>ML789087.1:187518-214598 GCA_009831015.1 Picea engelmannii | reverse complement strand
TTTTTAAGAAATGTAGCAATCATTAAATCGTATCCATTTATTGAAAACATAAAGGTTTTGTTGAAAAAAGAAAACAATTAAAAAAACTTTTTTTTTTTAAAGAAACATACATGTTTTGTTGAAGACAGAGTTAACATAAATGGTTTTGCTAATGGGTGAGGAGATCATTGGTGAGGAGGGTCCGGAGCGATTTTTCAAATTTTTTAGAAGGCGGGAACAAGCCAGAGTAGCCATGATTGAAGACTTTTTCAGTTTATCGCTATGGCCATCTAGTCCTATCCTTGGTATCGTCGGTTTGAGGTGGTTAATCCGCGTGACTAGTTTTTTTCCTTGTTTGGAAACTGAACCGGTTTTTTAGTTTTGTTTGCTTCGTTTTGTTTTTAGCCCCTTTATTCTACTGTATCCTCTGTCAGAGCAGTTACTCGCTGTATTTTTTCAAGAAGGTGGGGTCATTTCTCACATTAATTTTTTAGTTTATTACCGAGAGGCTTTGTTTTAGTGGATTCCAAATGGCCACCTCAAGGCTCGATATTATTAATGCGGAGGTACGGGCTATGCTAAGTGAGCCTGTAGATGATTTGTGGCATATGTGTGAGGTTAATGGCAGTCATATCACTCATCAACCTAACTTGAACCCTAAGTTTTCTCCTGGAGCCCCTGGTATTCCTTTGGTCACTCAGCCTACCGTTTCCTCATAATCGACACACGCTCCATCGTTTGATACTTACATACCTACTGGCCATGCCAATTTTCTAGGGAATTTACCATTGAACCAGGGTACCTCTAAGCATGCTGATAGTGGGCCTGGATTAGGACAGAAACAAGCGTTTCATTCGACGGCTACCGGTGGTGATACTTCGTATAGGAAGCAGTGGAAAGCCTCGAAAGAGGTTAAGAAGATGGTTCTTGAAGCAGACATTGGTTTAGTTGATACCTATAGGCTTACACTTTGCGGACTTGTTGGTAGGTTTGTGTATCAGAGTATGAGTGGTGTGAAACTTGAGGCCTAGTTAGAACGAACTTGGGTTCTGGTTATTGGTTATGTTCCTGATTTGTATAGTTTATCCAAAGGTTGGATAGGATTTCTCTGTAGAAGCCCAGAAGACGCAGAAACCCTACTAAACTCTTTCTGGGTGGATGATACAAATATCCTTATGATAAAAAGATGGAGATTAGCTTTCAACCCGGATACTGAATTTTTCTCGTTTAGACACATTTGGGTCCCACTTCCTGGGTTACCCTGGTTTTTATGGAATATTGGAGCCTTAAAGGCTATCGGTAATTCTCTTGGTAAGTACATTATGGCGGATGATAGATCTCTGTCAGGCTCTGTGCGAAATATTGGAAAGGTAATGGTGGAAATTGATGTCCAGAAGGGACTTCCTGGGACTTTAGAAATAGAGTGGCATGGAAACCTCATTGTTCAAAAGCTCAATTATTTAGGGATTCCTTTTCATTGTAGTTTATGTAGAAGCACTTCACACCTTCGCCAGGAATGCCAAGGAAAATATTTACATGAAGAGGTGATGGAACTACCAGTGGATACTATACTCAGGATGATTTTTCGATGGATACGGGTTTCGAAGGTCTAAATGGCAGTGGTTCGAGCTTTCGAGAGCCTCCAACGTCGGTTTTTGGTAGGCTACAAACCTATTGCCCGTCTTTCTATCTTTCTTTGACTTCGGGGGAAAGAGAATTGGTTTTATCCTCTGACTGGCTAAAACAAGTTATTGTTGAGATTGCCTCTCCCCCCTTATCTGCTAATGGCCTTTCGAACAATACTGTGGAGTTCCATGATGACTCTGTTTCTCCCTCTAGTTCTCAGTCGGTTATTAAGGTTATGGGACCAATGACAGGTGACAGTCGATCGCCTATATCTGTTGTTTTATCCTATATCGACTCCCCTGCCATTGAACCCTCAGCCCCTATTTTGTCTCCTATTTCCTCTGACACTTGTCAACCTGATTCTGCTTCGCCTCACATTCTCCCCGGTTTCCGTGAATTGGAAGATGAAGACTCAAATTTGTCAGTTGTCCTTGATTCACGTATCCCCTGCATTTGTGGAATGGAACCACCAGTCAGACTTCATGTCTTTCTTGGTAAACTTGAACAAGCCCCAGAGAATTCCCTTGGGGAGGCCAGTGGGATTCGTACTGAGGGGGGGAAACTGGGAAAGTGTTTGCCTGGTCACGTGGACTAGGTATTGAGCACTTGCCGGTGAAAACTCGGAGTGCTAGGAAAAAGGCTTCCATTGAAAAATATTCTGAACTATCGATTCGACCTTCTGACGCAGCCGCACCCTCAGGCACGTCCGCTCACACAGGATCTTCTTCTTCTCGGCCCGAAGAACTCCAAGGTTCTTCTATTTCCCTATCGGGAAATCTGCACCCCACAGATTCTCTTCTGCACGATCCCTCCTTTCTTTACTTATTGGAGGATCGGAACTCGCGGCTTAGCAAGTTCACTATCGATCACTGGGCTCTTCGAATCACCGAGACCCCATGCCTCAGTCAATGCTGACCTCGTTCCGTCTCTATTGGGACTTCTCTTATCGCGGTTTTTCCCCTCGCGATATCGAGCACTATGATTTACCGACTCCCGATACCCGACGTGGCGAAACTCCGATGCACACGTACGGATGAACCTTTTCCACCTCCCATCACTTCTATCGGGATTTCGGAATTTGCGGGATCGCGAATCCGGATGCCAATGGATTCGGGACTTGCCTTTCCCCGATCCCCGATACTATGCCACCTGTCCTCCACTAGCTCCTGCGGTGGCCCACACAACTCTCCCGTCAGAATATCGCGTTTCGCGACTCCGAGCTACAAGATTTCTCTTTTCTCGAAAACCCCGATTCTCCGAACCTCGACTTCCTTGGATCTCCTGACACGCGTCCTCAACAATGGACGGTTCTGGACTCGTCGGGATATCGCGGATCGCGATATCGCAATTCCTGATGAAATCCTTTGCAACTTCTTCTCACGAATCCCTGATATGCTCCTTTCCCGAGCTTTAGCCCCTTCCAACTATGCAATGGTCTGAGTGACCACTACCATATGACCGCATCCATACCTCTCGTCGGGGTTTCAGGGTTCTTGCTGTCAATGTGCATACGCCCTTGGAACCCACGATATGTCGATCCCCGACTTCCTCCGGATTCCTGACACGTGTCCTCTACAGATGGACGGTCCAGGTTCTGTGTCGGGGTTTCCACTATGGATTTCCCCGATCCTTTGTCAACAGGAATGTCGATATGACGATTCTCGATATCCCGATGCCTCTACACCTCTTGTCGGGATTTCTCCTCTACCTACGAGAGCTTAACTCCCATTCAACTTATGTCGATGCGACGACTGTCGGTGATCCAGATCCATATCTGACGGCTCAGATCCCTTCTCCTGTGCGCGCTCCTCCTAGGCGCCTCCTGGACGCAGAATTTCAACGGTCCATAATCTATCGGCCCATCTGACGGCAGTTGTGCTCCCTTGAGCTTCTGTACTTCCTTCCCAGTACTTGGAAGAACTTCGATTTCCCAAAGGCCTCAACCTTTGTCTGCTTTTCTCCTCTGAGAACTCTTTGCCTTCGAGCTTCGCCGCGCGTATATAAACATTGTTCCTCCTGAACTTGATCTCCTCGAATCCTCAAAGGATTTCGATGTATGCGCTCCTGCAGAACCTTCACGCACACCCAGTGATGTCTCTTCTGAACTTCAACAATTGCTCAGACCCTAAGGGATTTTACCCTTTCTTCTCCCTCAGATGGAGAAATATAATGCCTTCTGACCTATCTTTCACTCAAGCAGTTCTCTGCTGAGTCTATCTGGGTGTTCAACAACCCAGTGAAGATCCTTAGATGGATTCTTCCTTCAGCCTCCAGAACTCCCAGAGTTCTCTTCTGTTTTTTGTGCCTGTCTGCACAATATCTCCAATGCCCACTTGGCAGAGTTTCCCTTTCACAAAACATTCAACAGTTCTGTCTTATGTGCACTCCTTGCACTTGCTCAATGCCCACCTGGCAGAGCCTTCCAGAATCCTAAGTGATTATGTTTCTTCTTTCTATCTGAACTCACAGCCGAGTTCTTCTCCAACACCTCGTGCCTACGCTCAATGCCCACTTGGCAGAGCTTCTACAGAACTTACAGTCAAGTTCTGTCTGCAACTGTGTTTCAGCTACACAACCATGCCTCCAAGGTATTCAGCAACCTCGAGGTCTTCCTTTGAGTTGTTGACTCCAATCCTTGTGCCGAAGCACGTCTTTGTCTGACTCCTCAGAGTTCAGAAGTGCACGCATGCACTGGTATTCAGAGTCCGCAGCACTCTGTCACGCCCTCATGGCATGAAACCTCAAAGACCTTCTCCTGAAATCAAACATCCCCTGCAATTGCATGACAACAACACACAAATAAAACATATAATGAACACTCACAGACATGCATATAAGACAGAACACATGCAGGAAAAACTGCTTCTATTTATATTTAAAAATGGCAAATGCCTGTTTGTACAAGGGTGTTCTTGAGCTCTCTCTGGCTCTCCTCTTACAACCATTACTACTACTACAAAATGAGATACCAGATCTCTTTTACCTGAGGGGCTCAATCGAACGCTTCCCTCCCGGTTCACCTACTCTAATAAATTTACAATAAATTGGCTGTCTAGTCCAGCGCCTGCATCTAGATCTCAGTCGATCTACAATAAAGGTTGATCTACCTAACACCTACATAAAAGCATGGCTTCCCATGGCTCAACAGCCTAACACATTTAATTACATTCAATTTAGACTTAAAATGAGGCTGCTCCCCCCTTTCAACATTTGAATGCATGTGCGCTGACGTGGCTGGCTGGCTGTGTGGAGAGATGCTCCTGCATCACCTTCCATTGAAGTCGGTCCCCTTAGAGTGATGAAGGCCCTAGCTCGCTCCAAATAATGTTATTACTTTCTCTCAATATTAGGGGAACGGGAGGCGTCCTAAAACTAGACTTTGTCTGAGGGTTACTTGATAAAGTGCGGCCAAGCATTGTTTTTCTTCAGGAGACGTTAGTACATGCTGATAAAGCATGTGATTTTTAAAATTTACTTAGACCCCATTGGCATAGCTGTGCAGTAAACTTTGTGGGGAAATCTGGGGGTCTCTTGGTCTCATGGGACCCGAACAACTTTGAGATGACACCATTTCTCACTTGTGGTGGGTTGTTATTGACAGGTTTGGGTCTGCAAACTAATAGACATGTTTCCTTTCTTAATATCTGTGGTCCATGTGTGGATCGCAAGTTGTTTTGGGAACAACTTGAGAAATTGGGGCTGTTAGCACAAAAGAATATTGTTATTGCAGGAGATCTCAATTTGACACTTGCTTCTGGGGAGATTTGGGGGGGCATCCATAGCTTGGGTACTCTGCCAAGTTATTTTATCAATTACTTCAACAAGAATAAACTGATCGATATCGTTCCTGGTGCTTTAATGCCAACATGGAGGAATGGTCATGTTGGTAGTGAGGCTATATCTAAACGACTCTACCGGGCACTCATGATATTTTGTCATTAGTTGGAGTGTATAGGGCATGGGTTGAGTACCCATATATATCTGACCACACACCGATTGTTTTGCAGCTTGATTCGGTTTTGACTTTCAAAGCTTTCCCATTCAAGTTTAATCTGTGGTGGTCTAAAGAAATTCACTTTGTAGGGCTAGTGCAGAAAATTTGGAATGATCCTAAGTTTCTTGTGGAGCATGGAAGACAAAGGCGACTTATCTGGAAACTAAAGGAGCTGAAAATATTAACAAGAAATTGGCAAAAGGAGGTGAGACAACAAAAGGACTCAAGACTCTTGGAGTTAGAAAAAGAGATTTCCTTTAGATTATAGAATCAATCTGTTGTTATCTATAATAACTTTGGTGAATTGCTGCTTAATTTATTGGAGAAAGAAAGATCCAAAATTTTCATTGAAAATGAGGAACAATGGCGACAGCGAAGTCGGGCAATCTGGTTACAAAGTGGATATCTGAATACTAAATTTTTCCATTTTTATGCGAGCTTTAGGAGGAATAGCAAATTTTTTGGGGAACTAAAGGATGAGGAGGATCGGTTGCATAGTGGTCAAGAAAAATTAAAAAAAGTTTCCTATCATCATTTTAGTGACTTTTATAAAAATGGCCAGACTCCTCCTATAAGGAAACAAGTCCAGATGGTGGCCCATTATAAGGAGATGATAAATAATATGGAAGCTGAGGTCCTATACAAACCAGTGGATTTAAAGGAGCTACAGGAAGTTATATATAATTTCAAAGTTGACAAAAGTCCGGGCCCGGATGGCTGGACTGTAGAATTTTTTAAGGTTTTTTTTTATATTGTAGGCGTTGATCTACTTGGAATGGTGGAGGAGTCCAGGTAGAAAGGTATGATAACTAGTGCATTAAATACAACTTTTATTACCGTCATTCTGAAAGTTAACAAACCTCATCACTTTGGAGATTTTCGGTCGATTTCTCTATGTAATCTTTGCTATAAGATTATCTCAAAGATAATCGTAGATCGCATAAAATCTTACCTTTCTAAATCTCTTTCGGATGAGCAGTTGGGATTCCTCCAGGGGAGACAGATACAGGATGTTATCAGGATAGTACATGAATGTGTCCATAGCATCAAGAAAAATAAAATTAAAGCAATGATACTAAAGCTAGACTTACAGAAAGCCTATGATCGTGTTAATTGGGATATGTTGAGACTAATTTTCCTTCAAATTGGTATGGGTGTCAATATGACTAACTGGATTATGAGTTGCATTGTTTCTACTTCTTATTCAGTTCTAGTGAATGGTGAAGCTACAGAGTTCTTCAAGAGCAGCAGGGGACTGCACCAAGGGTGTCCATTGTCCCCCTTACTATTCATTCTAGTCATGGAAGGATTGAGTTTACTGCTAAAAGCTAGCCAGAATGTCGGTTTAATTTCAGGTATTTCGGTTACGAGATCATTAAAAATATTACACATATTTTTTGTTGATGACGTGGTCATTTTAACAAAAGCCTCCATGCAGGAGTGGTGGGAGATTGACAAGATATTGAATTTTTTTTGTTTAACCACATGATTAAAAATAAATATCTTAAAATCTTCTTATCATTATGTTGGACTAACTGATCTGGAGCTCAATGTTTTCAAATATTTTTTCCCATTTAACTTTATAGCGTTGGAGCTGGGATTTAAATACCTGGGATTTTATATCAAAGATGGAGTGCAAGGATTGGAGGATTGGAGTTGGCTATTAAAAAGGTTTGAAAAGAGAATTAATAACTGGTGTTATCGCTCGTTGTCATTGGGAGGACGCTTAACTCTTCTCAAAGTTGTTTTAACCAATCAAGTGGTTTATTGGTTATCCATGGCAGTGATTCCTTTTAAGATACTGAACTTGATTAGAAGAATGATGTACAATTTCTTGTGGAAATGAGAAAGTACCTCTCATCATTTGCATTTATGTAACTGGGAGAAAATATCGATCCCAAAAGAGTTGGGGGGATGGGGCATTCTCAATATCTTTGATTTCAACAAATCTTTAGCAGTTACTACCCTTTGGAGGGTTCTCTTGGGAAAAGGTATTTGGCACAAGATTATAATGGATAAATATCTTAGAAACAGAAGTGTAACTATGTAGCTTAGATCTAATTCCTTCATACAAAATGGAGTTTCAAAAATCTGGAGCGGATTAATGAAGGTGATTTATATTATTTTACATGGTATAAGCTGGAACCTGGGATCAGGAGAGCTCGTGGCTTTGGGAAAGGACCGTATTCTGGGGATGGGAGACAACTCATACTTATCTAATCCATTGTAGGCTTCATTAAAAGATCGAAATTTGGTGACATTGGCACAGGCACGGAATCCTTCAACCACAACAGTTCTAGCTGATTATTGGGTAAAAGGTAATGATTTGGGACTGGGGGAAGCATTGGCATTAGAATGGGATACGTATAGAAAAAACCTTATAGATGTTGGAGTGATTCTTCAAGATAATACAGATCAAATAATGTGGACGAGCGGGGCTAGTCCTGGTAATCCATCGGCAAGAAATTTTTATCTTAGTATTATCTCATTGAAATGCTTTCCAAGTGTCGAGAGATGGAGAATTTAATTATGGAAGTGGAATGTTCAGTTAAAAATAAAGTTGTTTATTTGGTTAGTAATGGAAGAGAAAGTACTAACCTGGAATATGTTGCAGAGGAAAGGATGGGAAGGACATGGGCACTACCCACTTTGTAAATCGGATATAGAAACTCCTTTGCATATATTCAAAATACGCCCCTTTAATCTATCTGTTTGGAATATATTAAAATAAGAATTATCACTTGATGGAGTTTGGACGGGGAATACCCTACTGGAATGCCTAAAAAACTGGTGTATGAACAAAAAGGTACCTACCGCGATTTCTTCTTATGTTATCTGGTTTACTTGGCTCGAACGTAATAAAGCAATATTTGAAGATGCTTCCCCTTCAGTGCACTCGATTACCAACAGGACTCTGACATGCACTACTTTACCCAGCAGTAAGACGAAACCACAAATTCCAAAAGCTATATGGATACATCAAAGTCAGAATATTTCCCTTGCCTGGTTCGATGGAGCAACTTCAAAGGATGGTGATAGGAGTGGGGCAGGTGGAATCATAAAAACCTGGGATTCAATTGTTTATAAGTAGAATTTCTTATGTGGTAAAGGAACAAATACAAGAGCGGAGCTCTTGGGGGAGTGGGCTACCTTAATGCTAGCAAATCATATGGAAATTCCTTCTCTCCATGTTCTGGGTGACTCAAAAGTTGTGGTAGATTGGCTCAATGACAAAGGCAGACTGATGGTGGTCTCCATAGAAGGGTGGAAGAAAAGAACGAAAATTCTTATTCAGAATTTCCAATCGATTACCTTTCAACATATATTTAGAGTCTTTAATTCTGATGCAGATTCTCTTTCTAAGTAGGCACTGATGGAGACTAAAGGATTGATTACATTTTATAAATGGACAAATGGTGAAGAAGGCCTGAGAAGACAGTTAAAGATTCATTGAAGAATCTGTTTTAGAGAAGTAGATATTGAAAGATGAATATGTTTTCATCAGGCTTTTTTGTTGTTTTGGTCGGTTTATATTTCCGATTCTCATCAGTTCGGTGGTAGTTGGATAGGACTTGTATGGACTATACTTTTTTAAATATTTTTGTATGTGCAGAATGCCAGTATCAAATTTATATGGAATCAATTGAGGATTCAGAGAATCCTGTATATGTACTGAAAGAAAAAAAAATTATATGTCTAATATAATTTGAGCAAAATTTTTTCCTGGAAAAAAAATGGTTTTGCTAATAACGGGTTTCATCGAGTAATGCCACTTAAATGTCACGCTACTAGTAACTTATATCCTATTACTACATGTCCATAATATTGTGAGAAAAACAAGGCATGTGTATTGTTGAACAAACTGATCCAATGTGGCAAAACATTACATAGAGGAAAGAAATTAAAATGCATGCTTGTGGAGGGCTTCTTTAGTTACTAGAACATCTTGATTGGAATTGTCATGACACATGTACTCATTTGAGTGATACATTAAGTGTATATTTTCTGTGACAATGTCACGCTACAACTTTGGAATGGCGTTGAACTCGTTGTCTTTGGGCTCCATTGATACAACAAAATCTATTGCAAATCGAGGTTGGGTTTCTTCTTAGCAGATATTGAAACAGGAAATGTGAGAAACTACTGAACCACTAGGTCCACCTTTAGGTTGTGTTCCAAGAATTACTTCTTTGCATTGGCATGAATCTTACATTTCCTTCTTCAAATCTTGAAGCAATTTCAACTGAATTGAAGTCTCCTTCAAATCTTGAAGCAATTTCAACTGAATTGAAGTCTCCACAACATAGTAGTCCCATTCTTGGAATTCTACTAACAATTTCCCTTCCCACTCTTCATGCCCACGATGCCATTGATGATCTAAGGACACCATGAGATTCTAAACCTCCATGATATTGTGTGCACATATCTTAATGTTTCTCATAACCTCAACTAGATCACATCAAACACACTCATCCCCTATGCTTCTTTAAGCCATAGCTAACCAGAAGAGGAAAGATCTCTAAGCCAAAGGTGTGTTAGGAATTACACTAATATCTTCCACTATAAGGATATTTTTCTCCCTCACTAAGATCCTTACACCAATATCTTCCACTATAAGGATATTTTTCTCCCTCACTAAGATCCTGGAACTAGAAGGATATTTTTCTCCCTCACTAAGATCCTGGATAGATTGCTAACACATACCCCAAATCACACCTCATTATTGAGCCCAAGAAGAGGAAGGAGGATTTACAAGCTAGTCTCCACTTTTGATGCCAATAAACGACATGAAATGAAGAGCCAACCTTTATACCCTTGAATAGCTTAAGCACTAACAACAAAGTGCATTGGTAAATGGGGTAAGGTATCTGCGATAAAAAAAAATTCCAATGGAAATGTGTGACAAGACATGTATACTTCACATTCATGGCAATGTTAAATGCTAGAGAAATGGGGAGCTCTCGGCCAGTGTTGTTAAAGTGGTACCTCTATTTCATTATTAGTCTCTGCCAAAGGCTAAGAATCTAGCGATCGATTCATCGTTAACCTTCAATTATTTTCCTTTTGACCACACATATTTTTGGTTCTTCTCAAAGTTGTACATAGGAAAAGTAAAATATTATTTTTTTATGATATTTTATTTGTTTTTATCAAACATCCTATTGGCTAACAAGTTGGTACTCTTATTGTCAATCTCTTTGTATTTCTTGCCTCTTTCTTTATTTTTTATGAATGTTTGCATAGCCTAAGTTTTGAATCTAATATCTTCATCGACACTCTTTTTGAGGTCCTTAAATAGGACCAGACACAATGCATTTTTTCAATTTTGTATAACCTAAGTTTGTTTAAGTTTGTTGAAGCTCTTTCTAGGACGGTGACATTGGCGTTTCATCTATTAATTGATATCATTAAATTTATGTCTAGTCGACTTCCAAACAAACCTGGAAGGGTAAGTCAGACAATCAATGAAGGGAAAGTCGGTAACTCAGTAAGTATGACAATTATATGCATACGGTGAATTTTGGCAATATTGTCTTCCACTTTTGTCCACCACCATCGTCATCATCAACTGTTATGGAGTTCTTTGCTTCTACATTATATGTTTCATATATTCATCACGGGTTCATATATTCATCATGGGTTCATTATCTTGGATGTAGCTTGGATGTGTTGTTTGCTTCAAATTTGCAAGTTTGAAATACTCAACCTGCAATTGAGTTCCATCGTTATTCATCATTCATGAGTAAGATGTTCCACTGTTATTCATCATTCATGAGTAAGATCATTGACTATCATTACTATTCACTGTTTAATTCTTATTTATTGTTTGCTTGCAAGTACAAAATTGTCAAGATAATATTAATATTGTATTACGTACTTAGTACTAGTAAATACTTTGAGAAATATAAATAGAGATTTAGTACAGTAAATACTTTGAGAAATAGGGGTTTCGTACTAATAAATACTAAATACTTTGACAAATTTATTCAATTTCTTCGCATCACAAAAAATTGAAATTTTGTTTGATTTCTAGAAACTAGGATCACCTTTGTGGTCATCGCTTGGGAAACTATTCATATTGTATGTCCAACTAATAATAATAGTCGTACCATCACTGGGTGTGTACTCCCTCCCCTTGGTAGCTTACAGATGGAAGTCAGGAATCCAATTTCTATGAAAAAACTGTAATGCAACAAAATAAAAGCCATATATATATATATATATATATATATATATATATATATATATATATATATATATATATATATTGTTGTCATGCATTCATCATTGGATAAAAGTGTTCCTCATGCCTAAGTTTGATAGAAACGATGAACGAAATATGAAAACATCTATTTTCATTTGGACAATAACATCATTGGCCCTTGGCTTTTCTCGAATAAATACTCTCTCTATGGTTATCAACTAGCGGGTTGCTCTGGATCTAGAAAAGAAATTACATTACATAGACTCATTCAAAACACTGTGTACATGAGCTTGTTCATATAATCGAACAAGAAATAATATTTCTCACCTTTTTTGACCCAAGATATTCAGTCAGTGCACCTGGATTGTTGGGAATCTTAGTATTGTTGTACTGAAGAAGGAGGTGCGTGCTCTTCTTTCCCATCGATGGATTTATTTCCCTCCCCGCCTAAGTTCCAATTAGAAGGGGTTCATTCGTTCCCCCCATTCTCACCTTCCTATGAAACATACTTCTGGGTTGTACATGATTTCGGGAATGAGGGTTGTACATGATTTCAGGAATTCCCTTCTCCGCATCGGGGGTTCCTTATCCTTCCCTTCCATTTTGGCTATCCACATTGTAAAACAAACAAATAGGTGCTTGATCCTTGGTTGTCCATTTCGGGGAGGTTTCAAGACAGGACGATGATGTCTCAATTCATTCCATCATGAGGTTGAGTGCTTTCTCCTTGTGGAATCCCTATTGTGATCACACCAAAGAAAGATAGCATTTGGTGCCTCTACATTAATTATTGCATTGTAAAAAAAATTACTCAACAGACATGAAAAACACAAGGATAATTGAACTTCTACTACAAACCTCTTGTTCACTTTAAAGGGCATTAAAATATTTGTGGTTGTGAGTAGTCACGATGCTGACTTCGAAGGGAATTATGCTAAAACCTATATAGAATTTGATGCATTGAATTCCCCATGCACTATATCTCATAAGGGAGGTTATGCTAATGAAAAATAAATGCATAATTTTTTTATTGATGCCCAAAATGTAATGTGTACATTATTATAATCTTGGATCTATGATGTCAATAAATATGTTGTTAGACTTCTGAATGATTGTTAACTCTTACCATCTACTCAAATCCCTAAGTTGTCATGTTTTTCATATTGAACATTCAATCGTTTACATCCGCTTCTCTACTACTTTTTCATTTTGTGCAAGTTCACAGTAGAACAGTAAATTCAACTATCGGTAAAAATATATTCCACTAGTCATTCACTATAAATCACATAATGCAAAGTCAAGGCAAGCACCTGTCACCCAAACATGAGAAATTGCAAGGTGTACCGAAGTATAATACAACTCACACAATGCATGACAAGGACGAAGTAATAAAAAATACAAATGACCTAAACCAGGTATTGTTGACCAGATAACCTAGGCACGTAGTTTTGAAAGGAATGAGAATGATGCCCCAACAATTTCCCGTCTTCATTAAAAATGTTGACAGTATTAACAATCCCCCTACAATGCAATTTCCAACAATATGACTAGTAAACTGCAAATCCATACAGTCATGCAAGTATAATGGTGCAAAGCATAACCATGACTTACACCTTTGACATCAAACCATAAAGAAATATAGACAGAAATAGTCGTAGGATGCAAAGCATAAATGTGGCAATTAATCCAATTTTATGTAAAACCAAGTCCATGGCAAAAGAGACTGCCTGCACTCGCAATTTAGTAGTCACCTATATTGTGATTTGCATAAATAATGAGCATAAACTTTAACTTTCAAGCATGTTGTAACAATATTGCAATGTGTTAGCACTAAAAGTCACCCTCAGATTGCGGAAGGATAAGCCCAGTGCCCATCAGAATGTTTGGTGGATGTTTGATTTATGTGAGTGGAGGTAAAATGGGGAAAACTCAATACAGGAATGATTTCAACACAGAATTGGACAAGTAATGCACAGGTAATCGAGGGCCACAACTAACTTCAGTTAGTGAATTGAGTTTAAGTGTGAGCAAAGGGAAGACTTAGTAAGAAAGGTGGACAAGATTGTTATGGGCATCAGGCCTTCAAGCAGCTTGGAGAAGACAAACTTAGACTCAAGATCACTCTTAAGCTCAAGCTTTAGACACTGAAATATGTCCAAACAACACAGTCACAACAACACAATGATCAAACCTACACCACCATGCAGCTACAAAAACTCGACTGGATCCTCCATGCCCGAGCCATTCTGTGTAAGAGGGGAAAAGATCACAAGGAAGCTGACTAAAACTGGTCACGATACCGCTGCAATCAAACCTACATTACAACAACATAAAAACCCTCGACTCGATCCTCCATGCCCGAGTGTTTAGAACAGTTTTTACAAAGAGATGAAAAGAGGTTGACTTCTATTAATCTGAAAGTATCAAATCCGATACATAACCAGAGAACAATTATGGAATCAAAACATTACAAAATAGGGAGCTCTGCTCAACCAATTGACGACCATAAAAAAAATATTAAAACTATCCATTTATACTTTGAACTGTCCACCACCCTTAGGAGCGTGATCTGGCCTTCTCAGTCAAAGCTTTGCGTCTGAGCAATCTTCTGTCAGATTGTACATGTATTCTCTTATCAGACGCAAATTCAGCTCGGCATGGGCCCGTAGGAAAATCTGTCCACACGGGTACCACGGGCTGACGGTTCAGTCCCCACGATCGGGCCTTCCATGCCTTCCATTTATGGATTGAGCCAAGGTTTCAACAACCGGCTCTATTTTCATTAGCTCCCTTCTCTTGGGAACTCAACGAGACAAAATGCCCAGGGGGCTTCCACGTACTTGGAGCTCCAGGGCTCGGGCGCTAGCTCCTTTTCTTTTGGCTCCCCTTAAATGTGACCTAGGGCCATGACCTCACATAATTGCGGGCACGACCAAGGACGGTTTGAAAGAAAACTGCTTTTGTCCCCGCAATTCACCACGAGACGCCACGTGTCCCTTTCCCAAAACAGTGGTTCTGATTGCGGTTCGCCCTCAATATTTTAAAACCCAAGCTTCTTCTGACCCCGCAATTGAGCATGATCGTCGACCTCGTGATCTTGGATGAGGCTTCATGATCAACAGCTCAAATCTTCCCTTTTCAAATCAATGGATTAGATCTACCCTTTTTGAATCGACAACTGAGATCTGTTTCGTGATTCAGGCTTCAGACTTTTCAAACCTCAGACCTCATTTCCCACCGAGAAAATCCCTTGGAGCCATGGATCTGATGACGCGTGGCCCTTACTGATCAACGGACGAGATCCCTTCGGGTCTCCGGACTCTAGAGAAATCAAATCTCAAACCTCACTTGCCTTCTGTGATTTTACTCAGAGTTCTAGATCTGGCGACGTGTGGATTTCTGGAATCGAATGACTGAGACTTACTCCGGGCCTACGGGCTTCGAGTGTTTCGACGCTTCGATCCTTTGGGACTTTGGGAGGCACTGCTGCTAAGATCAATGGCTCCCTATTGATTTTGAGATCAATGGTCCACGATTGCTTCGGGAGTTCGGGCTTCGGCTCTTCGGAATTTTTACACACTTCCCACTTCAAAACTCTCGAAGCTTATTTCCATGAACACTCAGACCAACTGCCACCTGTCCACTTTAAGATCGACAGCTCGCGTTCGCTTCGGGCCTTGGGACTTCGAACCTTTTGCTCTGGTGCTATACTTCGCGCAATTTTGGACTCCCGAAAGCTCATGAGTTGCTAATCCAATCTTCATAGGGGATCTCCACCGTTGAAAACTGAGCCTGCCTGCTTGAAAGATTAAAACTGCCTGTTGCTTGCGCTTCAAGCCGAAATGGACTGGTATGAAAGCAACGCTTTGATGCCTCCTGTGCAGACCATGAACTCGGACGACTTGTTGCCTCTTGACAACTATATGTGATAACACAATGCTTGTTGTAATAGGGTTGTTTTCTTTTATCGGGGGAGAAATTATGTCGTACCAACCTAAACTATTATTCTTGCAGCGGTATGCCTATGATGTTGCAGTGAAACAACATAGATTGGGAATTGTGAATGAAACTGAAATGGGCATTTAACTTAAGAAATGGGTTTTCAATGTATGTAATTCCCTGGGCTAGATGTAAATGTCACAAAGGGATTTCACTCCCACAACGTGGAAGTACTGGGAGCAGTCAGATGGGCACGCTTCGAGAACAACCCATTTAATCAATAAACCAATTTATTTTTTAATTGTTACACATCAATTTTGTGGTAGTCTCAACGATGGTGGTTGAGAGTCCAAGGTTCTCACACATTGATATGATCATATGGGTAAATGAGCAAATGCCAAAATCATTCAATAATGAAGAACATCATGTCCATGAAATTTTGGTTTTCATGTTTATTACACAGATGGTGCCAGGTAGTCTCCCTGACACCATGAGGTTGATCGCTTCTCCTTGTGGAATCCCTATTGTGATCACACCAAAGAAAGATAGCATTTGGTGTCTCTACATTAATTATTGCATTGTAAAAAAAAGTGACTCAACAGACATGACAAACACAAGGATAATTGAACTTATGCTACAAACCTCTTATTCACTTTAAAGGGTGTTAAAATATTTGTGGTTGCAAGTAGTCACAATGCTCACTTCAAAGGGAATTATGTTAAAACCTATATAGAATTTGATGCACTAAATTCCTACTGCACTGCATCTCATAAGGGAGGTTATGCTAATGAAAAATAAATTTATAAATTTTTTTATTGATGCCCAAAACGTAACTTGTACATTATTATAATCTTGGATCTATGATGTCAATAAATATGTCGTTAGACTTGTGAATGATTGTTAACTCTTATCATCCACTCAAATCCCTAAGTTATCACATTTTTCATATTGAACATTCAGTCGTTTACAACCGCTTCTCTGTTGCTTTTCCATTTTGTGCAACTTCACAGTAGAATAATAAATGCAACTATTAGTAAAAATATCTTCCACTAGCCATTCACTATAAATAACATGATGCAAAGTCAAGGCAAGCACCTTTCACCCAAACATGATAAATTGTAAGGTGTACAAAAGTATAATACAACTCACACAATGCATGACAAGGACAAAGTAATAAAAACTGTAAATGACATAAACCATGCATTGTTGACTAGATAACCTAGGAAAGTAGTTTTGAAAGGAATTAGAATGATGCCCCAACCCTTTCCCGTCTTCATTAAAAATGTTGATAGTATTAACAATCCCCCTACAATGCAATTTCCAACAATATGACTAGTAAATTGCAAAGCCATACAGTCATGCAAGCACAACGGTGCAAAGCACAACCATGAATTACACCTTTGACATCAAACCATAAAGAAATATAGACAGAAATAGTAGTAGGATGCAAAGCAGGGATGTGGCCAATTAATCCAATTTTATGTAAAACCAAGTCCATGGCAAGAGAGACCGCCTACACTTGCAATTTAGTAGTCACCTGTGTTGTGCTTTGCATAAATAATGAGCATAAACTTTAACTTTCAAGAATGTTGTAACAATATTGCAATGCTTGTTGTAATAGGGTTTTTTTCTGTTATCGAGGGAGAAATTATGTCATACCAGCCTAAACTATTATTCTTGCAGCGGTATGCCTATGATGTTGCAGTGAAACAACATAGATTGGGAATTGTGAATGAAACTGAAATGGGCTTTTAACTTAAGAAATGGGTTTTCAATGTACGAAATTCCCTGGGCTAGATGTAAATGTCACAGAGGGCTTTCACTCTCACAACGTGGAAGTAATGGGAACAGTCAGATGGACACACTTCGAGAACAACCCATTTAATCAATAAACCATTTTTTTTTTAAATTCTTTCACGACAATTTTGTGGTAGTCCCAACGATGGTGGTTGAGAGTCTAAGGTTCTCACACATTGATATGATCGTGTGAGTAAAAATCATTCAATAATGAAGAACATCATGTCCATGAAATTTTGGTTTTCATGTTTATTAGACAGATGGTGTCAAGTAGTCTCCCTTTTCATATTAAGCATCCACAACACAATCGCCTAGAACAATGTTTGTCATCGATACAAACATTAAGATATGTGTAAGTCTGGTTTGATCTCCCTCTATATTAAGCATCCACGAGTAAAGAAATAAGAGCATTGAACAAACAATATAAACTTGGAATTTGCAGTGAGTGCCTTTATGTGGGTGGCCACACCCTCCATGTGGCCTAAAAGGGCATCAACTACTTTTGAATTGCTCTACATTGTAAATATAATCGTTGGGTATGTCATCGCATGGAATATCTCCTTACATGAAAACGAATTATAATCACAATCACCATTTGTGATGTTTATGATGTAAGTGGGAGTTTTATGAATGGTAAAAAGAATTTAGAATTTTGTAAATTAATATGTTATGACATGGCATTATATAATAATAATAATAACATTTGGGTCTATTTGAATAGAACGGGTTTTGAACCAAACAACAAACGACGATAACAACAAAGCCAGACTCGGTTGCCTACCAAAATCAAAGCTCCAGTTCAGGTCAGGTAGTTTATCCCTCAATTTTGGTCTTTATTTAATAATAAAGACAACATTATAGTAGATTATAAGTCTCCTTTCTATTACATTCATAATCCATTCTTCTTGGGGAATAAATGGTTACCGGTTGGATAGGTCGCATCAGGTCACATCATCTATTTTGGCATGTGACCTTAAAATATAATAAAAAAATAAATCTATTTTCACATATCTTTACAAAAACCATATACATGCATAATAATTTTTATATATTTTCAAACTTATTTAAAATAGACTTCGTTGTCATGCCATACTTGTTTGTGTTAATTATTGATTCCCAAACAAAATTGTTTCCAAGTTTTTTATATAAGATTCCTCACACTTAAAATTAATTTATTATAATCAATATAAATTAATTTTAATTTAATATGTATTAATTTATATTTATTTGTATTTAAAATATTAAAATTAATATTAATTTATTTATTATTATTATATAATTTAAAATTAATAAAATAATACAATTTATGAAAAAGTGATTTATTAATAATATATATAAATTTAATTTTATGTAACATTAAGATTAATATTAATTTATTTTTTATTATGATTTTTTTTTTTTATTTCTAATGGTTTTATTTTATTTTTCTATTTAATCTATTACATTATAAGTTTAACTTATTTATTTAAATTAAAAATATAATATTACATTATAAGTTTAACTTATTTATTTAAATTATAAATACAACTTTATAAGTTTAACTTATTTATTTAAATTATAAATATAATTAAAAATACAACTCTAAATACAGTGAAAAAGATTTTATTAAAAAAATTATGGATAAATTTTCCTACAGTTATAATTATAAAAAATGACAATTTTTCTACAATTATAAATGTAGCGTCCCTCAACGCAGCTAAGGTCCATTATCTAATTAATTTATTGTAGCTTATCAGCTACAATTACAACCAGATTTAATTGTTGTCTATTATCATAAATTAGATTCATCTACAGTGCTAAAAACACACATGAATGTAGTAAATAGATTATTACAACAACATATAAATCATTCTCATTTACAGAGTTAATGCATAACAAATAAACTCATAATACAGATAAAAGAAGGATAAAACACCTATCTTTTATAAACAGTTGTGAAACCAATTGCTTGGGACAAACGTTCCACCCAAACATAGACTTGTTCCAAATCTCAACAGCAAGTCAACACCGAGTTGGGGCTAGTAATCCACAAAAGAGAGTGGTCTCTCACTGTCCACTCATAACTCAGAAATCTCACAAACCACAGATATTCTCCTACAGGTATCCAGATTTCTCCACCATCTCTCTTCCTCTTGACCTTCCCAACCTAAGGAATGTACCCCTTCATTGATCTCAGTCCCTCGGGCGTCCCATTTGTTTATCAATGTCTCTCTGGAACAAGTAACCAATAATCTCCTAGTTGGGAAACTCAAGGGATATCATTGATAGGAAAACTACTAGCAAACAAAAACAAACACTTATTGTTTCAGTGCAACTCACACAAGAGTTCACTCTTCAAGCCCGACAACCTGGCTCTTCAGTCTTGTTCTCCAAAACGCTCTAGCATGCTCTAGAATTTGCCCTCCATGGATGCTCTAGCTCAAAGCTCTATTTTCTACTCTCTACTTGTTGTTCATGCCCAAAAACTCAATGTGTAAAAATTGTTATCGTTGCCCATACAAAATTCTCTCATTTGGCTTACTTGCTTGACTCCCACACTTCCCCAAGTTGTTTGTACTAAGCCCCCATTCTCCCAATAACTATGGGATGTGACTTCACACACCCACCGTCTTACACGGATTCAATGATTGGCTTTGGGAACACTCAATCATAAAATAGAGGTTTAATACATAATGATAATAAAATTCATGAATGTGGGTGGAATTAATAGACATGTGTATTCCCCCTTGGACCCCTCTCTTAGGAATTTTCTTAGACCCTCCCCTCTCTTGTGGATTAATTTAGCCCCCCATCTTTGTCCATGTCCCCTTAGCAACCAACGTCACATTTTATTTATTAAAACATAGAAATACATTTAACATATACATCGCTTTGGTCGTAGCCACACATTATATCTACATTAGGCATTAATTAAATTAGGGATTATATTGGGGATGTTACATTCCCCCTCCCCTACTATTGTGCATCGTCCTCGGTGAACACTATGTCGATATACATATATATACAAATTTACATCACAATAAAATTATACAATTTTACAACTCTAGCAGTAGTTCCAACAATAATTTCTTGTTCCTCTCAACACGCTAACCCAAGGAATGCACCATTCATTTATCAGGGCCAACCCAAGTAATGTACCATTCATTTATTAGGGCTAACCCAGGTAATATGCCGTTATTTTATCAATACCCCCAACACAGTTGGATAGGACTCTGGGATGTGGTTACAGAATGCTCATTGCTCAAAATGGAGTCTTTCATTCTGTTTTCTTCAAAATTGGTTAAAATTTGCGAGTATTTTTCCCGCATGTTTTCTTCATGCTCCCATGTAACATCTGCAGGACCATAGTAGGTCCATTGAACCTTTACCAACCTTATGGATTTTTTCCTGAGCACTCTAACTTTCCGGTCCAGGATGCGTACTAGTTCCACCCAGAAATCTGCTTCGTGCTCCGCCTGCATCACAATCCAATCAATTATGTGGTTAGGGATAGGTACACATTTCTTTATTAACGACACATGAAATACATTATGCACTCTCATGGATGCAAGCAATTCTAGTATGTATTTAATTGGCCCTCTTTTCTAAGATTTCAAAAGGACCATAATATCTTGCTGCCAACTTTGAGAAACTTCCTAATCTTAATGAACTTATTTTTTCTTTCACTTTTAAAAATACATGTTCACCCACTTTGAAATCTCTAAAAATTCTATTATTGTTTGCATAACTTTTTTGCCTATTCTAGGAAGCCTTTAAATTTGGTTTGATCTTTGTCATATTGTCTTCCATTTGCTTCAACAAATCTGGCCCAACAACTGCTTTGTCTATTGGATTATCCCAACTTATTGGAGTGTTACACTTTATGCCATACAATGCTTCAAATGGACGCATTTTCAATGAGGCATGATACTCCTTATTGTATGCAAATTCCACCAAGTGGATATAATCCTCCCACTTTGATGATTGATCCATCACATACATTCTAAGAATGTCCTCATTTATCATACATTCTAAGCATGTCCTCAATTATTTTGATATTCCTCTCTATTTTTCCATTGGACTCTGGGTGATACATTGTACTGAGATTTAGATTTGTCCCAAGCCTTTGAACAAACCTTTCCAAAAAATTGGAAGTGAACTTCAAATCTTTGTATGAAACTAGTGCCTTAGGCACTCCATGTAGCCCAACAAATTTTTTCATATAAATTTCTGCAATATTTGATGCCTTGTGTGTAGCTTCATTGGAATAAAATGTGTTGCCTTAGTTAATTTATCCACTAAAACCATGATGGAATCATGTTGCTTCACTGTTCTAGGAAACTTTGTAATAAAATCCACTATAAAAACTTTCCACTTCCACTCTAGAATTGTCAATGGTTGCAACAACTCTACTAGATGTCTATGTTTAGTCTTCATTTTCTGGCATTCTAGACATCTGGTTATGTAATTAGCCACTTCTTTCTTCATTTCGGGCCAAAAATATTGGCTTCTTACCACTGCATTTGTCTTCTGATATTATGGGTGCTCGACATATGGCACATTATGCATTTCCTTCATAACTGCATTTTTCATCTCATTGGAGTTCGACACATATACTTTGTCTTTGTACATGAGAAATCCATCTTTTTTCAACTCATAAAAATGAAATTTCTGCTGAAAAATACCCTGTTGTAATGTTTCCTTTATTTTCAAATATTTATGATCTATATTTCTTGTTGCAAGAATTTTATTTTTCAAATCAATTATGTACATGTTGATGGCTACAATATGCACTTCACGAGCTCTCATGATGAGTGCATTAGCCACTTGATTTTATTTTCCTTTGATATGTTTAATTTCAAAGTCATACTCACTAATAAATTCAAGCCATCTAGTTTTCCTGGCATTTAATGTTGGTTGTCCAAATAAATGTTTCAGACCACAGTGGTATGTCCTTCACTCAAATTTCCTCCCCATGAGATAATGTCTTCACCTTTTTAATGCATGCAAAATTGTTTCTAATTCCAGATCATGTGTAGCATAATTTCTTTCATGCTCTTTTAATTTTCTAGACTTATAACATACCACATGATCATTTTGTATGAGAACTCCCCTGAGCACTTCCTTGCATGCATTAGTGCACACCAGAAAATCTTCATCTAGATCTGCAATATTCAATATTGACACACTTATCAAAATGTCTTTCAGCTGCTGAAATCTTTCTTCACACTCGGGAATCCATTCAAATTTCACTCCCTTCTTTTGCAAAAAAGTGATCGGACTTGCAATCTTTGAAAATCTCTTTATGAATCTTTGGTAATAACCAGCAAGGCCCATAAATGATATGACCTATGTCACATTTATTGGTGTTGGACATCCTCTAATGGCCTCTATATTCTCAAGATCCATTGTTATCCCTTATGCTTAAATTATATGCCCCAAGTAGTGAATCTTCCTTTGATAAAGGATGCACTTACTTAGCTTTGCATACAATTTATGTTCTCTTAAAACTTGCAACACCATTCTTAAATATTGTTGATGTTCCTCTTCTAACAAAGAGTATATGATTATTTCATCTAGGAACACAATTACAAACTTGTCCAAGTATTCCCTAAACACTCCAATGTTCATTAGGCACATGAAAACAACTAGAGCATTTGACAGTTCGAATATTACTACCATGAATTCATAATGTCCATATCTTATTTTGAATGTAGTCTTGTTGATATCTTCTTCCTTTATCCTCATTTGATGATAACCTGATCTCAATTCAATCTTGGAAAAGATTTTTACACCTTTCAGTTGATCAAATAAATCATCAATTCTTGGCAAAGGATATTTGTTGTTTATGGTGACCTTATTCAACTACTTAAAATCAATACACGGCCTTAAGGTTGCATCTTTCTTCTCCATGAAAATAACTGGGACGCCCCAAGGTGACACACTTGGGCATATATACCCCTTCTTTAACAATTCTTCAAGTTGCATCTGCAACTCCTTGATCCGTGATCTTTTCATCATGACTTATAAAGAATTGTATTAAATGAGCATAAATTAAAGTGCACCATTAAAGAAGGGAAAACTTAGAAATGAAGAGACATAAGCATCAAATCTCAACACAAAACTTGATAACAGAGTTCGTCATTGGTGGACTACGTCTCTGGGTCCTGCTCTCAAATGGGTAGGCTCTTTTATTAACTCAACAAAAGAATTTGGAAAATACATGGATATACCTCATTCTGAAATCAAGCTACAGAAATAATGTTCAACTCAGAAAACAAACATCACCATTTGATTCTTGGCGTCGAATTACCCAAAAATGTCTGTCTCCACGCTCTGATCTGACTCTGGCACTCCCAGACCCAAGAAAAAACATGTCTCGGTTTTCATGCCCTCTGTACCTGCAATTATGACAGCATTTGTCTCAAAATTCATGCCGAATTGTACAGTACGGCCATGCACACCTTCCCCCCGGCTCTGGTCGAATAATTATTTTTAAATAATAAAGGTGGCAGATGTACCAAGCCACATCCCTTGGCGCGTTGATTAGGGTGGAGTTTTAAAGGCTTTGTACTAGTCAGAGGTTCCAGGGTCGAACCCGTCGGACTCCATTTTTGGTTTGAGTTGTATATTCGTTGTTTAAACTTCCGCTATTTTTAGCGGCCCGCTAGAAACTCCGCTAATGACTGTATAGAATTGGCGTGGTCCACCAGATTTGGCGAACCCGCCATTTCTTTTTTAAAAACAAAATCATTCACGAGCCAACATTGGGCATTCTCGGGATGCTACGTGGCGCCTGTTGACATGCCTGCTTGTATGCTGACGTGGCTCGACATGTCACTGTCGTACTAACATGTGGCTCTCCCTAGGTGGTTCCACATGGCGTCTCCTGGGGGTGCCACGTGGCACTTTTCTATTGGTCCATATAGACCCCTGAAAAGTCCACTAGTGGGTGACATGTGGCAGCCTATGGTGCTACCACATGGCATGCTGATGTCATCATCATGTATGATGATGTCACCTTGCCACATCATCTGATGACATCATGCTGACGTCAACAGTACGGACGATGATGTGTCCCCTGTTGATTGGTCCTGGTTGACCGCAACTTTGACCGCGAATATCTTTCAAACCGTAACTCTGTTTGACGAGTCATTTACAGCATTAGAAATCTTGTGACACGCTCTTCGTGATCATTATGTTTTCACTTAGTTTTGGGAACTTTTAATTTTTTTCCTTTCTCTATTTGTTGGAGCCATTCTGAGCATTCTGAGTTGTCTCTGTGAGTTATGAGTTATTCTTAGCCTTCTATGGATCCTTTTTGGATCACGCCTTCCTACTGAGAGCTTTTTTGACCACCAAAAGATTTCATCAATCAAATGGTAAGTGAGGGAAGAGTTCCCTCACTTTTTCCTTCTTGATCCACTTTGCTTTGCTTGGATGGGTGCCCTTTAAGCCTACTTGAAGATAATCAACATCACCCCTGCGTGAAGTCCTCGTCCTCATGTCAAGGATGATATCTTCCTATATCTCATCCAAGTAATCAGGTGCAAACTCATCAAATGATGCAATTGAAACTTCCTCATCTTGATCCATGATCATGGGAGGCTCAAAATGTTTCAAGTTCTCAACATTCACAACTGAGTAAATCTGCATATAAGGCGGAAGATCTAGATGAAAAGCATTGGTACCTCTTTTTTCTAAGATAGTGAAGGGTCCATATTGAATGGGCTTGAGTTTCTTGCCTTCACCCTTCAACCTCTCCTTGTTGATGTGAAGCCATACCCGGTCTCCAACCTGGAACTGATGATCAACCTTGTGCTTGTCATGCCAAGCTTTATACTGTGCTTGACTCTTCTCCAATTGTTCCCTGACTGCCTGGTGTATCTGTTGAATCCTCTGAATGAACTTGCAGGCTTTGTCTTATGTTCGATCTTCATTTACATCGACATCTCTCCCGTACATCAAGTCCAAAGGAACCTTTGGTAGGTACCCAAAACATGTCTCAAAAGGTGAACTCTGGGTGGATGAATGTAAATCTCGGTTTTAAGCATGATGTACATAGGGTATATGTTCATCCCATACCTTGGGATGCTTGCTGCATTAGCCTCGAAGCAAAAGTACCATTGTTCGGTTTACCACCTATGTCTGTATGTCATTCTGTGGATGGAAAGCAATGCTCCTCTTCAATTTGGTGTCCATCATTATCCACAAGCTAGTCCAAAAGTCCCCAATGAATCGACTATCTCGATCCGAGACAATAGATGTGGGTAATCCAAAGTGAACCCAAACATGTTGAAAGAAGAGATTAACAATTTGCTCAACAGTGATATGCTTTTTACAAGGCATCATGATACACATCTTGTTGAACCTACCAGTACAACATAAAAATTATCATGACCCCCTTTGGTCATGGGTAAACCCCCTACAAAATACATGGATGGGATGGAACAGGAAGTGGTGAGTATAGCCCTAGTTTTCTATTAGTGGGCTTACAAGTAGAACACATCACACACCCCTTTACATATTTAGTTACAATTGCTTTCATTTGAGGCCAGTAACAAAACCTTTGTAAATGAGCTATAGTTTTTCCTACCTCGAAATTCCCAGAAACAAGAGAAGTGTGAGCTTCTCGTATTACATGGACTCGTTCACTTGTAGGACTACATAGTTTTCCAAGATTGTAAAGCAACTTTCCCTGCAAACAATAGTTCTCTACCTATGTACCAAGGGTTAGCTTTGTATACACTTCTTTAAAATCTTCATCGATGGCATATTGTTCTATATATCTATCATGAGATAAAGAAGCATTCTTCAAAATAATAGAAGCAAAAATAGGAGGTCTAGAAAGCATATCAACTACCATGTTACTTGTACCCTTTTTGTACTTGATTACCAAGTGAAACTATTGTAGAAAACCCATCCACCTGTAGTGTCGAGATTGTTGCAATTTGGTATGTGCTTGAAGATATTGTAAGGGTTGGCGATCTGTATGTATAATAGTTTCCTTCCCTAACAAGTAGTGCTTCCATTTCTTTACACTCTGGACTAATGTATACAACTATTTATCATATGTAGGATAGTTAACAACAACTTGGTTAAAAGTTTCTGAGTGGTAACAGATAGGCTTACAATATTGCATTAGTACTTCACCCATGGCGTATCCGCTAGAATTTGTCTCGATCTCAAAAGGTTGTTGAAGATTCGGCAGTGCTAATACTGGTGTGGTACTAATCTTCCCTTTCAAAGTGTCAAAATATTTTTGTTTCTTTCCTTCCCACTGAAAAGTGTTCTTCACACTGGTTAAGGCATGCAGAGGAGATTCTATGAAGGAGAAGTTGGGAATGAATCTCCTCCAATACTGGAATGCACCTAAGAAGCTTCGAACTTCGGTTACACTTTTTGGCCCAGGCCAATTTACATTTACATCAATTTTGGAAGGGTCAATTTTCAATTGTCCTCCTCCTACAATATGACCTAAGTATACAAGTGCAGTCTTGCCAAATTCACATTTAGACAATTTTACATACAACTTCTCCCTTTGCAAAGTATCCAATACTT
>ML789087.1:152324-172619 GCA_009831015.1 Picea engelmannii | reverse complement strand
AAAAAAAAATAGAGTTTCTTTGATGTCTAGGTCTTTGACCACATTTAGGATTTTGGCCATCTAAAAATTCAGAGATCTTGTTGAAGATTATTCTATTGCCATTATTTATAACCATAGAAAGAAGAAGAAAAAGAAAAGAAAATAGTGTACGAAATCAATAATCGGAATATAGGAATTATGTATAGTTCCGCTACAATTGGTGAATTAGTAATTAGAAAATAGGAATTTCATACAGTTTCACTACAATTGGTATTAGACTCGGAAAAAAAAAATACATCAAACTTGGTAAATTAATAATTGGAATTTAGGAATTATTGTACAAAATCAATAATCGGAATTTAGGAATTATTGTACAAAATCAATAATCAGAATATAGGAATTATGTACAGTTCTGCTACAATTGGTGAATCAGAGTAATCAAAAAATAGGAATGTCATACAGTTTCACTACAATTGGTATTAGACTCGGTAAAAAAAATATGCCAAACTTGGTAAAAAAATTACTAGGCCATGTAAATTGTTTTTACCAAACCTTTTAAAAATAAATTTTGCCCAACCCAATAAAAATATTTTTACCAAACTTGATTTTTTTTACCAAACTCAATAAAAAATTTAACCAAGCCCAAACATTTCTTTATAAAAATAAAAAGGTTCTCAATTGAGTAAATTAAGAGGTACAATATAAATCTTACTTAAGTTTCCACTAGTCCATGAGATGTAAATGGGTATTTAAAGTTTCTCAAAGAAAACAAAAGGGGGGGGAGAGATTTTAAAAATGGATTTTATTAAAAATATGGAAGAATTTTTTTTTGTAAAGGACTTTGAATCTCGTGCTTCAGATTATTAATGCTCAAAGGGAGTATTCAAGATAAAAAGATTAAAATCGTTATAGGTGTGAACCATAAGGAAAAGTATATCAATGTCAACTTCACAAATCAATTATTAATTTCAAATCCAAGTATAATAGAAAAGAAAGGAACAATTGGCAATAAATATGAAATTAAAGACTTACAAGTAACAATTGATGGCTATAAATTCATATCTAAATTCAATGTTACACATGTGTTCGATAAAGACAATGATATAATTATTGGTTCAACATGTCTAGAAACACTTGGTACCTTCATCTTAAACATGGAGAATTTTTTTTTATGTTCTAATATAAGAAGAAGAAGATGTCATTGCAAGACATTACAATGAAGCCATGCTCAGAAGTGCCCTCATCATAATACCTTAAAAATATATCTCAAAAATCACCCTTAAGGATAATCATAAGTTAGTATAAAATGCGGTAGAAAGAAATTGAAAAGGTTATTGCTCATAAAAATGAATAAATTTCTCGCCTTACAAATCATAGTCAAAACTTGATCGCGCAGATTAAGAAGTTAAAAGGTGAAAACAAGTCACAAACAAGAAATGCCAAAGAAACTTACCAAAAATAAATCATTGATTGATAAAGAAACAATGACTGACCCCATTGAAATAAATAATTCATCATATGTCGAAGTATGAATGATGTAAATTCCAAGTGTGTTTGCTAATAGAAATTCAATGATCAACAAAGTGACTCAAGTGTATGAGGAAGACATAATAACGAAAATTAATCCAGAGAACATGACAAGTATGAGAAGGAAAGATCGGATTACAAAGACACCTTATCGACATCCCAACCACTAGAGTCGAGAATTTAACTAATCCGTGTATCAAAATTGTTTGGAAGAAAGATAATATTCAAACAATATTTTGAAGAATATTAATTCTAGTACAATTCGGTCTCAAAGTAGAAGTCGTCTTAGGAATCACAATACAATAGGTCATTTCCAAGAACCCTATAAATGTGTAGTCCCAAATAAGATTGAATTAGGGTGGTTAGACCCTTTCATCATTCAACAATTATGCTCAACACTTACAAGATCATATTGCCTTGTATCGCCAACCATCACATCTTTAAAGAATAGAGAACTATAAGAATCCATTACAAGTCAAAACAAGAGATAAAACTTTTACATTAATATGCTTTGAGGACAAGGCATTTCTAAAAGGGAAGGAAATGTTATGTATATAAAAATAAAATTCATAAATATATATACCTAAACTAGAGAACTTAGGATATTAACTATCAAAAGGTGCATCACACAAAGACATGGATTTATGTGAAAGGTCACCTTAAGGCATATAAATACCAAGGCCATTCATCATTGTAATCGTCATCTCTCATATTATGCATTCAATATATTATTTAATCCATATGGATTCTATTAAGTTATCTCATTTATTTTGGATATTCAATTTATGAACCAAGTTGCTCATGTCACATTCAGGAAATGAACTTTGTTTATTTCACTTCCCATATAAATATTTATGTATGGTTAAACTTGGGCATATGATTATTAATCAAACAAACTTCTTTAGTAGATTAATTGGTGTCTTGATTTCAATTTGGCACAATTTATCCCAAAATCATTAGGTGTTGATCCCAGAATTCTAGCAGCACATCCTAGAGCACTCAAAAACATTATGAAACTTTGATAGGCCCCTGTGCCATGAAAACTATCGTATTTTTAAATCTAAATTAATTATTATGCCGGTTTGTATTCGCTCTGTTGATAACATTCATTCTCATTAATCAAGACAATGAATTTAAAGTTTTTAGGTTTATATGAATCCCTTAGTGAGTTCCATTCTTAATGTTGAATCCTCTTGTAATATGTTGTGTGTAGTATATTGTATAATTACATTCATTACGTACCTCATTTTCTCTTCATTTGTACTCCCAATTCCCTTTGGTTGTCTTCTCTTTTTATTGTATGCATGTTCATTAGTAAATTTTATAAATTTGTTTCACACTTTGCATTTAATTTTCTATATGCATGCACTTGTTTATAGTCCTTCACATTTTATTTTCTTTCATTAACTTCATGACCATGGCAAGGCTATTCCATAATAATTTATGTAACCAATACAAATAGTAGAAATACAACATACAAAACGGAAAGATAAGATATGAAATGCCTATAATATTCATCCTTTTAGAGACATGTTTGAGCCTTCTAGAGGACTTGAAAAACATATTTGCAGGGATGATGGTAATAAATACCAAACAATATTCCTACTTCATCAAGTAAATCAAATATGTTATTGTATGGAAATCCTCTCATCAATCCCTCTTGACATTGCGGAAGGAACCATGAGAAATTTCAAAGTGGACATAAAACCTATTAGGTTGTGTTGAATTGGACATAAAAGAAAATCACTTATCAAATAATGCAAATTCAATGGAAAGGGTGACATAAATAGGAAGAACCTTGGACCTAAACCCCCTTATCACATGTATGGACATGCCCTTATCCATGTTCTCTACCTGTTGGGTGATTCCTTTCATGGGAAATGGCCTTGATGAGGTTTCCTCTAACCCATGAATTTGTGCCCTTATGGCCTAAAATTTGTGGCTTGGATCAAGGTCAACAAACACTGTCAATTTTATATCAACCCAAAAGACCAACTATTTATATGTTGATGATAAATTTATGAGATATGTCTAAATCAATCCTACTACTAAGATTAACCCTAAAATAAATCATAATAAATATGAGAATCAATCCCAAAACCATAGGATTCATTCATTCAACGGAACTTATCAAACATTGTTCCAGAGGAATTGGGCATCTTGTTAATAGGATCCTAGAACTAAACTTTCTTGTTCACACATACCTGGGATTCCCTGGAGCCTCCTTTCATGGTGGTCAATGGATTCAAGAATGCATGAATGAATTCCCTCAATTCCAAAGGATTCCCATAAAAATCAAATTCCATAAGGGGGTGGTTCAAGTGATTTGATCATGAAAGAAATTGGTGCCCTATTTTCATTAGGTGTGGCCCTCTCACAACACATATAATGAGCATGGTGTTGTTTCAAATTTGAAGAAGTCAAAGGAAATTAATATTACAAGTGTGTTTCCCTTCACAAAATCCTTCAAAAATATCACCTTACATTGTACACATGGAGACCAAAGAGAAATATGATTAGTAGTAATGGTTCCTTAGCAATTCTCCTCAACAATGGCCAATGGAGAACCACCATATAATAATGCTTACTAGAACAATACTTATATAGTTACAAGGGAACATAATATCATTTTTTTCATTAGTGAAGGAGTGTTCCTTTGCTTAACTTTCAGCTTTCTCTAGAAAATCAAGACCACAACCTCCTCTACAATTAGTTTTTATGAGATGGTTCTATTCTTATGAATATGCTTTGGATAACCAACAATGATTTAGTTATACAAAACCTTATTGTAGTTGAAGTTTCAAATTCCTCTACTTCGCTACATTTTTTAAGTTGTAGTCGCAATCTTACAAGGGATGATCCATACCACATAGATCAAAAGGAATTTATCAATATAGATGATGTTCGATATCTTTCACAAGACATCATAAGGATTACTTTCATAGCCCAAAACCTAGGTAAAATGGCATCGAAAAAATGGGCAATATGATAAGACAATAGAACAAAAATTGAAGATTGTGCAAGGCAGTTTAGCACCTAACATCAATTCCAAAGTTAGTTTTCAAGAGATCAATGGCCCGTAAATGTTTGACTAGTTGGCACTAATTGTGTTTCAATAAAAACTAGCTTCTTGTTTATAGTTAGTAAATTCACTATTTGCTTGTCTCAAAATAAGAATGAAAATAAGTATTATGATATTGAGAAAATTGTGAGCTTTCAATTACAACCTACCAAAAATTAATTTGAGAGGAGACCATGCACATCAAGTATATGGGATAAATGTGCATAAAAGTTCCATGAGATTATTAAGGTTAAATAAACATATAGAAGCATTCCTATCAAGGGAATAGTAGACAATGGGAATTTCAAGATAATATATTAGGTGCAACATGCCTAAGAGGAGACCATGTTGGTCAAGAACATGGATAAATAAAAAAAAGCATGAGTAGATAGGGGTTGAATGAACACAATTGCTCAATAAATAAGAAATAACCAAAAACATATCTACAATTTATTTGGCAAGTGATGTGAGGAAAGGGCATTAGAAAATGTTCAATAAAATGCATAATTGACATTTTCAATCAAATTTTGAACATCAAATGCAAAATTTCATTGATCAAGAATACCATGCAAAACAAACAAAAAAAAATTGCTAATCTCAAGAGTGCCTATTATTGCAAGTAGGATAGGAAGATGGAGAAATGAAAGGTCAAAAGACATGGAAAAAGCATTCCAATTGACAAAATCATCGAAAACTTCATTATAACTCTTGATTAAGGAATTAATTAGATTATAGTGAAGGTTCTCAATTTTTATGTGCCATATTTCCTATTTAGTGTTGATATTCCTCGACTTATTATTTTCCATTGAAAACTAATAGAATAGAAACTAATTAAACAAAAACACTTGAAAATGTAAAATACATATGAAATTTACCGATTGTAATTGAAGTGTAGTCTTGAAAATCCCATGTTGGATCCCATAAATCATAGCCAAAAACATAGTCTAGTTCCAAGGAGGTCTTTGTGACATCAATGAGCCACCAACAATCTTTGATTACATGGGATACTTCTACATAACACTACATATGAAAGGATGATGGTAATTGTGCTAACAGAAGGGCACATGTTTGAGTCATAAAGGATGATGAATATTGAGAAACATGGTTATTCCCTAAGCTAGTACTAGTAGCATCTAGACCAAGTATTGATGCAGACTCCACTAGAGCTACCATTTCCTTTGTGGTCAAACATGGGCTACCACACGGAGAAAACCCTAATTGATATAAAATATAGTACACCCCTCAAAACCTTATCATTGCAATTCTCAATTGGGTATCCAAAGGGACCTTTAAATATAGTATTGTATATTGAGGCTCTTTCAACTTTTTATATTGTATTATCAAGGCCCTAGCGAAATTGGTGTTAGAAACATGATAGTCACACCCTTAACAAAACTAGAATGAACATTTTGGCCATATATCATGACCAACTAGGATAAGTACTCATCTAACCTAAGGTTTGAATTAATCTCCCCTTGGGAAATTCCCACAAACCTAATTTCTAAAAAAAACTTTGTGTTTAGACAAATTTGTGATGTGGGTGTTGGTGGTCATGGAGATTGGATACATGGTGTTGTTGAGAACATCAACATATAAATTGGCTTTTAGGGATGAGATTCACTTACCTTTTTGGCTCTTCTTCTTGCCTATGTTCCTTAAGATGATTTTTACCTTCTTACTTGTGCTTGACATTATGTTGCCATTGTGACTGTTGTTTTCATTATTGTTTGGCCTCGATGGGGATATAAGATGAACTTGGTCATTTTCACCATTTTTTTTTTAGCATGCACTTCCAATTTCATCATTGTTTTATTAATGTATGTATACACATATACCTTCTTCATTTGTCTCTCATCTATTATTTCATGATAGGTAGGGAGGATGAATGTGGTATTGTTTTTATTTACAAGGTTGTGATGGATCACTGATGTTGGATGGAATTCGTATGATCGAACAAGTTATGGATATGGAATAGGTTATGGCTCTTCAACTAGTAATAGATTTGGATAAACACATAAAACATATAAGTCGCCATCATAAAGGAGGAAAAATTAGATGCAAGCTCTAATTTTACCCTATTTTATAGTTAATCGCATCCCCTAATTCCAAAATCCCTCTAGGATGCCAAAATTCTAACTTATATTAGGGTTAAAAAGAAAAGAAAAAAAGTAAATTTCAATAATATCTAGGAATTTCTAATGGTGCAATGGATTTTTACTATGAGAGTCATATTTTGCACCCAAATGTAGTAGTGGTTGGATTGAAGCACCGAAAATTTTCAAATATAACTTAGGAAATGTATGCATCATATGGGTTGATTGTCATGAAAGGGTTTCCTAGTGTGATGATCGATGACTGTTGAATATTCACCACTATCTATCGGCCCCATCCAAACATTCCAAATTTCTAATTGATGGTTGGTGTCGAACTACTAGAAGGTGGAAATGTTCATGTTGATGTTGGTTTGGAATATGGGCATGTGTTTTTGGAAGGTTTACATGTTTCCATGGCTTTACTCATGTGAGGCAATGAGGAACTATATTTTTTCTTCCAATTAGGGGACTGAGTATCTGTTCTAGTGGCAATGGTGAGTCCACCAAAAAGGTTATTAGTAATTTATGTCAACGTGATCAATGTGGTATGAGGATTATATTTAGACATGTTACCCACAATGGTCCTAGAAGACCTGGGACCACTCTTGAAATATTTTTTTAAAATCCCAAAATATTATTATACTAATGAAAATTTCAAATTCTAGATATTCCATGTTTTGTGGGAATTTTGTTACCTATGTTATATAGGTTTGGAGAGTTCCTAAGAGAAAGGGAATGTTAGTCACTATACCTCTCTAAACCTTTTGGTTTCTAATGATAGTACTCTACCATTTTTTTATGGTGCTAGATAAGGAGGATAAATTGTATCCTTAGCCATACTACTCTACTCCCTAGTACATGAGAGTGAAGTCCCCAGACATTGTGCTTGGTCTACTATTGCGATAAATGGTTGATATTTTTTTGTAGGGATGGTCTCAAATATTCCTAGAAGGCTTTTGATATACCTAAGGGTATGTGGAAGATCGAACCTATGAAAATATTTTGTTTAAGGTACTACTCTTGAGGTATCAACAGAGGTGTACAAGGGAATCCAACTAGGTGGCCCCACTTGTATTCCATTCGTGTATGCTTCCCAACCATATTTTTACCCACTAAAACAAATCATTGTGTTTATAGAAGTTGGAACACGTCTCCGGACTAAAAAAAAATCTCTAAAATTTGTGTGTATTAGCATAAGAAATTTCTCTAATACCACTTGTGGTGTACTTATATAGTATAAACAAAGAATTAAGAGAAATATATGAAGAAATTCATACTATAAGAAATAAAAGAGACAAAATTGTAATATTGCACCTACATAAATATGACCCCTTATTAATATTCCAAAAGATTAACAATGTTCATGTAACTCTTCGAGGGGACAACCTCCTTATGAGCAACACTCCAATATAATGATAATCCTTCACAAAACATTACTTAACTTCCTACCTCTATAAATAGTTTCTCACTACCAAAATCCTAACCATTAGTGGCCCCAACATGAATGACTAGGCCACATTTATTAATGAGTACCAACTACCTAGTTGGCCTTATTCCATAAGGATGATCCTTTTCATTAATTGACCACACACCAACAACCTATTGGGACTTATTCAGAGAGGATGACCTTGTATGTTAATTAACTAACTCCCAAGTACCCCTAACTTGTGATATTTGGCTGAGTATTTGAATTGCATAAATGTTATTTCCTTTGGCTACATATTTGAGATGCAATGACTAGAGAACTACCCAAGATCAAGAGTCTAAAGAAAATAGTGTAGATCAGAGAAGTAAAACCATATTGTTGTAACAAAGTATTGATATGTTCATTAACTAGTTGATCCAACCAATACTAGAGGGGTTCGATAAAGAAATCCATGCAAAGGCATGCCATGAATCTCTCCTTAAAGAAAGGAAGCAAGAAAAAAGATAAGTAAGATTAATTGTTTGTATGCATGAAAGAACCAAAGAAAACAATGCATGAAAAGAAAAAATAACACCTGAGTAAGTTTGTTGAAGCAAGCAAGCACATGCACATATGAACCAACACCCCTTCATAAGTAAAACTTAGGTGAGTATGTGACAATAGAAATGAAGAGATGGGTCCAAAGGAAAACCCAGTAGGGAAAACCCAAAAGAAAATAGAAAGAGAAGACTATGTAGCCTACTCCATATAAGAAGTTACATGCACCCCCAATAGAGTTCATAAATGAATGAACTTTCCCTCTATAAAAGGTTTAGTGAAGTTGTCAATAATATTCTCCATTGTCGGACAATATATTATATCAATGAATAAGCTATCAAATGAAGTACATATGAATCTCAATGTTCTTGGTCTATTGCTAGTGAACCAAATCTCATGAGATTTGAATGGTACTTTGATTGTCACAAAAAATGAAAAATGGGTGATGGTACTAGATACCAAATTCAATGAGAATGTTGTGCAAAATCTATATGGCTTCATTGGTTGCATTGATATCTCCTTGATACAATACCTTTGTGGTAGATAGATCAATGGTTGTCTACTTATTTCTTAACCAACAATTCAGACCAAACCCAAGGGACAAGAGGTAACCTAAAGTGTATTTGTGATTTGTAACATCAAGTGCCCAATTTGAATCTATATACCCCACTAAATCAAGGTCGCAACTTGCTACATAATGAAACCAAAAGATGTGTGTTCCTTGAATGTAGTGAACAATTCACATGGTTTCCTTGGAATGAAAGTCATGGGGTTCCTACATAATTATGGAAACAATGTCGATAACATAAGAGATATTGGGCCTAGTATGTGTGAGATAAAGAAGACTCCCAACCAGTTGTCTATATCAAGTGTTATCAGCCAAGGGTGATGAAAAGGTAACCTCGAGTTTGACACTAAAGAGAAATTGAGTCACAATAGGCTTGAAATTATCCATCTAAAATCATGAGAGCAAATCCATAGCATATTTTCACTGAGCCATTGTGATCTTGGAATCAGATTGAATGATCCAAATCCCGAGAAAATAATATAGTAGTCCTAGGTCGTTCATCAAAAACCTGTCATGCATTAGGGGAAATTTGAGGTCTAAAATGGACCTCCTAAAGAAAATAATAAAACAAGGGTTATGAATTTTCAAGGGGAAATGAAGAAAACTAATTTTCTTAATCGTATTTTCGACTTATCTCCTTATAGGTTTACTCGAATTTCAAGTGTAGGTAGTCATTGGACGTGAAATTTACAACGACTGCCTACTCTTGAAATTTGAGTAAATCTATAAGGAGATAACGCAAAAATATGATTAAAAAATTTAGTTGTCTTCCTTTCCCTCCAAAAATATTTACCCTTATGGTTGACATCATCATCTTCAATCATATTGATTCTTTTAAAGTTTATTTTCATAGTCCATTTTTTAGGCCCATTTTTTACCTCAAAATTCCCCTAATGCAAGGTAGTTTTTACAATAGAAATGAATGATGAGGAGTTTCCAATGATAAAGACATCATCTACACACAATACCATGAACAAGAAATAGTCATCTTGTTGAAGAACGTAGACATTGGGATCTAAATGGTATTGGGGAAATCCATGAGAGAGAAGGATAGAATCCATCTTGGCATACCAAGCCTAAGGGACATGTTTCAAGCCATATAAGTATTTTCATGGCCTACAAACCATTATAGATTCTTATGTGAACCCCGTGAATTTTCTCCATGTAAATATCCTCCTCAAGATCTCCATGAAGAAATTCACTCTTCACATCCATCTATTGAACTTCCCAGCAATAAGATGCAGCAATGGCCAACACAATTTGGATCAAGTCAATCTTTGCAATAAGATAAAACGTCTCATTGTAGTAAATGTCAAGTACTTATGAGAAACCCTTTTCCACTAGTCAATATTTTTTCTTGTTCACTAAGCCATCCACTACAAACTTTGTCTGACATGTCCACTTACACTGAATAGCCTTTCTTCCTTTAGGAAGGGGAACCAAATCCCAGGTGTGATTCCTCATTAGCAAGTTGTACTCCTCCTACATAGTTGTTCCCCACTCAGGAATTCTAGTGGCCTCTTGAAAGGTCTATGGATCTATGGCAGTAGAAATATAGAAATGGATCAACAACAATAGTTTTGTAGCAAAGACTGCATGTGGAGATCCCTAAAATTGAGAACACAATCATCTAGTGTATGTTGGATCCCTGACCAAATCCCCTACTACCTTTAGCATCTGGCATACCCAACATGGTGCTATGAAAAGAGGTATGTGAGGAGGATCTTCAACCTCTAAATTTATAGTAGAACCCTCATCATCACTCACGTCATCTGAAGAAGAGGAAAATCAGTCCTCATCATTAGGAATCAACTTAGGTGGATAATTAGCTTTGTTGTCAGTAAAATTCATTGTGAAAAGTGGACTAGTTTCATATCACAATTTTCATGAGAGTGAATTGAGGATTTGTCTTCAAAATAAACACTCCTGGTAATAACCAGTTGATTGGTGATGGGGTTGAGAATCCAATATCCCTTAAATCCATAAGGATATCCCACAAAAATGAAAAATTAGCTCTATGAATCCAATGTCTTGTGTGTATTTGTAGGAATGTGAGCCCATAATTGAGAAAAAAAAAAACTCTAAAGTGTTTTACTATGGGTTTGTTACAACTCCAAGCTTCAAAAGGAATTACTCTCTTCAAGGCTTTATGGGGAACTATGTTTTGAATGTAATGGGCACAATTAATGGATTCTACCCAGAAATTCAGAGCAAGAGATTGGGATTGGAGTGTGCAATTTTTCCATTTCCTTCATAGATTTATTCTTATGTTCAACCACACCATTTTGTTGAGGAGTGTATGAGATAGTACGTTGAAAATTAATGCCTATAGAAACATAGAATTTCTCAAAGTTATTGTTCACATGTTGTTATAACCCTAATTTGCACCATACATGCTTACCTGGCATCAGGCCATCTCGGATCCCTTATTTTCCAAAGCACTGTTGAACAACTCTTTAAAAAAACCTCTTTTATAAGGTCCCACGTGCCCTACTCCATTATTGCACGTGTGTACACGCTAGCTGAACTAAAATAGCCTGCGTGGACTGACAAAAGCATGAAAAAATGAAAGTTTACGATGAAACACACAGCTTTGGCTGAGTTAACTAAAAATCCTGGCCATGCATGGCCGAGGGTTCGTCCAAATACCTAGCTTCTTCTAGCCTATAAAATAAGGGTTAGGGGTCCCATTTGGAAGAGGAGAAATAGAGCAAAGAAAATCTGCCCAATTGCACATTCCCATTGTCCCAACCCTTTAGCCATCCTTGTGCAAGAAGAGATACAAAGAAAAGAAGTTGGAGGACATTTGAAGAGGAGCCCAGGATCAAGATTCATGGAGTAGTGGCCGGTCTCGACATTGTAAGTTGATTCATTAAGTTAATAATAAAGAAATGTTTTTCCCATCCCACTATATGAGTTCTTCGTAGTTTAGTAAATGTATGTTTGAATCTCTAACCCATTAGTCTATAGGTAAAATGCATGTGTAGTTTGTTGCTTGTTTTGTATGCAGGTCAGCCTTGGAAGGAGAGCTTCTAACAAGCGATCAAGCGTGAAGAAGGATCGACATTGAACATCTGGAACAAGGTATGTTGGTCTAACCATGTATTTGCTGAAAAGAAATGGGGATTAAGTCTGGGACAAAGGTAGAAAGCAGGTTTCTTTTGGTCATATCTGCATGCATACTATAACCCTATTTGCTAGTCCGTAGGGGGATTTCCCACCACAGCAGAATTGGCGACCATACTGGGGAAGTCTCTAGGGTTCCTGGGAGTATTTTTGGGTAGTTTTAAAAGACTAGTTTTCTTGTCTGTTTTTTGAAGTTTCTGCAAAGTCTGAGCTAGTAGAGAGTCTGGTTTTCCATACCAGCTATCTCTATTATTTGCTTGACTGTGTTTTTTTGAGACCCACAAAGGTACACGCGGCCTACATAAGGTCTGCACGCGTGTACCCGCGCTCTACTCTCTTACAGCCCTCATGTAAACGCTAGCTGAAGAAGTAGCAGTAGCGTGTAGATTCCAGAAAATTTTGGAGGCAATCATCCTCTTCCCTGTTAGAATCAGTCAATTTCAGGGGTTTTCTGGAACTCTTTCTAAGTCTTGGTTGTTTGCAGTCTTATCTCAGATTAGTTTGTTTTACGAATTTTTTCCTTACATTGTTTTCCTTGTTTATGTTAAAGAGAGTGTATAAGCCTTCAAGAGATCATGGTTCTCAATATCAGTGGTCTCTTCCTGATTTGGATTGTCTATTTTTAGTTTTTTTCAGAGTTTTAGAGATACACGCAGCCTGTATAAGTCCAGCACGCGTGTACATGCCCTCTGGCTTTACACAGCTCGCGTGCACACGCTTGTTGTTGGATTGTCAGTAGTGTGCTTGTGCAAGATAGTTTTTGTTGAGGGTAAGGCAATCATCCTTTCCCTTGACGAGAGTTATACCTCTCAGGTTTTTGGAATCTCTGTCTTAGCAGTTAGTAGCTTAGGATTGATCTTAGCCTTAGCTTTCTTTTTTCATTTGAAAGTTGTCATTAAAAAAAAATTCTTTAGGGTTTTTAGACAAGTGTGAGAGTCATTTTTTAAGTTGCTAGTGTGTGATTTCTTGAAATGATTCTTTGCGATTTGCGATTCGGCTAGAATTGTTTTTCTTGGTTTTTTACTTGTTGGTATTTTTCCTTTTTGCTTAATCAACATTTAAATAAATAAAAAATCTCTTTCATTTTCTTGTTTGGTTGAAAAGTGTGATCTTGTTTAGTAACCAGGGAAAGGTCTTTTATTTCATAAGTTTTTGCAGTTTACTTAGATCATAAGTAGCTCGTAATCGAGTGAAATTCTCTTTTGAGTTCGCTATTTAAAAATCTTAGAAAATTAAAAAAAAAATTGAAAAGTTGTTGAAATTTTGCATTAAGTAAAAGTTTGTGTTTCCAGCTTTTTATTCATTTTTACTTTCATATTTTAAACATCATCAATTTCACTTTCATACCCCTTGAAATAATACAAGCCATAAAATTAATGCTAAATCTAAAATTTATTAGACTTTTATGTTTGTAGGGTTAACCAACTAGTTAAGGATTAGGGCCTTGGATTAGGTTGGAGAGGAAACTCTTCAAGGCCATTAAAATCAAACATTGGAGTCTGAGTTAGGGAGTGTCTAAGTCCAGTATCGTGAAAGTTATCCGGGACCCCCGTCTAACACAGGGAATAAACACGAGGTCGCGTGCAGAAAGGTAGCGGAGATAACCCCTTCAAAGCTGGACCAATCATAGTGGAGAACACATATAGAGGGCTTGTTTTGGGATTCCGTCGATTGCATTTGCCACAGGGCTTCGTGGGTCTCGAATCCATTCGAGGTCCTCAATTGTCTTCCGGACCACTTTCTTTCGATACCCTTCACATGTTTCGGGCTCGATACCCTGCTCATTGTGGTTACCCAACTTTCAACTGTACCCGCCTAGTGACTATTCACGCGCTAGCAACCTAGTTTCCTATCTTTTTTAGGGACATACATAGGTGACTGCGGGGGTATACCACGGTACCTAGGACAAACATCGGGCCACGCTTTGCAAAGTATACCTAGAGGGTGCTTCCATTTTCGAGTTTCACTTGCACCGGTAAGTTTCTCTAGTGTTGGTTGTTGTAACTGTTCTTCCAATTAATTTAGTGTTTGCCTATCTTATCTTATAGGGACGTTTTCAGTGTGTGTTACTTTTGAATGGTTAGACTACCATAGAGTGTCTTTGATCTTCTCACACAGTGGAGGATCACGAGCTCTGYYGGTCACGAAGGCTTCTTGGCCTGCCACTGGTTACACTAGAGCCACCCCCGCCACCACTAAGGCGAAAGCTAGACCAACAAGGGTCTTTTGAAGCGACCGGGTCACAAGAAATTGTGCCCGACCAACATCCAGAGGAATCAACCRTTTTAGACCTTGGAGTGAAAGCCTTTGGTCTCATTGAAACCTCCACCATTGATCTTTTGGCACCCACCATCGTACTGATTCATCCTTACGAGTGCCAGAYAGTTTCGCACGCAGCAATGGAAACAAATGTTGCTACTCTTTCTGGGAATTCTTCAATTCCCACTTYGGTTGTCACCACAAGAGTGTTTCCACCTCCTAACCCACCATCACTGGTTCGAGCCACCATGGTCTTGACTKCCATCTACATYGCACATTGGTTTGATCCCGTCTCTSGTGGCGGCCACAATCCCTTTCACACCAAGTGCGACAGGCCCTCCGTTCTCATACGAGATGCCTAGTTCAGGTACAAGTCCTGTACTTTCCTACTCTGCTTCACAGACTTTAGGTTTGGGGGCAGGGAGCTCTAACGCTCCTCTGCAAGGTCACATGGGGGGAACTCCTACTCCTTTTAATGATTTCCCTTATGGGGGAGGTCATATACCTCCTTCGTCACCTTCACTTGGTGGCTCGCATCAGCAATCCTCCGAGCAACCTACACACCATAGTTTATTTGGAGCGAGGAGTCAAGGAACACCTTCGCATAATATGTCGGTAGGTTTGACACCGTTTTCTTTGTTTGGTGCATTTGGCAACAACTCCTTCTCGTCAGCTACTTTGCCAACTGGGGGCAACCCCAGTTTCGGACAACCTATTCCTATGCAGGGTATTATTCCTGCACAGGGGGCACACCCAGGAACTTCTTCCGCCGCAAGGCCTTGGAATTCTTGGCAGGGATCATTTCCCTTGTCAGGAATGCCAATATGGGGTAATTATTTTCATAATCAATGGAACCCCGGACAAATCACTATGCCTATCCCCACGGGACCAACATGGAGCAATCCTTCCCAAAGTCATTCAAATGTAATGCATGCCCCACCATCTATGTCCTATTTCGTAAATCCGTCGATGATGTCTCCTCACACGCAAAATCCATATGCTAGCCATGGCCATGGTTTCTACTAGAATCTGGGCTAGCAGTCGAACTTTTCCTGGCAACCTAGTGCCAGTCAAACTCCAGGCCCCTTTTTCCCAGGTTATCACCAACAACCCAAACTACCCTTCCTAGCAACCTTGCATTTGCCAGACTTGACAAGGTTGTTGAATGACCCTATCTGTCACAATCCGCATTGGCCTCCTACACCGACGAAGTTGCCTTCGGACATCCCAAAGTTCGAAGCCAAGCCTAACGAAGATCCAAGAGATCATGTGACTACCTTCCATCTTTGGTGCTCATCTAACTCGTTCAAAGATGACTCTGTACAATTGCAATTGTTTCAACGTACTCTTATTGGGAGTGCCGCGAAATGGTACATTGAGCTCGACCGCTCAAGATACTCTTCCTTCGATGAATTGGCCATGGCTTTCCTCAGCCATTTCCAGTTACCTGTGAGATACGACGCTGGCACAGAATTGCTAGCCAATTTTTCACAGACAAAAGCAGACCATATCTCTGATCACATCCGAGAGTGGAGACACCAAAAGAGTTTAATTAAGGTACCAGTCCCACTAGCATTCCTGCTTGAGTGGTTTCTTAAGTCTTTGGTCCCACAGTTGTCCAAGGACGTCGCGACGTCGGGAGTATTTTCCGAAGAAGACGCCATCATGAGAACTCAACAACTTGAGCTAATCTATTCTCAGTCTGGTTTATTATACAAGATCTTGCCAGATGCACCACGCTCAATACTTGATAAAACCAGACAAAGAGCTGGAACACATGCCGATGGTATTGTCGGTTCAGCACAAACAAACCCGCTGAGCAACTAACGAATTAGTTGCAACAATTGTCTATACAACACATAGCAGTCAACCAAACTACTTCTTTGGCTGCTCCCCCTACCAAAATGTTGGATGTACACACAGTGCAATCGACTAATCCAAAGGCCACCCAGCAACCTGAAGGAAAGAAAAAACAACGAAAGAAGGGTAAGGGGGATAAGAAACCCAATGATAATGCTGGCGGGGGCAATACTGAGAAACGAAAGGCGAGGTATCCATGCAATCTATGCGTGGAAGACCACCCTACCCACCTTTGTCCCCAACTTGCAGAGGCCCAAAAGTTTGTGACACAACAACAACCTGCTATGTTAACTAATCCATTCCAACATGGGAAAAATCTAACACAGGCCTCTGCAAGCACGGAAGGGGGCATCCAAGGACCCCCTCCGCCGACGAACAACCCTGCATCCGCGAACGTATATATGGTGAGGGGTGATGCTTTTATATCGGCTAGAGCGCATGACTATAGTAAACCAAGAACTTCTAAGAAGGGTAAAGAAGTTGAACTCCCATCTCTTCCTCTACAGATTGAGAAGACGTTGGGCGAAACAATGACACGCATTCCCAAAGGCACATTCAAAAAAGATTCTCATAACCCAAATGCAAGGGCCGCCCAGAACTACTCTGTCATGGAAGATTTATCACAAACCCCTTGTGCGATATCCGCTTTGGAGGTCCTCCAAAGCTGCCATTCCCAGAGGAAAGCCTTGTTAACCGCTTTAGAATCTACCAAGACTTGTAATCCGAGTAAAATCATGTTGGATACAACCGACTTAAAACCTCATCTGCCTTACCACGTAGCATTTCAGATAGTAGTGGCTTATCCCACGAAAACTTTTACTCGAAATATTTTTTGCACAGTGGTTGATGAGGGAGCCTTGACATGCGTTATGTCGTTGGCGTGTTGGAAGGCCGTTGGCCAGCCCGTTTCGTCTCCGTCACCTACTCTCCTCACGGCTTTCGACAGTCGTTCCTTCTTTCCCCATGCAGTTAGGAGGGAAGACCGTATGTGTCGAAGTAGAGGTAGTCGATGCTCCCCTCGACTATAACCTCTTGTTAGGAAGGAGTTGGACTTATGCCATGCAAGCTATGGTTGCTACAGTTTTCCAGGTCTTGTTGTTTCCACATGAGGGTCGAATAGTTACAATCGATCAATTGTCTTTCTCCAGACCTGACCCTGCATTGGGGGAATCCACGGTCCTGATGATTGATAATACTCAACCAGGTGTCATCAACGTAGGGGTTGGTTTGTGCCCATCTTTGATGGGTAACTTCGATTACCCGCCCCCTCAAGGCGATATCAAGTTTATATCCAATCACCATAAGGTTGAGATTTTTCAAGTTTCGTCATTCCGCACGACTTACTTCAACGATCTATGGATACTTCCTTCCTCATCGGCCACAATGGATGGGACAGTGCACCCGGGCATGTCCATGCCCTTGTCCGTAGCTGAGGTAGCGTACTCTTTAGTCCAGCAAACTTCAACCCACACTGATCCAACTCCTGCACAAGAGTTTGATCCACTTCGAGAGCCTATTTGGGCTCAGGGTTCTCTCACTCAGATTGATTCATTAGACTTAGTCTTGCCCTCTGATGAATAAATAATTGAAGAAATGACTAGTCCGGACAAACTTTGGGAAGATCTTCATCACAAATCATACTTCCTCCCAGAGTTAAGCCGAATCGAAGCAGGAGAATTCACCATGACTATGACGGGAGATCGTTCGTGTCCTATTAATCCCTTATCTACACATGAGGTCTATGTTGAGGGTAATATGGAAACCATCACTGAAACCATACTGAAAAATATCTCCAGAACCCCTGGTGTCATAGACAATGTTTTTGTCGGAGCATAATATTCCCTCGAGGAAATACCCGGCATTGACCCACAAAGTGTCGATCATGCGCTAACTTTGTTGATTTTCAAGCTCGCTTTGAGATCCAAAAGCAACATTCGGCGAGACTGCATTTATGCTTTTCGATCTCGTCCGGATTAACTGAGAAAACTAACCTCTATGGGTCTTCTTTTAATCCCTTTTCAGACCCTCTAAACATGAAAAGATTGATGAGCGATCTTGTGGCCTTTCACGCTCGTTAAACTGAAATTTGAAGTCACATCTATCCGATGGTAGTTTACCCCTTTTTCAGTTCGGACGGTCAACTGTACGAACAAAGGTATACTCTATGGAACTTTCGTTCTTTAGAAAAGTACTCTCAGGTATAATTTTACCCCTTTTTCGGGCCTAAGGGACTAAACTTACGAAAAAGGAACCCCCGCGGAGTCCATAGTTAAGCTCTTTTCAGACTCCCTAAAATTGAAAAGATCGTTGAGTGACCTTATTCTTTCACACTCGTTAAATTGGTCCAAAAGAACATTCCTGATGAAGTCCATAGTTAAGATTTTTTCAGACTCCTTAAAAATGAAAAATGATCGAGTGATCTTGTCCTTATCACACTCGTTAAAATGGTTTTGAATAGGCATCTTGTCGATGCTAGTTTACCCCTTTTTAGAACCGACTAGACTATCTTCGAAAAAGGTACCCCAATGGAGTCTCCTTTTATGTTTTTTCAAACTCTCTAAATATGAAAAACCATCGAGCTTACCTTCTCTGGGCTCGTTAAACTTACATTGAAGGACGTTACCACTGTGTGTTTTGTTAACCGTGTTTGCATACCTTATACACCAGCCTTGTAGCAGTTTGCTTCTGCGTCTTAACACCCTTGGCCCCCGGAGGCTTTTTCCCGAGTATCATTATTCTGAACATCAGTCTTGTCCTTGTAACTCATAGATAGCATGGCGTTTCCACATATATGGCTGGCCCAAGAGTACATCACAGACATCCAGTGGGGCAACATCACATAATACCTCATCCTTGAAGGGTTGGATGCCGTATGACAATCGACACTACTGGCTGACATGAAGATCTCATCCTTGGCGAAGCCACCCAATGCTGTATGGTTGCGGGTGTGGTGTTGTCGACAATCCCAACTGTTTGACGACCTCTGCTAAGATGAGGTTCTTCTGGCTTCCGCTATCAACAATAAAATTCAGCGGGGTCCCCTTCACCCACATCTGTGAATGAAAAAGGTGCTCCCCCTCTTCTGGATATGTTGGTTATTCTGGTTGAATTGTTGCGGTCGCGACAATAGCAGTGGGGTCTGTGTCGATGATCTGTCTTTTACCAGTATTTTCAGAATCAGATTTTGAATCAGGGTTCGGCTCCTTGTCTTTGATCTCGGCCATCAATGACTGTTTTGAGAGACATTCGTCGGTGTTGTGCCAGGGGCTTTTGTGGAAATCACACCATTTTCCGGTGTCCTTCTTTGTCTTCCCGTGACCCTTCTTTTCTTGTGGCTTGGATTGGTTTTCGGGAGACTATTTGTTTAGGGCTGTCTTTGTCATACTTTGGTTGTTGTGGATTTGCAGACCCGAACTCCCATTTGTTCTGGTGCTTAAATTTCTTCTCGATTTTAACAACATATCGATAGGCAGCACCGAGTGATAAGATGTCCAGAAAATCCATTTCAGTTTGGATGTATCTGTGTAGAGCCCCATGGTATTTCAGAACCAAATGTCATTCAGAGTCTTTGATACCCAGCTTGGTGCGCAAGGTATGGAAGGTATTGGTGAACTCCGGAACTGTTTGGCCCCTCTCTTGCTGCAGTGTGGTCCATCTCATGTACTGGTCCTCATAGTTACCAACAGGGTAATACTGTTCTTTTACCGCATCCACACAAAAATCCCAAGTGGGATCGGCCCCATATATTCCAGACTCCTCTGTGGAAATTTTCTCCCAGTAAGTTTCCCACCAATGTTTGACATGAGGGAGAGCTTTAAGGAGTGCAAAGGTGATCTTTTCTTTGTCGGAAAAATTGTGA
>ML789087.1:120444-140573 GCA_009831015.1 Picea engelmannii | reverse complement strand
AAAGAAGAGGAAGTTACAATGGGTTTTGTTGTAGGTTGTATCCCTTCATTTGTTGGATAATAATAAAGGAAGGACCTGGCAATTTCTCTGGTGGATGTAGCCCACACTGGGTGAACCACGTAAATCTGTGTCTCTATTGTATTGTGTATCTATGTTTTGTTTCCGCATTTGTTTTATTTTATTGCTCTGCGGTCCTGTTTTTCTAACACCATCGAGTTGAAATAGTCCACATCTCCTTGTCCGGACAGTCTACTCCATGTCTCAAACCAAAGACTACCTAACTGGTTTCCACTTGCAACCATCATTGTAGCTCCCTCTCAGAGATATCGCATGTGACCTTCTTGGAACAAGAACAAGAACAACACTCCTCCAATGTTGTATCCAAAAATGTGTCTCAAAGATGATCCCCTTCTCTTCATATCCCAAGCTCTGATACCATGTCAATTTTCACATGCAACTCTATGTGACTAATTTCATATCTAAAAATTGCTTCCTAGTGATCTAACAATAAAACCATAACTGTAATCATTGAACAACTTTACACTAAAATTATTGGCTTAAAACATATGCAACGAAAACACAAAGATATGAGATGAATCATCAATACACATGAGACACAATTTCAATTTTGTAATATTGTTATCATCAAAAATCCTGAGGGAAAAACCAACCCTCCCAGCCAAGACAATATCACCAAAATATGAGGACAACCTTGTCCTCCAAAGTCACCAAAACCGAGAACAACCTTGTTCTCCAATAACTATACAAATCAAAAAAACAAGCCTCAACAATATCCATGGGAATCTCCTCTTCACATGAAACTGTTGTAGACCACATGTATGGATCTGTACCTGCCCAGAAACTTCAGATATTCCATTCACCAACTGGAAACCCGCGTACATACATTTTTTTTATCTCCTACAAACTATGTATACCCTATACGCGATTCGTCTTTCTACAACCTGTGTATATATGTGTTTCAACCTCCTGCAAATTGTGTATGATACAAAAAATTCACTCCACAAGTGCTTCCTTCTTCGCTTCTCTCTCTTGGGCTAGATTCACCACCTTACAGACTTCCCCTTTGCAGAGATCACCAATCCTCTTAGCACAAGTGCAGACTCACTTATGCTAGCTCCATCATGTCTCCACACACTCTACATGATGTATAATGTCACAATGACCTATTTATATACAATCCTTAGGGGTCACCATATAAGCCCCTCCACAAATCAACATCAAATTAGGATTTTCTTGTGGGTGTGAAGCTCAATACAAGCCCAAAAAGCCCATCACCAAACCCATGAAATCCCCACTCAAATCCAAGAGGGTTTTCACCAAAACGAAAGTGTGATGTGGTTCCCACGATGATTCCCATGTGCCCAACACCTAGGGCCATATGAGGATACCTACTCGAACCTACAAAAACCAACAATGATACTTTCCTTTCAATTTTTTCTTAGGATCTAATACCATGTGATATTTGGTTGAGTGTAATGCCCCTCCTTGCCTAACTCTATTTTCAGAAGGATTAGGAGGTTAATCCAAGGGTTGACTAAAGAGTTAGTGACCATATCTTTAACTATTCTCTATATATGTGGCATGTACTTGATTGACATGATGGTATTTGATATTCTTAATTGTTTAGTTGATTATTATGTACAATATGATAAATATATGTTGGGATCATGAAATGAATACTTATGATGTGACAAGTGTGAGTTGTGGCAAGTGGATAGGACCTACAAGACTCTTGGGTGGAGTTAATCAAATGAAGAGGAAGGTTATGGAAGTCAAATTAAATGTTGCGAAAGATTAATGAAACCAATTGACTTTCATTGATATTATATTGTTTATATTTTGTGACATGATTTCATTGATCTAAGTGATGCAAGACATTGGACACCTGAGGAGCACACAAGTGGATATGGTTGTTTGGGAGAACACTAGATTGGGAGTCAAACAATAAATATACATGGAGGGTAAATGGTAATATTAAGAAATTAATTATTATGATGTTTATATGATATCGATCTATGTGATATGTGAGTGGTTATTGCATGTGCAAGATACAGGTCAAGCCTTCCAACTTGCCAACAAATAGGTGTGGGTCATAACCAATTAATCCTTAATGGAGGCTTGGAGTCTCTATTTTCAAAATATATGGATTTTTATTATTGGGGGAAGCTTAGTAAGGTGGGGTGACCTTACTCTCCAAGAGATAATTCTTCTCAATGTCAAATTAAGCAAAGGTAAAATTAAAAGACCCCGTGGTTGAATTAATTCATAAATTAACTACCCACTTTTAAGGTGCTCTTAAAAATATTTTTATTTTATTTAAAATGTGGATTTTTATTTAATAAAAATGAATAAATAAGAAAAAAAATGGGGGAATGAAACATGGGGGTGCGGAGACTGATGAATAACAAGGATTTAGTAAATAAAAGAAAAGGAAATTTTTTAATTTTGCATGAAGGGGTAATGTAGCTAGCCTCATTGAGTCTATAAATAGATGGGGAAATCCATGGTTTGAGGGGGGTAACTTGGAGAGTACAATTTTTTTTTGTAAATTCTACCAGCATGAATAACTTAATTGAATGGTAAATAGGATCTAGAAGGAAGCATGTTTACCAATGGATGGTAAAATCCACGATGATTACATTCTACAACCAAAATTGGTTATGAGCCCATACAACTCGGAGGTCTGGTCTGAGGGAAATGAGTTTTCCCTGAATATGGTTGGTATAGGTTGGCACCATAAGAGTTGGCAATGGTAAGGGCATTGGAGTTTATGGATGGAGCATTCCTAAAACTAAGGAAACTACCGACCAATTGGGTATAATTTCATTGGTATTCATATTGTAATTTATTTCTAATTTTGTATTGTACATATTTGGTCACATAAAGATTTATGATGATACTAGCCCACTTACTAATATAAGAACTAGGTATAATTTCATCGGTATGCATATTGTAGTTTATTTCTAATTTGGTTTTGTAAATATTTGGTCACATAAGTATTTATGATGATACTAACCTAGTTACTAATATAAGAACTTTGTTTCTATATTTTATATTGCTTCTAACAAAGTATGGGAAAGAATTCTAAAATATGTTGGAAAATCTAAAGCTAAACTCCAAGAAAATACAAAGGCCAATATGGTGTGCATATCTACTTTTAATAAGCAATTTAATGTTAAGCTATTGAATTTGTATTTTCCAACTAAATCAATTTGCTTAGATTGTCTTATTCCAAATTCTGCAAATGCATTATTGGGAGATTTTTGGTATCTTTATTGATGGTGGTGGTCAACTAAAGCCCAAGCCCAAGCCCATACTAGTTTAGTGAGCGTTGTGCTTTATATTCCTTTTCCATAATATCTATAAACTTTGTGAAAAAAACCTTAATGCTTTCTCCGCTTGGCTATAGAAATCCATTTGTCCTGGAAGAATCAAGCCATGCTAAGGCATGCTTTTGGGTTTGGTATGAATAAGTCATTGGAATGGGAAAAATTATTTTTACTCCATTAATTACTTGTCTTATGTAACCATATTAAAAGACAGCATGATTTTGGGTTGGGTATGAGTAAGCCATTGGAATGTGCAAAATTATGTTTGCTCCATTAATTACGTGTCTTATGTATATCTATTATGTAACCATATTAAAAGCTTTGTGAAAAAAACCTCAATGCTTTCTCTTATGTATTGTGTAACCATATTAAAAGCTTTGTGAAAAAAACCTTCATGCTTTATCTGCTTGGCTATAGAAATTCAGTTGTCCTGGAAGAATCAAGCCATGCTTTTGGGTTTGGTATGAGTAAGTCATTAGAATGGGCAAAATTATGTTTGCTCCATTAATTACTTGTCTTATGTATATGTAGTATTTATTGTGTAACCATATTGAATGATGTGAACAAATTAAAAACCCAATCTTTTTTTTATGAGATGCATTCATAATTTTGATTACCAAGAAGATTCATATAATTGTTTTTATATCCAAAATCTTTTTTCTTTTAAGTTGCATTCATAGTTTTGATTACCAAGAAGATTCATATAAAAAAATTTATACCCAGATTTGAAAGAATGTAACAAATCTCTTGATGGCTTGGGCAAATCCTCTTTGATGGGCAATTCGAAGCCAAAATTTTGCATGTTTTTAGTAATTTGAATATGTTGAATTTGGGGAAGTGAACCGAACTGAACTTTGTTGTTTACACTATTTTGGCACTATATTTTGAACGATTTAAAAGCCTTAATAAGGCAAATTCATGCCCAACCTCATCGCATTCATTGTATATGTAATTATGTTCGTTATAACATTTTTGGGTGGTTGATTCGATACCGAATATAGGAATTACTTATTCTCAAATCTATTTATCAAAAAAAAAAAATTAAAAAAATATTGGAGTTAAATTTGTTGTCCAAAATGGTTATAAACAAGTGTTGCATGGCAGCGTAGTCCCTGCAAAGTTGGAATGGGATTAAATACACAGGTATGGAGGGACCGTGGGAGAATGAGAAGCCCGAAGTACCAGAGACACATGGAAACTGTCGCGGACATGTGGCAAGTAGCAGGCAAGACAGGTGGTATCCATGTAGAAAAGGACATGTGGCACTCTGCGACACGTCGTCCATAAGATGACAGGATTCTACATGACTCTGGGAGAATGTCACTCCAGGAGTTTTCCATCTAGAACAAACACAGTTCCCCCGAAGCCCGGATCCCTGAAGAGTTGGAGTCTAGAATTCCCGAATTAGTTAATGATAATATTATATTAATATTGGGTTAACAAGTAATTAGCGAGAAAGTCACTTTGTGAGAAATTTGTTCCATCGCTAAATATGGCTAGGGGAGTTCTAAAATTGGCAGGTTGGTAAAACTTTAGCAGGGACGCTAAAGTGTCAGGGTCGCCCAAATCGCACATTGGAAACTGATCGACGGCTCACATTCATTTCAGAAAGAGAAGGCGCCTAAGCATTAATCTCCTAGAGAAATTCTGGCATTGAAACCATTTAGTTTTTGAAAGTATTATTGTTCTAATTATAGTGTGTTTTGCATAATCCATCTTGCTTTTATTTTCTTAATAAGATTCTGTAATTTTTCCTATTACCAATAGTGCAACAGATAGCTACTAAAAAGCATAGATATCCCCATCACTTGTAACTTGATATATTGTTGGAGTCTGACTTGCCATCTTAGAAATTTATGTTCCTATGTTGTAGGTTTTATCTCTTTAATATATTTACGAAATTCATTTATAATGATCTGTGTATACTTCCAACTGACTTTCATCCCAATATTTAGAGTTAACTTCAATTTCCATAGTCGATTCTTTAATTTTTCCCATCAACAAAGCAAGCAACATCCATTTCATTCTATTAAATAGATCATTTGGCTTGTCCGTGGAAAAAAAACCCCATATATATTTTTTTGAAAATGTGTTCAGTGTCAAAGATTCTTTGATCTTGTTGTGTGACCTCTGTGTTTGCTAGTTTTTTCTATATATTAACACACACCTAACATGATTGTTTATTTTCATGAGTTTTCAGCTCATTGAAGTTAATTTAAACTGTCTGAAAAGAAGGTGTTGAGATAGAGGAAGATGCCCTTTTCCCGAAACTTTTGTCCATGAGCAGCAAGCCCACTTTGCAGAGGTTGATCTGCAATTTCTCTCCAAGAAGAGGGCATATTTGTAACATTCCTATCCAACTGAAATATTTGTAGGAACTCAAATATTTGTAAGGTGCCTTTCACAGTTTAGTATAGTACCAACTGATGTATTTGTAACATGTCTATCCAGTTGATTTTTTTTGGCAATGATAAAAAAAATTGAAGGTTTTTATTTCTACGGATATTCTTGCAGATGTATTTACAAGTTTGTTGACCCTTGAATCTGTTAGAACCGAAATGACAACCTAACGAGGATGTCAATTTTACTGCATTTTTTATAGATGTGGTACTCCTCTTTAAGTTTTTCCTGGGGCGTGTATAGTTCAAATGTGGGACTTAGAGAAAGTCTGTTGTAATGACTTAAAGAAATACAAAATGATAGAAAGTGTTTTTTTTTTCTTTTTTTTTGAAATAATGGTTCCTGGAAAATGGGACCAGGAATCACACACATTAAACATTCAAATTAAATAAATACAATTTCCTGACATCCAACATAGTTTAAGATAAAGATTTATGAGCACACAAAAATAAAATAATATGATCGGCATGCATAAAGAGAACTAACTTTGCATTCTGAAAACAGGGTTACAAGGCACCGTCAAGATTGTTCCCGAAATAGTTTTCTTTGAAATTTCTCAAAAAATAATAATGTATGTTACATATTCCTCGAAATTTAAATGTCTTCTTCATATAGACTGGGATTGGGTCTCCCGTGGACCATAAAAGAAATAGGACTGTAGAAAGAAGAAGTGGGGGATGATAGACAACAAGACTTGAAAAGAAGAAATTGGAAGTTATCATTCTTTGGTTAGACATTTATATTTAAAGAGGTCGAATAATTGGATTGATAAAGAAAGCAGGATGTGATCATTATAGACTTACTATGATGGTATCTCTCTCCCCCTTTTTTATTTGCCTATTGATGTCTTTTTATTTTTCTCGTCGACGGTTACTAGAATTGTTCCAACTGCTTGTTGCCCTTTGTCGGTGAGCTTGTCGATTTCCCTTTGGAGCCATTCTTCAATGTAGATTTTCATGGGGGGGGCACGTTGATCTCATGCCGGATTTTTGTGTTGAAAATCTCTCTTTCTAATTCCCTTAGATCGATAGAAATATCACGCAGAGCCTCTTCAATTTCTTGATTTTTTACCGAATAGTCCACTAGCCATTTGTCCACGTCATCCTCATCATATTCAAGGATGTCTTAAAACTTTTCAAAATACAACCCATTAAAAATATCAACTTGTTCATCGAAGGATTGCTTGGTTAAGAAAAAGGAGTGGTGGATTAATTTGGGGTCTTGGACCTCGTTGGTACTTCCAGCTAAGTCTATTTTGGTCAGCTTTCTAAATAATTCTTCTTTCTTTGATCTGGCTTGTTCAAATGATTGGACAATGAGATGTAGGTTCTTAACTTTCTCTTTCCATCATGCATTTAATTGTTTGATCCGTCTTGGGGAGGGGAGATATTCCTCTCTTCTTCTCATTTCTATCATGTTGGTGACATTGATACCAAAAGGGATGACTGCATCTAGATAGAAACCTTCTTCATGTTTTAAATCCACCTGCAAATATTCCTGGAAGGAATGTGCCCTCGTTCCAAAGGATGCTATATTTTTTTATGTTTCCCAGGCTTCAGTAATTAGCTCCATTCTTTTCCTGATATTCTTCTCCACATAGCCTCTACACGATGTGAGGAGGCTGGAGGATCCTTTTAACTTGCCTACAGTGGTGGCAGGCATGGTTATTTCTAAAGGACTAGAAAACAATGGGATAGGAATCAAAGCTTCCTCCGATTCTTTGATTCGGTCCTTTAGTTTGGCATTCTCTGCCTCAAGGCCTCCAATGGAATCATCAAGAGCATCTCCAGTTGCTCGGTAAATTTGGGAGATTTGGCATGGCTACATGTTCCTAAGGTTAATCTCTGAACAAGATTTCCCTTTCTTATTTCTTACATCTCTCTTTTCAATAATTAAATTTTTAGATTCGTTGTCAAAAACAACACTCTGGAATACGAAGGATTCATCTTTGTCAAAAATATCAGTCTCAGTTATTTCCATTAGGGGATTATGGTTGATCAACATTGGGGAATACATTTTTGAGACCAGTATCAAGTTCCATGTCTTCAATTTCAGTTCCAGGCTCTTCCGCTTCTTGCATAGCATTTTTTCTCTTCTTCCTCACGGGAAGCTTGTGAGAACTATCAATTTTACTTGAAGGAGGGTTCTTATATCCTCCTCTTTTTGAAGAATCATGGGTTGATTTCTTACTAGGGTGGGCCTTTGCAGTGATGCTTCGAGATTTCGTACTCTTGGGAGTGGCAGCTGGGGATTGGACACTATTCTCACCGGGGTCTTTTCCCTATTGTTTGTGCAATTCATTGGTGCTTTGCAATGTCTCTAGGTCACCAGCATCAGGAGCAGGAGTGTTCTCGTCATTGTCTTTGTCTTCGTTCAGGAGTGTATGGATAAAATAATTTTTGAAGCAAAATGCAAGTAAATGTTCTACAAAAATTTCATTAGGGTCGAACCCTCTCAGCCTTGCAGCATATCTTAGGTTCAAGTTGTTGAAATGGCCTGCGAATTCCTCAATCTTATTGATGTTCCTGAACATGAAGTCCCCGACTTTCCAAGGTAGAGGAATGAACTACTTTTTTCTCTTCTCATGGAAAAAATGAAACCAGTAGTTGTATTTCCTTGCTATTTTTGTAACAAACATTATGTCTATAATGTGACATGGAAGGAAAGCATGATTTTCCTTGGATCCAAAAATCATTATTACATCTCCATTTGTTAAAGTGTCCCCTTCCTGTCCAAAAACTTGGTTGCCTAGTCAGACATTCGGGGAGCATTTTTTCCTAACAATAAGTCTTTGAAAACTAAGACAAAGTCATTAAAATCCTCATAAAAACAATGGGAGGCCTTGTGCCTCCATAATTCATGGTACCATAAGGTTACTGGGTCGAATTCAAAGTTTACCTTCTTGGACAGAGACAGTTTTGGAAATGGACAGCAATGCGCTATCACAAAAACCAAGTAGGATGACATATAAAATCTCTTCACATGTTTGAATCGTGACAATTGGGAACAGATTTCAATGGAAATCAACTTCCCCCAATCAAAAATGGCGTGTTCCTTGACAGTGAAATACAAAATATAAAGAATCATGCGGGAAATTCTTGTTGTGGATTCCTATCCCGTTATTCTCGTAAATAGCCAGGCAATTTCCCAGAATGGATTTCTAAACGAACTAACCTGCAACCTTGTGATATCTTTCGGAACTGTCATTGGGTCTTCTAGGAACTCGGGTAAGAGGTCCAACCCGTTATCATACTTTTTTAGGAACTCCTTGCAGTCTTCTCCTCTGAAGGTCAATGTTGGCTCCGATAATCTCAACATCTTGCAGAAGACCTGAGGTGACAAAGAAACAGGAGAGTGGTCCTGCAGTGGAATAATTCTTTGGCTTGAAATATATCTCTCGTTGCACCAAGAGACCACCTCCTTACAGTCAAAGACTTTAGGGACACAGCCTGCATGAGCAATTCTAGAGGTCCAAATTACTTTGTTCTGGGTGGAAGGGGATGAGTAGTAAGAATATGCCCTGGACCACTGGAAGTTCTGGTCCTCATGCTCGAAGATGTTCACTGTATCTCCACAGAGATTTGGTCAAGTTGTTTCCATAAGTTGACGATAACGTTTGTTTTCTCCAGACGATGTTTGAATGAACATTCGAAAGGGATAATATAACCCTCTGCAAATCTTGGTCCAATGCGTGTGAATGAGAGATCTCCTCAAGCCTTTCTCTCATTAATGATAATCTCTACGGTTCCTGCATGATGAGTTATTAGCATTAAAGCTTACTAATTGCATACTTAGAAAGAAGTGTGAAGGTGGTGGGGATAGCGAAGAGAAATTAAGGATTGGAGATTTCGTGAACCCTCCAACCCAACGACCTTCGAAAGACATTCCATGATGTTTGAAATGAACACTAGGAAGGGATAATATAACCCTTCGCAAATCTTGGTTTAATGCATATTAATGGGATATATCCTCAATCCTTTCACTCATTAATGAAAATCTTTACGACTCCTGCATGATGAGTTGTTAGCATTAAAGCTTACTAATTTCATATTTAGAAAGAAGTGCGAAGGTGGCGAGGATGGGGAAGAGTGATTAAGGAATGGCTAAGTATGGAAAGTGGTCGGTCGGGCTTCAAAATGGGGTCACATGGGATACTTAGGATAGGTGAGTGCTCGACGGTCAAATTGCATGTCTTGAAACTTTTGAGTGCAAAATGTGTAACACGGAAGAGGACATGATAGGGCAGTCCAGCAATCAATTTGTATATCGCGGAACTCTAGGTGTTATTTGTAGGTCGCGAAATAATGGAAGTGAAATATTGAGCCTGCCTGTGTGGAAACCCGCAATCAAAAAAGTGGCTAAGTATGGAATAGGGAAGTGGTCGGTCGGACTCGTTTTCGCTAATATATTGAAATTTGTAATGGATATCCCATTACCTGGCAAGATATTTTCTGCAAGTTTCTAGACAAGTTGTGTTGGTATAGTTAGTGTGACTTTCTCCTCGAGCCTTTCGCTGATTAATGAAAATATTTATGGTTGTTGCATGATGAGTTATTAACATTAAATCTTACTAATTTCATACTTGGAAAGAAGTACGAAGTTGGCAGGCACGAGGAACAACGATTATGAATTGGAGATTTCGTGAACCCGCCAACCCGACGATCCGTGAAAGAGATTCCAAGAAATGGCCAAGTATGGAAAGCGGTCTGACAGGATTCAAAATAGGGTGACAAGGGATCCTTAGGAGACGTGAGGGCCCAACGGTCAAATTGTATGTCTCGGAACTTTTGAGTGCAAAATGTGTAACACGGAAGAGGGCATGATGGGGGAGTCTGGAGGTCAATTTGTATATCACGGAACTTCGTGTGTTTTTTGTAGGTCACAGAACAATGGAAGTGCAATCTAGAGCCCTCCAGCCTGGGAATCCGCGATCGAAAAGTGGCTAAGCATGGAATGGGGAAGCGGTCAGTTGGAGTTGTGATATAAAAGCATGAGTGGAAATGTGAACCCGTGACTCCACCAATCTGCGCACTTAGATATTTTCGAAAAAACGACTAAGTAACCACAAAGAGAAAGTAGAGGGGGAAAAGAAAGGGAAATTCGGTTAAGTATAGAAGAGGGAAAAGAAGGGGATAAAAGAGAGTGGGAAAATAGAAAAGGAGAGGGCAATTTTCGGAAGCGGGAATTGGTCTCAAACAAGCCCTATTGTTACAAAATCATCATTTTCTAGTCCAATATTGTATCCACATACTCGTTTTGTATTGTGTTTGTATCATTAAAAAGGGTGTGAACAAATGAAAATATAAACTATAACTTGATTTTTGGCTATAACTATGTATAGTTTATTTTCATGCGCTATTGATGTTTGGCTTCTGTAAATAACAGTGGGTTAGGATAATTTTGCATTCTTACTATGATAAGGCCTTAAAAAAACTAGAATAAGTAGCATTTTTTTCCAATTCAATTCTCACACAAAAAAATTCTCTGATCCCATAATATTCATCTTTGTCGATCCAATAATAGGGAGGTCGATTTGGTAGATTGGGCTATTGGTGATTTCAGGCGACTCGGATGCGTCAGCTAATGCTTTGATGAAGTTTTTTTTTAATTGCAACCTATGGGAGTAATTGTGTTTTTGATACATTGTTTAATGCCTTGAAATATTATTTTAAGTATTAAACTTCTTGTAGCAAATTATTCATTGAATGGTTTGTTGTTTCCCTTTGTTTTTACCTCTATTATTTCACTTGTCTGTCATTACTCTACTACCATCCAAGGAGAACCCTCATCCATATCGTCTTGCCAATTTGACCATGTTTTTGTCTTGGTGAAACAACTCTCTAACTCACCAACAAATTCAAAAGAACGAACATTCTGAATTTCCGGTGGCTTGGCTCTACCCTTTAGCACACAAGTGCAGAATTTAGGAGCAATAGTAACTATGAAGTCAATTAGACAACTCTACAGTCTCTTCAATCAAAGAATAGAGAAAGTGAGTCATAGTTATACTTTCCAGGATGTGTTTTCATAAGAGAAGCATCGAAAAGCTACAGAGAAATCAATGGAGGGTTGTTGAAATAAACTTATTGTAATGTTAACTTGACGGTAAGTATAACAAAGACGAACTTGAATTTTAATATTGTGGTTGATTTCATAGTGCCATTTGAGTTCATCTAGCATATATCATTTTTTTTCAAAATATTTGCGAAGAAGAAATTTGGTAATTTCATTAATAAAGTAAAAGTGCTCAAATAGAGGCCAGGGGATGGACAACCAATAGTATGCTTCTTTTTCGAGTTAAGGAATCAAGGAAGCGAGAGGGAAATAAGAGATTGTTCGTTCAGTAAGGTTGAGATGAGAACGAAAATTCTTGGGCGAGGCCCCAACTCTCGCATCATGAATTAGTGTTGTTATGTTCTATCTACATTACGAATGGAATTGAATGTTGGTTTGAAATTGTGTGTGAAATTCATTTATGTTTCCGTAGAAGCCTCATGTGATCGACATAATGCATTGTCATATAATTGTTCCATGCTTAATATTTGATCAAATTACTTGAGTCAATACAATATTTAAGAATTACGAGACTATCGAACCATGCAAACGAGAAGAGGTGTTAAATCCAATAAAGAATCCCCAACCAAGATTCCAAGGAAATTTTTTAATAGTAAATCTATAAGAAAAATAGTGGGTAATACATAGTTATCCATAGATATTGGATTGAGTTCTTTGAAGTGAATCATTGAACATACTTGTCATAAATATAGGTAGAGGAGTTACAAAAAAAACAACATACATACAATTATGTGTTATTCATCTAGTGCAACAACATGCAGAAGGCATCGACAAGCTCTTGAACATGCATACAAAATTGATTATCATGCTTTTTTAGGAACTCCTTGCAGTCTTCTCGTATGAAGGTCAATGTTGGCTTCGACATTATCAACATCTTGCGGAAGACCTGAGGTGACAAAGAAACAAGAGAGTGGTCCCACAGTGGAATAATTGTTTGGCTTGAAATATATCTCTCGACGCACCAAGAGACCACCTCCTTATAGTCAAAGACTCCAGGGACACATCCTGCACAAGAAATTCCAGAGGTCCAAATTACTTTGTTATAGGCGGAAGGGGATGAGTATTAAGAATATGCCTTGGACCATTGGGAGTTATGGTCCTCACCCCCTAAGATGTTAATTTTATCTCCACATAACAGGAGACTGGTCTCGCAATTGAATAATTCTTTGGCTTGAAATATATCTCTCAGCACACCAAGAGACCATCTCCTTATAGTCAAAGACTTCAGGGACAAAACCTGCACCAATGAAAAATCCAAAACCCTAAAAATGAAAGGAAATGATACATCTCTAAGGGTCGGGACTGACATCCCATTTGAGAGAATCAAAATCTCATGCTACAAAGCAGCTATTGCATTCAGCGTCGGTTTCTTCTCTGAAACCCCTTCCTTTGGTTTTCTTAGGGCCGCCATCACCAAGCTGGGAAGTGTGCCCCGTTATGGTGGATTTCAATTTGGGCGCAGGAGTGGGAACGACGTCCGCATTGCCATCATCCATCGATGTATCATCGTCCATCAAATCATCTTCTTTCGGCTCGAAATCGACCGCATCAACCTCTGAGTCGACCATTCTTTCGTGCTTTTCTACAAAATCCTTGAAATTTGGAGCGGGTGATGGATATACAAAGTGAATGCAGTATATACATGTTTATAGGGTTACAAAAAGAATAAACACATAAGGGCAGGATATACATGTTTATAGGGTTATAAAACAAATAAACACAAGGGGGGTTGTCTGAGCAAGGGGGGTTTCCTTGGAATTCTTTGGCTTGAAATATATCTCTCAACGCACCAAGGGACCATCTCCTTACTTCCTTCTAGGCGGAAGGAGATGAGTAGTAATAATATGCCTTGGACCACTGGAAGTTCTGGTCATCATGCCTGAAGGTTTTTACTGTATCTTGACAAAATTGTTGTTGAGTTGCTGCCATAAGTTGACGAGAACGTCTGTTTTCTCCAGATGATGTTTGAAATGAACACTCGGAAGGGATAATATAACCCTTCGCAAATCTTGGTTTAATGTGTATCAATGGGAAATCTCCTCAAGCCTTTTGCTGATTAATGACAATTTCTAGGGTTCCTGCGTAATGAGTTGTTACCATTAAAGCTTACTAATTTCATACTTAGAAGGAAGTGTGAAGGTGGTGGGGACGGTGAAGAGCGATTAAGGATTGGAGATTTCATGAAGCCGCCAACCCGACGATGCGCGAAAGAGATTCCATGATGTTTGAAATGAATAGTTGGAAGGGATAATATAACTCTCCGAAAAACTTGGTTTAATGCGTATTAATGGGAGATATCCTTGAGCCTTTCACTCACTAAAGACAATCTTTACGGTTCCTGCATGGTGAGTTTCTAGCATTAAATCTTAATAATTGAATATTTAGAAAGAAGTACGAAGGTGGTGGGGATGGCGAAGAGCGATTAAGGATTGGAGATTTCGTGAACCCGCCAACCTAACGACCCACGAAAGAGATTCCAAGAAATGGCCAAGTATGGAAAGTGGTCAGTCGGGCTTCAAAATAGGATCACAAGTTATACTCATGAGACGTGAGGGCCTGGTGGTCAAATTGTATGTCTCTGAACTTTTGACTGCAAAATGTGTAACACGGAACAGGGCATGATGGCAGAATTTGGCAGTCAATTTATATATCGCGGAACTCTGGGTGTTGTTTGTAGGTCATGGAACAATGGAAGCGCAATGTTGAGTGCGCCTTCCCGAGAACCGACGATCGAAAAAGTGGCTAAGTATGGAATGGGGAAGCAGTGAGTCGAACTCATGATATAAAAGCATGAGACATATTTGAAAAAACGACTAAGTAACCAAAAAGGGAAAGTAGAGGGGGAAAAGAATGATGGCATTGCATGGGGAATGCAAATAATGGTTTGTGTTTGGTATTTTTATTATGGATGATGATTTGTTTCATTGATTGTGTCTTTGTTGGAAATTCTCAAATTGGACAAGAATTATGTTATTGTTTGTTATCTAATTATCAAAAAAAAATTAAAAAGTCATGTTTTGTTTAGTTGTTGATGATGTAGCGGAAGGTGTTACACTGAGTAACCAAACTACAAAAATGTCATTTCCTTTGGCTACGGATATGAGATGCAGTGACTACAAAACTACCCAAGATCAAGTATCTAAAGAAAAGAACACAAATCAAAGTAAAACCAAATTGTTGTAAAAGAGTATTGATATGTTCATTAATTGGTTGATCCAACCAATATTGGTCTAAGCAATACAAATACAAATGCTTGCTAGAGAGATTTGGGAAACAAAGCCATGCAAAGACATGCCATGGATCTCTCCATAAAGCAAAGAAGCTTAAAAATGCTAAGCAAGATTAGTTGTATGTGTACATGAAAGTGCCAAAGCAAATAGTCCATGCAAGGCAAAAACAACACTAAAGGAAGTGGGTTGAAGTAAGCAAGTGCATGCACATATGCACCAACATATCTATGAAGTAGTTTTAATATTCTTTCAAATAAATTGTATGATGGTATATATGAATGTCAGTATAATATTTAAACTATTCTTGGAGAATGATATGCAACTTCATAACACTTAGAATAATAATGTATTTTAATATTTAAACTATTCTTGGAGAATGATATGCAACTTCGTAACACTTAGAATAATAATGTATTTTTATAGGCAAATTAAAATTATTTAAAAAAAAATTCAATTTGTTTTTGCCTATGCAACAGTTTTGTAGGTAATTCAAACAATTCATAAAATTCTTAGTGAGAATTTTAAAATTTTCATCTAAGTCTAATTATGTTTTGTGAACGGCAAAGTAAGTAATGCTAAGATATTTTGATAAGTATGAATCTATTTTATTCAAAAAACACTAGAGCCATAACTACAAGAATAATCCTATATTTGGAAATTGATCCAAAAAGAAGAAAAAAAAGTGTTAGTGTGAATATGTTTAGTGAAGAAAACCATCACTAAAGAGAATCATCGAAGTGTTGAAGCATAAATTTGTTTAGTAACAAATTCATTCAATTGTAAACGAGAAGACATAAGACGAAAAAATGCACTAGTACGAAACCATTTATGATGCAATATATATACACACACTAAGATCTAATGAGAGGGAATGAGAAAAGGTAGAACCAAAATCCCTCTAGTGAACAGGGAATGAGAAAAAGGTAGAACCGGAATCCCTCTAGTGGAGGGACTTCTTTCTATTATGTAGAATCATCTAAACTCATTTGGAATCATCTAAACTTATTTGGAGGAAAGGAAAGAACATAATTGTGATATTTCCTTATACTCAAAACTCTATTATATGTGGAATTACTTTGGTTGGAATAATCACTTAATAAGAAATTTGATTGACAATTCTTAAAGTTAAATGTTTAAATTATATTTGATTTTAATAACATAAATTTAACACTAAAATAAAAACAATCTTATTTTAGACGGTTTGGTAGTGGAATCAAATCCATCAATCCTCACAAAATTCATATTCAAATTGGATATAATTTTTAGTAAATGACCTTTAGGGATTTCAAAAGATACAAAAAGAAGGAAAATATGGTGACTCTAAATGCACATAACTTCTTACCCTTTGCTGTAAATGAAAATCCATGACCTAGAGATGTTGTTACTCATTAAACAGGAAATTAGACACTTAGAAGAGTGACAATACATGAGAAAGAATGCATTGTTAAAGAGATTTTCCACCTCATTATCATGTAGGTTTCAACATGATGTGTGCATTTCTTGAGTTGGATACTTAGTAATGTACATTTAATGGCTTAATTGAAAATCTACCAACCTTGGAATTAATTCAACTAAGTAAAAAATTACTAGGTAAATAATACTAATCAATTTGTCAATAGTGACATTTCAATAAAAAACTATATTGATATTGCCTGCAACAGGGTTTAAGTCTCCACAATGACACACTTGTACTTGTAGATATGTTTTTGCACACAACATCGGTTGCGTCTAAGTTCAAATCCTAGGCTTCTTTCGTAGAATAGATACACCACACTTGTGGTATCTTGGTGAAAGGAATCCGACTTGAATTTTGTTGATTTCACTCTCTTCCAAATAGAATTAGGTGCATTAGCTCCATCATGATCAAAGGAAGTTTGTCATTAAAAATAATTCATACTAATTAATTAACTGAACAAAGAACCATTTTATTTGAAGTTTATGTTTAGATAAGGAAGTACATAATGATGTAAAAATAATCTAACTAGAATGATATAGATAAAATAAAATTACATGTATTTTGTTAAGATATCATGATATTCTTTTAATAGCTTTTAATATGTGACACAATCAATCAACCTTTAAAAAAATAAAAGTTTAAACATAAAAAATAAAATAAAATATCAGTTATCTAGTAATCTAGTAAATGAAGATTGTTAATTATACTTTAACCCCAAATCAATTAATAAACTATATATGTTTATATTATTCATAATAAGCCTCTTTGGAATGATAACTATTGGATGTTAATTCTAAATAACACAAAGAATATACAATAGTGATCAATTTGATAATTATATGACTGATCCAGATTATTTTTTAGAATAAAATGAAAGAAGAGATATTACAATGAAATACACATAAGATTAATTATGCATCGCTCATCTACCTTAGTGAATAACATATATACAATAATAAATAAAATATCATTGAATTATCAGCCATCTACCTTAATTAAGCTTGGCAATAATAACATATATGCATCACTCATCTACCTTAATTATCTCCTCTTTAATCTTAAATATTCAAATTAACCCTTCAAACAATGTTGGATCCTTCTAACCACCTTTGGTCATTCTTGGGACTCGTCTTCTTCAAATTTGGGGCCAATTTGTGCTTTTGGTTGTTATATTTTTTGGGTTGTTTTTTCCCCTGCAATTTTTTTATAATTGTTTTACTCCATCTCCAATGTAGCGATTTTTTCTCCTTACAATGATCTTGCTAGTGTCTATTGTAGTCTTGGAAAATAGAGAGATGTTTTTTTGCTTTTCATGGTTTTATCTTCTTTAATTGTGATATGTCATAGGTTGACCCCGCAAGATGGTAGAAGTGGATGTCCAAATCGCCCTAATTTTAGGGGTCGACCATTTTTCCCCTCCATGCCTATTTCATCTATAAATAGATGTTGCCCTTCACATTTTCCCTCTACAAATATCTTGCACTCATGAATCTCCTCACATTATTAATCTATTAAGTTTTCATCATATGATTGCTCTTCTGGGTTATTGTGGCAATTTCTTCCCTTTTCTCTCTTCCATGAGGAGGTCCCCCTCCCTCTATTCTTTGCAAGGCTATTACAGTTTGGATGGTTTGGGGAATATTTGGGTCTCAATTTGGGTTTTAGGTTCAATCATAATTTTAAGGATGGAAATTTATATTAGAATGTATTAACGTGGGCTAATTTTACTAGTCCTTAATACACAAAATGTGAAGTGTTTAGCTATAGTATAACATATATGAAATAATAAATAAAATAGCAGTTATCTAGTAAATGAAGATTGTCAGTTATACTTTAACCCCAAATCAATTAATAAATTATATATGTTTATATTATTCATAATAAGCCTCCTTGGGATGATAACTATTGGATGTTAATTCTAAATAACACAAAGAATATACAATAGTGATCAATTTGATAATTATATGACTGATCTGGATTATTTTTTAGAATGAAATGAAAGAAGAGATATTACAATGAAATACACATAAATATTGCCAGAAATAGAGAAATACTGCTAAGCTTAATTATGACTGAGAAATATTGTTAAGCTTAATTAAGGTAGATGATTGATGCATATATGTTATTATTGCTAAGCTTGATAGTGCATATTATGTCTTTGTATCTACATTTTATGCCACTAAATAAGCTACAGGGGGTGCTAACCAAGCTCCCACTTTTGAGTTTTTTTGTCGTTCTCTGATTAGAGAGCAAAATAAGCTTTTGCAACTTGGAGTGATCAACACTGCAAGTACATCTAACAAATCCTTAGTGGTCCAACATAAAGATAAATCCAAACATCCCAAAAAGCCACATCCTCACAACAACAAGCAAAACAAGGGTCTCAAACCCTCTCAGTCAGCTTCTACTCCTAATGGTGACAAAGGAGAAAATTCTAAAAGTAAGAACACTGACAGGCATTGTAACTTTTGTGGACGAGATGGTCATCTGGAGTCTAAATGTTTTTAAATGATGGAAGCCTTAGAAGCGGCGATGAAGAAGCACAAAATCAATCTTGATTCTTCTTCTTCTTCTACCTCTTCTTCTCACGAATGTGCACTTTTTGGTTTCGGTTTCTTTTTCAATGCAACATCTACTTCTTCTAATGAGTGGTTTATTGATTATGAAGCATCTTAGCATATGGCTAAGGATAAAGCCATTTTTTTCTCTTAATGAATGTAACACCAAACAAATATTTGTGGGTGTTGATAGATCTCTTAGTATTGTAGGGTCTGGAATAATTCAAGTAGATAATGGTCATTTCAATGGTGTATTATGTATTTCAAGTCTTTCCTGCAACCTTCTATTAGTGTATCAAATCACTCATTCAAGTGAAGGTGAAACAATAGAGTTTTCACCTCACAGTTGTAATAAAGGATTTAAAAGATCCTAAGCATGTCCTAGCAATTTGAAATGTTGATGATATTACCAAGCTATACAAATTTGACAACTTTTGGTCATAATTTTTTCCATCAGTTTTTGTTGCTCGTAAAGATGACTTGAACGAACTTTGGCATGAGCAGTGTGGTCATCTAAAATATCGTTCATTGCAACAACTATGTGATCAACATATGGTGACTAGTCTTCCTTTCATTTCATGAAGAGATGGTGTTTGAGTTGATTGTATTATCAGCAAACATGCCTCAACCATTTTGCAACTTGTTCACAGTGGTTTGTGTGGTCCACTTTCTTCTCCTTCTTTCTCTGGGTGCAAGTACTTCTTAACTTTCACTGATGACTTCTCCGGACACACTTGGATTTACTTCAAACTTAAGAGTGAAGTTTTTGACATGTTTTTAGCCTACAAGGCCCTTGTAGAAAAGAAATTTAGACATCAATTGCAAAGATTAAGAACAGATAATGGAGGCGAATATGTGAACAACAAATTTACAAGTTACTGCACTGCACAGAGCATTCAAATGCAACATGTTGTTCCATATACACCACATCAAAATGGTGTTGTTGAGAAAAGAATCACACATTAAAGGAAATGGTTAATTGTATGATTTAATCTAAAGGATTAAGTCTTCATTATTGGGCGGATGTCATCTGTAGAAATTTTGAGGTCCTATGAGGCTG
>ML789087.1:57809-115845 GCA_009831015.1 Picea engelmannii | reverse complement strand
CTTTAGCCTCCTCATGCCAACCCTAAAAGATCAATGGCCTAGATTAGATCTAGTCAAGTCTAATCAATGGGTGAGATCAACTCCAATAATCTCACTAAGGAAACCCACTTTCCTTAGTTGCTTTATGTCTATTAATTCACCCACATTGTGAATTAATTGTCACTTTATGACTTAAGTGACATATTTCACTTTTGACTTAAAACTCCTAAGTCAAAGTGAAATCAGAATCATAAAGTGAAGTACAAGGGTAATAGTCTTCCCCCTTTGTGCTTAGAGACTCATAAGCACATGGGGACCACTTTCCAAGGTATCCAAATCTCAACATCATCAACTGCACAAATCACATAGTAAATCGCACTCCCACAAAGGATTTAAAAAATGTAACACCAGAAGAAGCTTGGACTAAACTTAAGCCAGATGTAAGGCACTGGAGTGTATTTGATAGTATGGCATGGGTTCACATTCTAGATGAGAAAAGGTAATTATTACAGCCTAAAATGAGAAGTGCATTTTTTATGGATATTTTGAAGATGTCAAAGGCTACCGACTTCTTCAACCTCATTCCAATGAAATTATTATTAGACGAGATGTTAAATATTTGATGAAAATATCTTGGCCTAAGAGCCTAATTTAACATTTGTGTCATCTTTGACATTTGTGCCATCTTTTGTTCCTATTCTAGTTTCTTCTTCAGATGATGACAGTGACGATAAAAATCCACCTCTGCATGTTCACCTTCCTCCAAATGAGTCCATTGAACATGAACCTACACGAGCACCACCACTTCCCAGATGGGTTCATTTAACACGAGAAGCAATTAGTGATCTTGTCGGTGATCCTTCATATCAGCATTGGACACGTTCATAGTTCCAGCGAGCCTCTTCTCTTTTGGCTCAAATTTTAGAGACTCATGATCCATACTCATTTGCGTAAGCTTCTTTCCATCTAGAAGCTTTTGGCGAGGTTTGCATCATCCATGTCTAACTCTTGAAAATTCTCAAAAATACCTTTAACATCTTTTTTTCCAACTCCATCCCATCCCTACTAACTCTCTCGTTCATCCTTTAAACATTCTTCTGCATTATTATTGATTTTTGGAAAAGAAAATCTTTATTATTAATTATTTGTGGAAAAGAGACATACTCCTTTCCCTCTTTTGGCAATTAACCCTTGTGTTTTGATTAATTTCTTCCCCATATAAGTTTGGTTAAGTTCTAAATAAATTTGTCCTTATTTTCCATGGAAATTTTTTTCCTTTATTCATTGTTAATACCATGTTAATTGTGTGGCAATTTTATTTGTTATATGTAATGTTAACATAATGTCCCATAGTATGAAAAATCCCATGTAATTTATTGAGTTAAAATGAAATGTGGATATATTAACTAAAGTACAATCCATGTTAGTTAAATGGACACCTAATTCATGAAAATTAGTACACGTGTTAATTAGTATATATTTACTGCTATGATCCCTTTCTTTGATGTGCATGCGGATTAAATTGTAATGTCTTATTACATGGATTTTGATTCTCAAAAAGATAATGTGAAATTTGAAGTCTTGGAGAAATTTGTGGTTGGTAAAAACCCTACATGTTATTATTAACTATTGTGATTCTCCGAGGCACCAAAGTTAGTCCTCATGTGCCTATGGCTATGTTATAGGATGTGAAACAATGTTGAGCTACATAAATAGCATTGACTTTTAATGTACAATCTCCATTGGAAGGCTTGAGAGTGGCCATATACATAGCAATGACCTTTAGAGCACAATCTCCTTTGGGTCGCTTGAAATTGGCCATATACCTTCTCTAAAAGTGTGACATTGTTCATTGCACAAAGAATTCATGACTCAATCATCACGTAACCTTTACGAGACATTATATATACTAATACCATGATGAAAATTCCTCTACAAGGTAGTTTTTTTTAAGGTGAAGGGAATTCAGTCTCTAACATATGTTATGTCTTTCATAGAATGGTGTATGTGATAATAGCTTGAGGTACAATGTTACAGTGGTGCACACAATAATACTTATACAGGCTAGTGTAGGAAATCTCAATTAGTCATTTTTCTCAAATTGGTTTTGAAGAAGAAAGTAGTTCTTGCTACATATGTAAATATTATAAGTATAAAAATGGAATGGAAAAGATTCTAGAATAAGCATGGCATGTGGCTTGAAAGGAGAGGGAAATTAATGAGCTATAGGATACCTACTTATCTCTACCTCTATTTTCATGGGTAGTTTTTTTTGTTTTGTGTGTAAATGTGCCATTTTTTAAATTCTAATAATGCTAAGCATTCTATGTGGTGTAAAATGCTGGTTTCTCCTTGGCTTCAAAATTTTAATTTTTACTTTATGACATTTTTAAAATCTAATAATGGTAAGCATTTTATGGAGTGTAAAAGGATACTACTTGTATAGACTATCAAGCTCAACCCATTTTGAAAAATTCAAAAATAGTTGATGTAAATAGTTGATGGAATCACATTTATATAATAGCAACGGATTTCAGGATCTAGGCTTCTCAAAATAGATCAACATGTTGCTTAATAATATCAAACAACATAAACCGTCTATGCAGCCACTGCTGGTCTTTTCTTTATAGAAAAATTGCACTGAATTTTTCCACACACCTAGCATGCTCTAGTGCTTCTTCACAAATATCATCAAATAGTTACATGCCTTGAGCAATAACATGATTGTAATTATATGAAAAAAATACCAATATGTGAAGCAAAAAAGGATTTACTTTACCATGAGATAAATAATGCGTTAGAGCTGAGGTTTGCACAAATAAATTGGAATCTAGTTCAGAAAGTAGCAGTTACAAAAGTATTTTGTAAGTACATGCCTCTGGTTTCTACACATGCTTCTTAACAGAAACAAAGCTTTACATCAGCCTAGAGGTTGAAACATATTTTGGTAGTGTTACAGGAAAGAAAGGAAGTATTAATGTGGAATGAAATCCCATGATAAGGATGTGCCACTATAGTAAGATAGCTTGCAATTACGGACATCACATAGATAACAACCACAAGGCAGAGAAAGCCGACTAAGCTTGCAATTACAGACATCACAAAGATAACAACCAGAGATCAGAGAGGGCCCAAAAGGCATAACACTGAATTTTAAACTGTCCTAACTCAAACTAGACAGCCGATGAGCAAAAGCAGATTGTAACATAGGTCAGATACAAGTCAACCAGTTCTGCCCACCATTTCCAATATTACCATCGTCTCTTGGCCTTCCTTTTCTGGTAGTTCTTGCCACAATAAATGCTCCCTGTTCCTGTAAACTCTGAAAAATAATCAGCGATATCAAAATCACCACCTGATTGCATCCACATAAAAACCTCCTCCATCAGAAAGTCATCTAGGTCCGTATCCATGCTATTATGGCCACTGCCTTTAGGTCTCCAGCTGCTCTCATGTGCAGTTTTCTTCCCCCTAACGGTAGCATTTTCATGAAAATTTGCCTTCCGAGTGTTTGTTGACCTATTCATACCCTGTTGAAAAAGGGAAATAGCAACATAGTGAGGTCAGCACACAAACTTCTTAATATCTTCTGCTGATAATTTATGCCGCAAGAACAAATAGAGTAAAGCAATTTATGTATTTTTCAGTTTATCCAGAATTCCAAGCAACAAATTTTGTTCCTTTTGATGCCTCCATTTAAGTATAATCGACGCATGATTAAGAAGATAAAACAAATGTAATGGCTAAAGAGCAGTGTGAAAGAAATTGAGAAGTTGAGGGTAAAGACAAAATTCACACAAGCAGTTATTTTCAGCCTCAAGTGTGTATTAAAAGGCTGCAGTAGACATTTTCAACACTAGTTGCAGTTATGCTAGGAGGTTTTGAGACTTCTTTCTGATGGAAACACACAAAAACCACTGGACTCTTTCAGCTCAATGGATCCAACCTTAAGAAAACAGCCAAATTCAAAATAATAATGCAGTACCAGTTTAAAGAGGAACATAGGTATCCTTCTTATGCATGCCTAACTCAAAGTGCGTCTTCTAAGACACTTGGATTATTTAGTTTATCCATAAGTTTCTAGATAATTCACCTTCTTGGACTTCAACGCTCCAAACTATTACTATAGACTCTAGAGTCTTGAAGTGAATTCCTATAACAATCCACTTCATTGCACTTCAAAAGTGCATGCAATTGTAATGCATTCAAACAGTTGCCTTAAAAATATGCTTCTCAGATATTCCTCAAACTATGTAGATTGAAATGTGTGGCTTTGCTTTTTTGGATTTGAATATGGTAATTAGATAGATAAATAGGTATTTAATATCCTCAGGCTAGTGCTAGTGCGATTTTGCAAAGCTTTTTAAATTTATGATGTCAGCAATAAGATATCATTGATTTCTTCATCAAAATTTTTAGATGGACTCTGTTAGGAACATAGGCCCTATCTATGAACAAAACAATTGCCCCATTGATTTTGTCCCATGCATACTTCCAACCAATGTTATCAGAACCGGAAACCGGACCAGACCAGTCGACCCCAAAAATGCGAAACCAGACTGGACTGGAAAAAAAACCAGTTGACCAAAAACTACATAAAATATTCAATTTTGAAATACAAAAACATATATATTCATGTGCATCCATATGAATCCAAACCATTTATATATAAATATGCAAATTTTCTCATTTATATAGCAAGAGTGCATATAACCAAAATAGCACAGAGTGCAATCCATCTTTGAACCAAAATACATCAACAACAAGGCTTTAAATGGCCTCTAGAGTCTAAAAAAATCATGCTACAACACATAACTACATATCTTCAAGATCATTACTTATATTAGGATCCTCATCATCAGTGTCACCCTCTAAGAATTAAAATAAGATAGAAAAAGCTTAACATGCCTAATAAGTGATTTTACTTGAGCGAAGGGTACATTTTTACTAGGGTCGTGACAAAAGAGTTCAACAATTAATGTCACCAACATCGAGGTACATAGAGGACTTGGTGCTCTTGATTAAATGCCAGTTCCATACCCTCATACATGATAGAATCCAGTGGAAACATTACAATCCTACCAATCTTGAAATCCTGAAAACTGTTAAGTCTGCTGAATTTTGAACGGGACCTAAAATTCTACTTTCTCCATACGAAGTCAAATGAGGTTGGAACCACTCAAACATCCTGAAACAATTAATGGTAATGTTAAAAATTTAAGTAAAAGGATGTCCTTTTACTTTAAGAATTTAACATTACCATTACCCTAGGGCTAGGTAATAGGTCCCCTTTCCATTAAACATTTGTTTTTTTCTTTAAAAAAATTTGAAAATCCGTGGTTTTGGGTGTGCCATACAAGTTATGTACGGAACCAGCCAAAGGTGGTTCTAGTCCACCAATCCGCCCATTTTCCTCTCAAAACCGGTTCAACCGGCCGGTTATGTTGGACCGGTCTGCTTTTAATAACACTGCTTCCAACAAAAAAGGTAAATCACTGAAGCTTGTCAATGTCTTCTAGAGGAGCATGACTCTCTTGGATGTTCAGACACCTATTGCAGAAGCCCTGGCTTGAAATTTCACAGACATTCTTCATGGGCAAACCAAGCATCCTGAAAATTTTAATAGACAATGACAGAATATATACTGAGAATAGAGCTCTGGAAGTCTGGATATTTCAGATTGATTGGCAATGTCATCAAGCCATTTTATGCTGCACAGAAGTTATCATTAAGCTCCTGACAATGAAATGAAGGTCTTCACAGTCAATTTTTGCATTTGAGCTCTGAAAAAACTTAACTAAGTTGTTTATTCTTGCCTTTGATACCAAGGTGAATTTTATCGCTGATTATTTTTTTCTTAAATCCTTTAAATTTTAATCTAACTAAAATAATTTTGAATCTACTCCCTCAAGTGCAAAGCAAGCTGTCAAGGTACATGACAATACAAAAGGAGCTAAAAGCCATAATTTTGTATAGCAGCTATTTTTAATGCGAGACTTTTGATTTGTAGTTTACCCTTTCAGATTCTACAGGTGCTCTAAAATCAGACTAACTGTGTAGTATCAGTAGTGTGTTGTGCATAGAGTAAATTTTTCTCTACAAACAACAGTGTAGAGTACTGGACAAACACATTAACTTCACAACACTCCATCTGAGAAAATGACCTTTTTCATTAGTTCAAGATTGTTATGAATCGCATAGATTGCTATCTTGCAAAGTTGACTCCTTGGCTTTTGTCACCTATATCCCTACCTATTCTAACCACCCTTTGTATAGCTTGTATGCCTCATGTTTATACATATGCATTTATTTACAAAAGGAAACAATGAGACCTCTAATCGAAAATCAATTTATTTGTCTTGTGGGCTTCTTCAACCATATTTTCTGACGTCACAGATGGTCTGCAGTTTTCTTCTGTGGGCTAAATGTCTTCACAACATTCCGTTACAGGTTCAAGAAAATCACAGCACTTCTTTACTGCAGGTCAACAACTGAATATTTCATCAGGTTTATAGTTCCTTGCTAAGTCACATGGTTCGGGTTCGAGTTCGGGTTCGGCAATGATTAGGTTCGATTCGGGTTCAAATTTTCCAATAAGGTTCGGATGAGGTTCGGCTTTAGGTTCGGCTATATATATTGAACCCTAATGAAACCTGGTCCCAAACCTCAATAAAGTTCTCTTTCAAATTCGTCCTAAGGTTCGAATTCGGGCACGCATTCGAGTTCGTTTAGGTTCGGCAAACCTTGAGGTTCGTCGAATTTTGAATCTCAAGCTTTAGGTTCGACGAACCCTATGACTTAGGTTCCTTGTTACAAATCAGATCTCTGTAGGAATGCTTTCTTCCCGCAGGTCTGCAACTTTGTGTAAATTCTGCAAAGTTCATTTTTATTGATCTTGAAGGGATCTTAGCTTGGCAATGAAAACTTATCAATCGAGAAATTTGTCCACAGATCACACCTCACTATTTGCAAAGTCTTGGAAGTTGGTCCCCAATATGTTCCTATCCTTGTCAAAGAGACCAGAAAATTTTATTTTCATTTGTTCTTCTATGAACCATTGGCCTGCTTGTAGGTATTCTCTTGCTTTATCCACTTTGCATAGCTTCTTGGTTCCCTATCTGCTCATCAGATATGAATTTGTTAAAATTAATGCAGCTGCAGGAGCCATTCTCCGGTAGGATGGCAAAGACCCTAGTTGAGATCTAGGGCCCCCAATACACTCATGGGAGCCTTGGCCTGGGACCAAGCAGTTAGAGCCATGGCAAAAGACCCTGGTGAGGGACCCCAGTGTATTGTTGGGGTTCTTGATCAAGGACCAAGCAATTTGATGGTATAAGTCCCTAGATGTGTTCTAGGGCCCCTGGATGTGTTCCAGGGAATCCTTGCTCGTGCTTGGATTGATCCTTGGTTGTGCACCTTGGTGGATAACATCCTAGTTGTGATCTAGAGCCCCCAGATGCGTTCTAAGGTATCCTGGTCTGGGACCAGGCAGTTTCTTGGTTGAGTACCAAGTTGAGATGATGTGTGACCTTCTTCTCTCTCGGGATGGTCCATGTGACCTAGGAGCAATTAAGGAGAAGGAAATGATCACATCATTGACCTTCCTTGTATGCTGGGATGATAAAAGCTTATAAGTTATATCATGAGACTCATGTGGACATTTTTCCATTAAAGAAGAACTGACCTACCCTTAAAGGTTCTTCTTGGCAATTTGTTCTAAGGATCATGATGAGATCTACCCTGTGGGTTTGATCAATGATCCCTTAAATCTTTTTTTGAGCATACATCTAAGAGGACAACATCAACATATCACAGGTAAAGCTATTCTTTGTTTGGCTAAGGTAATTCTCAGATTTATGTTATGATTTCTGCTATTAGATTTTACATCAGATTTTTTAAACGTGTTGTTGATCCAGTATTACAGTAGCAAATAAATAGAAATTTAATAAGATTATTTATGTTCCTAGATAGTGTATAAAATTGCCCTTAAATTCTAACATGGTATCATAGCTTAGGGCATGAAAAGAACTCAATTATGGCAGACTTTTGAGCCTGCGTAGATCCACACTTAAGGGTTTGTTTTGCAGATCAGCAGTAAGTTTGCTTTATATCAAATATTTTTCTTCAGTATGGCTTCATCTTCGGTCAAAGCAAAAAATAGGCTTGAAGAGGCCTCAAACTTCAATGCCTGGAAGGCTAGGGTCTTTAATATCCTAGAAGAAGGTGACTTGGATGAGCTAGTTACCAAGGTGATGGAAGAACCTACATCAAATGCAGGAAGAGCAACCTATAAGAGGCAGGCCAAAGCCAAGAGGGTCATTTTTGACTCAGTTAAAGACAACATGATGTCTCTTATTGCTCATCTAAGGACAGCTAAGGAATGCTTTGATGCCCTAGCAAATTTATATGAAAAGAAGGCCCAACTCAGAAAAGAACCTTGAAGAAACAACTACGTAAATTGAAGATGGGAAAGGATGAAACCATCTCTGACTTCTTTTCAAAAATTTCTCAAACAAGAGATCAGCTTGCAGCAATTGGAATTGCAGTAGATGATGATGTCCTTGTACAAATAGCAGTAGATGGTCTTCCTGAATCATGGGAGACATTTCTCTCATCGGTAAATGGAAGAGAARTTCAACCCAACTTCGAGAGATTATGGCATGATTGCTTGGAAGAAGAGGGCAAACTTAAAAGCAGAAATGAACCCTCAATGGTGAAAGACCATGCTCTTTCAGTCAAAGCCAAGAAATGGAAGAGGTTTCCTCAACACAAAGGCAAAGGTAAGAAACCTCAAGGTAAGCACTCTCATTCTCACTCTCATTTATCTAAAGTAAGATGCTTTAACTGTAACAAGCTAGGTCATTATGCAAAAGACTGCAGGAACCCTCCTTCAGAGTAGAAACGGAAAGGCAGGTTCCATGCTTCAGTTGCCACTGAGGAAGAAGAGCCTCAAAGAAAGAGAACCAGAGCTGCTACTAAAGAACAAGAACAGCGCAGAGAAAGTTATCCTATTTCAGCTCTCTCCGGTGCTGTCACCAAATCAGAAGAAATTTGGTTAGTAGACAGCGGGGCCTCCAAGCACATGGCAGGCTCCAAACAGAACCTTGTAAACTATCAAAATAAGAAGTTCAATGTGAAGGTAGAATTGGGTGATGATGGTGCCTATGCCATCAAAGGAATTGGATCAGCATCTTTTCAGCTTCGGTCAGGTAATGTATTTCATATTGAAGAAATTCTTTATGTTCCTAGATTCAAGAAAAATCTTATATCGGTTGCAGTTCTAGAAAGTAAAGGGTACTCAGTAGCCTTCTCCAAAGGAAAAGCTCTTATGTGGCCCTCAATTGAAAGTATGAGCTTAGCCATGACAATCGAAGCTCAAGGAGGAGGACTTTACAAAGTCTATGGTCAAGTTATTCAAGCATTGGCTTATGAGATGATCAACCCTTGCGAACTATGGCACAGAAGATTTGGACATCTCAACTATAATGCTCTCTCAGGTTTGCAAAAGATGGTAACAGGTACGTCGGTCTTTTCTTTTGAGCATGATAGTATTTGTAGAGGTTGTGCTCTTGGTAAAAATACAAAGAAAGCTTACCCTCACAGTAATAGAAAAACTAATGGTATCTTAGATCTTATTCATTCAGATCTTTGTGGACCTATGACTGCTCCGTTCATGAATGGTTGTCTTTATTATATCATTATTATTGATGATTGTTCTCATAAAACCTGGATTTATTTTCTGAAAACTAAAGATGAATCTTTCTGTAAATTTCAGGATTTAAGAATCTTGTTGAGAATTAGACATGCAGACATATCCGTGTTTTCAAAACAGACAATGGAAAAGAGTTTGACTCCCACAAGTATGATGATCTTTGTCGGGCTTCTGGGATTAAGAGGGAGTTGACTGTGCCTTATAATCCCCAACAGAATGGGGTTGTAGAAAGAAAGAACAGGACAATTTGTGAAGCAACGAGAGCTATGATGTATGATTAGAATCTTCCATTGTCTCTTTGGGCCGAAGCTGCAAGTACTGCAATCTATATTCAAAACAGGTGCCCTCATAAACCCCTGGAAGAGAAAACTCCAGAAGAAGTCTTCACGGGTAAGAAACCTTCAGTTGATCATTTGAGAATTCTTGGTAATCATGTCTACATTCATGTACCAAAAGAAAAGAGGACTAAGTTAGAGCCCTCTGGAAAGAAAGGGACTTTTGTGGGGTACAGTGAGACCTCAAAAGCATATCGAATCTATGTACCAGGGAAGAAGTACATAGAGGTCAGTAGAGATGTGACCTTCCATGAGGAAGCTGCCTTTTTGTCGTTCCAGAGAACTTCCTTGTGATACTAAGGAGCAAGAAGCTCCATCTCCAGAACCTTCAGATTCACAACTTTCAGATAAGCAGAGGGAGGAGGCCACAGAGCCTTCAGTGGATCCCATAAGGGATTCTATTGAGTTTCCTTTAGAGAAACCTCCTGCCAAAAGAAAGCCAGCTTGGTGTCGTGAAATTTTAAAGGAAGCAGAAAAACATGCAGCACCTAAAGGAACTTTCAGAGAAAGCAAGAAACCAAATAAGTACTCAGGTTTGATAGCTCAGTTAAATCTTGTGATTGATTCTGAACCTTCCACTTTTGATGAGGCTACCAAACTTAAAGTGTGGAAGGATGACATGATAGAAGAGTACGAGTCAATATTGAAGAATGATGTATGGGAAGTGTTCCCAAAACCTCAAGGAAAATCAATAGAAACCTCTAAATGGATTTACAAAATAAAGCCTGCAGCAGATGGCAGTTTTGAAAAATTCAAAGCTAGATTTGTGGCTCGTGGCTTCTCTTAGAAAGAAGGAATTGATTATGATGAGATCTTTGCTCCTGTTGCCAGGTATACCTCTATCAAAATCATCATCTCTCTTGCTTCATTTTTTTATTGGAAACTTCACCAAATTGATGTTAAGACTGCTTTTCTTAATGGTGAAGTTGAGCAAGAGGTTTATATCGAGCAACCTGAGGGTTTTGTGATCTATGGGAAAGAATCCCATGTTTGGAAACTCAAGAAAGCCTTGTATGGATTGAAAGACGCTCTCAGAGCTTGGTATGGAAGAATTGACAGTTTTCTTCAGAGTCTTGGGTTCTCCAAGAGTATAGCAGACCCTAATCTTTATATAAAGATTGTGAAGAATCATCATGTTATCTTGGTTTTATATGTGGATGATTTGTTCCTTACTAGAGAGGAACATCTGATAACTCAGACTAAGAGGGAGCTATCAACAAAGTTTGAAATGAAGGACTTGGGTCTTATGCATTACTTTCTTGGTTTGGAGGTGTGGCAGAAACCTAGTGAAATCTTTCTCTCACAAAGTAAGTATGCAGTTGATGTGCTTCACAGTTTTGGGATGTTGGACTGTAAGTCCATGACCACACCTATGATCTCTAACCTGAAGAAGTTACATGATCAAGCTACAGGTTCAGATCCAGAAGACCCTACAATATATCATCAGATTATTGGGTCCTTGATGTATCTAGTACACACTAGACCGAACATTTGTTACGCAGTGAATGCCCTCGGCCAGTTCATTTGTGAGCCGAAACATATTCATATCGTTGTTGCTAAGCATATTCTCATATATGTTCGAGGGACTATACCCTATGGGCTCAGATACACTTCCAGTGGAGGTGTAATGCTTCATGGCTATACAGATTCAGACTAGATGGGCTGTACAGTGGACCAAAAGAGCACTTCTGGATATTGTTTCAGTGTGGGTTCAACTATGATCTCCTGGTCCAACAGGAAGCAGGGCTCCATAGCCCAAACCACTGCAGAGGCAGAATACATTGTTGCCAGTAGAGAAGTAGTGTGGCTCAAAAAACTACTCTCAGATTTGTTCAGTGCTAACCTGGAACCCACAGTAATTCATTGTGATAACCAAAGTTGTATAAAGCTCTCTGAGAATCCTGTGTTTCATGACAGATCGAAAAACATTGAGATGAGATATCACTATGTTCGGGACATGGTGCAGAAGAACATTCTTAGTATTCAGTATGTTCCAACGACGGAACAAACTGCAGATATTTTGACCAAGCCCCTGTCGTTGACAAAGTTTGTGTATTTTCGAGACAAGCTTGGTGTTGTTGAGAATGTCTCTCTTGCTGAGAGGGAGTGTTAAAATTAATGCAGTTGCAAGAGCCATTCTCTAGGAGGATGGCAACGACCCTAGTTGAGATCTAAGGCCCCCAGTACACTCCTAGGGTTCCTGGTCTAGGACCAATCATTTAGAGCCATGGAAAAAGACCCTAGTGAGGGCCCCCAGTGTATTGTTGGGGTTCTTGGCCAAGGACCAAGCAGTTTGATGGTATAAGTCCCTAGATGTGTTCTAGGGCCCCTGGATGTGTTCCAGGGAATCCTTGCTCGTGCTTGGATTGATCCTTGGTTGCGTACCTTGATGGATAAGACCCTAGTTGTGATCTAGGGCCCCCAGATGCATTCTAGGGTATCCTGGTCTGGGACCAGACAGTTTCTTGGTTGAGTACCAAGCTGAGATGATGTGTGACCTTCTTCTCTCTCGGGATGGTCCATGTGACCTAGGAGCAGTTAAGGAGAAGGAAATGATCACATCATTGACCTTCCTTGTATGATGGGATGATAAAAGCTTATAAGTTATATCATGAGACTCGTGTGGACATTCTACCATTAAAGAAGAACTTACCTACCCTTAAAGGTTCTTCTTGGCAATTTGTTCTAAGGATCATGATGAGATCTACCCTGTGGGTTTGATCAATGATCCCTTAAAGCTTTTTCTGAGCATACATCTAAGAGGACAACATCAACATATCAGGTAAATCTGTTCTTTGTTTGGCTAAGGTAATTCTCAGATTTATGTTATGATTTCTGCTATTAGATTTTACATCAGATTTTTTAAATGTGTTGCTGATCCAGAATTACAGTAGCGAATAAATAGAAATTTAATAAGATTATTTCTGTTCCTAGCTAGTGTATAAAATTGCCCTTAAATTCTAACAGAATTCATCTAATAGCAGTATATTTGCTGCACCTAATTCATCTTTGTCTAATATCGATGGCTTGTACAGTTTAAGGTTGTGGACGTTGTACACTAAATGTATCCCCAAAAACTAAATAAGATATAGCCAAAAGCCATTCTTATGGATTTGTTCAAGCGTATATGACCATAGTAAATGGGTCTCAACTGTCAACTTGTAATTTTACCCCAAGAATCATTGTTTGAGTAAATGTAGCCAAACTTGATCTCTGAACTGTAAATTGTGATCGACATGGCATACCTCACATCTCTTCTTGCAATTCTGTCAGTTCTGGTGTCTTGCACTTGCTGATTGAGCTTCTGTAAATGCTCCATGAACCTGAGTGCCTGATTTTGCACATTCGGTTCCTTTGTATTAACCATGCTTAGTATCATGGTATCAATTGCGTAATGATCCTTCAATTCGAAACCAAGACAAACCAGGAAGGATGACTTCTGTCTCAAACTGTAGATTGTATGATTATAATTGTGTTGTATATACAACAAACTGACATCCCATTGGATGTTATCGTATTCTTTGCCATTTTTATAACCATTCTGCTTCTTCTTTCACCATCAATGTTTGCCTTTATAATCCTTCTTTCTTGAAATAATCAAAAAACCAATTTGCCATGCACGCCTCTCAGTTGTCTAATGAAAGAACCCTTATTCTTCTGCCAGATTCACCTTCAACTGCGGCCTTATATTTCTTCAATACACTTAAAACATCTAACATTTCCTTGAGAAAATAAACCCACATCTTTTAAAAATCAACCAGAAGTAGAAAATACCTGGCACCTGCCAATGATGGTGTATTCATTGGACCACATATGTCTGTTTGAACACATCCCTTCCTCCCCCTGAATAGGCAGTAGACCAACGACCATCTTTAAACTACTCAAAAGAGTAAGATACTAAAAGCTTTGATGCCAAAGCAAACTGACATCATAAGGAACACTGGAAGTTTCCCCTTTTGCAGCATTTCCAAAGTGGCTACCTAGAAGTTTGCCAAATGCATTCCATTGCCAGTCTCGAACAAACCCTGGGAATAGGCATCCATTGACTTGCTCGGAAGTTCACCAATAACTAGCAAAGGTAAAGACTGCTTGATGGTAGTCATGGATCGCTTTGCAAATGACCATAATGATTATCTTTAAGAAGACCATCACAATACAGCTAAGTTGCACGAAACGGGGAAACGATACGAAGTTTCCGAAACAAGTACGATACGAAACAGGCCCTCAAAAAATGGAAACGCCGGGGGAAACGTCGTATATAAAAAAATTAATATATATATATATATATAGTTTTAAAAAAAATAAAGCATTATATTGCAAGAAAAACATAATGATACACATAAATGACATTTTAGAAGGAAAACCATGTCCATATTAACTCCCATAGATGATGAATATCATTCATTACATGATGCAAGTAGCAAAATCATTCTTGCTTCTGTAGGAAGCTCCTCTTGCTAATGAAAGTGTGAGGAATGAGTGAAGCAAGTGGTTTCTTCTAGCAAATGAAGGATATTTAGGGTTTTGGTTACATCTAGAAGTTTCTTTTTTTAATTAAAACAAAAACACATAAAATCATCTTCATTCTAATTAGGGAAGGCCAAAAAGGCATTAACTAACATTAAATGGAAGTTTGGGGGCCCCACGACCCCTTTATTTGCCTAAGTTTCCTTTGAAATCCGCGGAAACCTGGCCGTACGGGCGCGGTACGGCCCCGAAACGTCGGCGGTCGTACCGTACGGCATTTCCCTTTCGAGAAACGTCGTACGGTACGCCCGCCGACATTTCGGGGCCGTACCGAACCCGTTTCGGCGTACCGTACCGTTTCGGGCTCCGAAACAGAGGGGGGGGGGGCGTTTCCTACAACATAGCAATACAGCAAGCAATGCAATTGTTCTTTGACAAAATATGGATGCATTTAAACTTACAATCCTCAATCATCTCCTACCAGGACTGTAGATTCTTGAGCCATTTTTTCCAAACTCTGCCGTTTGATAGCCATGAAGCTAAAAAGGAGCACTATCTTCCAATTGTACACCAAAGGGAAAAATGGGGTAGTGATTTGACCCATAGTTCAATTGTTGCACATTTTTAATCATAAACACCCAAAGACCTTGGATGTCAACATTCCTTATGTTCACCATAGTGTAATCATGCTTTGCACAGTGCAATTGGCACTTCGCCTTTCGTGGCTTGTCTTGGGTTCCTGCCTAAGACCCTTCAGATATAGTGTATTCAGTATGTAAGGCAACAACATCGAAGTAAGTTGTTGGGCATGGACAAGTAGTGCAGTTTATTGACCACGTCTCGCAAACCCATGAAAAAGTGTGGGAAACTCTCAGAAAAGTAATCAAAAGCAAAAGATCCAACATGATCAGCACAGAATCGATCACAATTTCCAAGTAGGGGACAGTTTAGGTTTATCTTCAGACAGAGCACTTCAAAGAGAATAATCGGAAGCTAAAATCTCTCAGATATGGCCCTTATACTATTCATCCTATGTTTGACTGTAAGAGCCCTTGGCCAATGATAATATGTTATTGTATATTTTGTTTTGGATATTGCCCTATGTTGTGGCATCAAGGGTGTGCCAGATACATATTGAGACATTATTATTCTTAATGTCCTGTAGAGGGCAGAGCGTCTTGGTCTATTCCCAACCTATTGGCACTTAGGTGTTTGCTTGTCATAGAATTTAGACCCCTAGTGAAAAGGGTGTGTGTGAAATAAGTGTGTGATTGAAGAGCTCCACTAACTATTCTAACAAATCAATCTTCCCTCGAATATTGGTTTTAGAGCTTAAAGCATTTTGGGTTTCATTCCACTTTTCCTCTTGACCACCCCTACAAGAGTGTTTTCAGTGTTGATTCTTGATTGTCTATTTCGAGCATCAACATAAATGGCGACCGCACTAGGGAAATTGATTATTATTCACAAAAATGAGTGAAGAATCATGCAGGGGAAAATTGAAGAGTTATTAATTAAATTAGGGGGAAATCCAATGGAAAAGCCAATAGAAGGCCCATAGTTGATAGTTTGGGGAAAATAGCCAAAGATGAGCATGAATTAGTCAGTGAGCAGATTATAAATTCATTATGTTGGTGTTTACTATTGAGTGGCTTGGCTGCTAGAGTATATTCTTGGGAGGAACTGGATAGCCCTCGCTCATTGTGGTTGGATAGCTCCTAGATGTTGTGGCTAGATAGCATATGATTTTGTAAGCTTAGGGGCTGCTACATCAAAGCAGACTTTGTGAAACTCTTTGAGCCATCAATATTGGATGGGGAAGAAGATGAAGTTATTGCTCTACTTCCTATGGATATGGTTGAATACAATGAAACAGATACAAAGTCACCATTTTGCAGAGCAAAGATAGAGTTACTCCACAGGGTACAATTCGATAAAAGGGCAATTGCCTCAACCGAAAAGTAATTCAGTACAGAATAAATCAAAAAGTAGTTTCCCCAATTGATTCCGCAGTTGTTGGGGACCAGTGATTCCTGAGTGGGGATGTTTGATCCTGGAAGATCATGGATTTGATAAAGTCTGAAGACTGCAGATGAAATTGTGCGGAGAACATCAGAATTCACCTAAATATGGAAGCTGCAGAAAACAATGGTTTGCTGATTGTGGGATGAAGCATTACAGCTCAAGTTTCAACAGAGGATGAAAATGTGGGATTCCTATTTGCAGGTTGCAGCGCTGGACTAAAGTTGCAGAAGGCAAACAGTTGCAGTAATGGAACTGCAGGATTGGTTGGCGCATTTTCAACAGCTGGCATTCAGATTGTCTAAGATGAATCCGTTCTCTGCCATGATGTACAATATTTGCCACATGTCAAAAGACTTTTACATAGTTTTGTAAACAGAAGTTAGAAAGTTGGGAAGCCGAAGTGATTCACTTTCTCTAATATTATTGAATGGAGTAAGTTAATTAGTGGACAAACTCAACCTCTTTTCCATTGAAACTCTTCCCTAAATCCAGTAGGAATTTTGCTGAAAGTTATAATCCCACGTGATTGATGTGAACTTTGACCATGGAACTTTGCCTTTAGAGGTTTTGGACCATTTTAAGATGACCCAGATCGTTGGGATTTTGAAAAAATAGGTAGATCAAGGAGGAACATTGCATTGTCGGAAAACATAAACCCACCAGAAAGGTTGAGTTTGTCCAGTTATTAACCCACTCCTTGTCTAATCTGTACCTTCCATTTTAAAGGGGTTATGAACTCCATTCCAAAATGTACTTATACATCTCTGCACTCTAATTAACAAAATTCTCATTTTTTTGCTACCAAATACATCATATCTATGTGTTTACCTGTGATTTCAAGTTCTGAAATTAATCTTGCTGGGTGCAATTCCGCTGCTCCACTCTTAACAGCTCTGAAAGAGACCAGGGTTGCTAGGATGTCTCATGGCCTCCATCATGTTAGATTTTTTAACCTTTGTTTCTCAGTCAGTTTTCTCCAGTGGTGAAGGCGCTCCAGCTTCATTGTTCTTGGTTCCTACAGGCAGCAGCAGAGAGAGGGCAGTGTGTATGAGGGTGCAGCACTAGTGGAATAGAGGACGTGCACAGCAGTTATGTAGGAGAGAGATGGAGAGGGCAGATGCATGCTGGAGAAACTTAAGAATTAAACTGTTGTTCAGATTTAGCACTTCAGTTAGCTTCTTCAATTTCGGAGTTTGTTACTACATTCATTATCTATTGTTAGAATAGAATGCAGATCCCTAGGTAGTGTTAGGGCACTTGCATGAGTAGTTGAGGAAAGCGCAGATCCCAAGAAGTGTGCATGCAGGCATGCCACATTTATCCTCCAGTGGGGCACACTATATCTCGTTCTTTTATCCATGCAGGAGAGTGCACTAGCTGACTAGATTAGGTTTAGGGTTTGACTGTGTCACCTTGGGCACTAATGCATGTGACCAGATACACTGTATCTTCCCTCTTCTTCCTATTCTATAAAGTAGATGCAGGGTGCAACATTGTCGGTTGGCAAGTTTTAGTTTTATCTTTTGAGCTGTAATTTTCTTCTTTACAGTTTGAAATAGAATACAAATGCAGTTTTGAGTGGTTTTGTTTAGAGTGGTTTCCAATACTCCCGAGAGGAGTCGAGGAGGGAACAGATCTCAAGAAGTGTGCATGCATGCATGCCACATTTATCCTCTAGTTGGGGTGCACTATCCATGGCTCTCATGCAGGAGAGCACACTAGCTGAGTGGATTAGGGTTGAGGTTTGACTGAATCACCTTGAGCACTAATGCATGTGACCAGATACAATGTATCTTCGCTCTTCTTCCTATTCTATAAAGGAGATGCAGGGTGCACCACTTGTTGGTTGGCGAGTTTTAGTTTTGAGCTTATGCAGTTTAATTTTCTTCTTTAGAGCGGTTCTGTTTAGAGCAATGTTGATAACATCGGCATCGGCAAAAAATCGGTGAGGGTCCGGAAAACATCGCTTCAGAAAAATTGGGGAAAAAATCAGCAAAAATCGATAAACCACGGCAAACATTAAAAAATACAAAATATATTCATTTTTTTCAAAATTTTAAACATATAATGCAACAACAACATCAAATAAACACGTTGGCACATAAATATGGAGAAAGCACTGATATATGTGTAGTGGATGCCAAATAAAAAATGATACATCAAAATCGATACTAAATCTTGAACCCTGATAGTTGTCCAAACAAGGACTCAAAAGTGGAGAACCAATACAAAATGACATCACATATATAAATATATCTCATCATCATGAGGTAGATGTACAATGCAATGTTTTAAAACTCAGACTCGGCCTTGGAATCAGTCGATGGTCAACTCCGACTCGGACTCGGATTGAATCGGACCGATTTGATTTCAATGACTCAGTTTACTAAAAATTACATAAAATATTTAAATTTTAATTAAAAAAAAATTATTTTAAAGATTCCAAAATCCAAACCATGATTCCAAAAAATTATTGAAACTTCGAAAGAAAGCATTATGAATAAATGAGTAAGAACATTTAAATGACAAGCAATGTTCCACCATCTCTTATATTAGGATCCTCATCATTAGTATCACCCTTTGCCTCTTGTCTAGCCTTTGCCTCCACCTCGATCCTCTAGAGACATCAGTGAACACCTCCCAATTTTGATGAAACTACCTAATCAAAGCCTTATAATATGGTAGAAAAAGCTTAACATGCCTAACCAATGATTTTTGTTTGAGTGAAAGGTACATTTTTGCTAAGGCCATGTCAGAGGAGTTCAACAATCAATACCACCAACATCAAGGTACATAAAGGGCTTGGTGCTCTTGATTAAATGCCAATCCCATACCCTCGTGAGTCATACGTGATAGAATCCAATGAAAATGTTGCAATCCTACCAATCCTGAAATCCTGAAAATTGTTAAGTCTGCTGGATTTTGAATGGGATATGAAATTCTACTTTCTCCATATGAAGTCTGATGAGGTTGGAACCACTCTCAAACATCCTGAAACAATTAATGGTAATGTTAAAAATTTAAGTAAAAGGATAAAAAGGAAAGATAAAGGAAATGTCTCATGGTAAGAAAGATCTTCAAACCATGGTAAGAAAGATCTTAGCCATGTGAAATGCTTTTAGTGCCACAAGTTTGGTCAGTATGCCTCTCAATGTCTTGAGAAGAAGAGGAAGGGTAAGCAACAGAAGAGGAAGTTTTCATGGAATGCAGAAGCTTTCGCATGAGTTGATGAGCTTGTTAAATTATGAGCTTGATTTAAAACTGTAAGTACTTCTTTTAAATTCTGACTGTACTTTGAACTTAGCTTAACATAATTCATAAACCAAAACATCAATGATCATAAGAATTTACTAGCATGCAAGATCACAACACATGTACCCTGGGGAAACCCTATACAGGGAGAAAAACCCCAGCAAACAATCTCCTTTTATTGCATTAATAATGTATGATCGCTTACAAATATTCCACCATGAAATTCTGCTCTTAAATGAGCTTTCCAAGACGACTTAGACCAGATTGTATGACCTGTAGAAGTAGAGACTTTGCTGATATAATCTCATATTATCGACCAGCACTATGGAAGAAACTATGCACTTGCTGGGTGCTGCTTTGCTTCCTTTTCTGGACTGATATGCAGCCTTTCCAAACAGAGATATATGCAGCCTTTCTGGACGGATATGCAGCCTCTCCTAACAGAGATATACGCGGCCTTTCTGGACTGATATGTTGCCTCTCCTAACAGCCTTACACTGCAAAACACAGATATCTATGCAGCCAGCTAACACTGATCAGCACTGTAGACGCACTCACTGCCTTTAATACCGATATACATCAGCACATTAAACAAGCACTCATACCCTCACACTACAAAACACAATGACAAGAAGGAGGGTCGACCGCTGCTTATAAAGGAATGGAGAGGTGTAGGAGAGGACTCGAATTAGAAGCTTGAATGCATGCTTGTCATAATTGAGCTTTACATTTGAGTTCGAATTTAGAACTTGACTTTACACTTCAGTTAAGAATACAACTCACCCTTGAGACTTGGCAATGCATGCGAACTAACTCAGCGTGCACATGTCATGCATGCAACATGCAACTAGACATTCATACAATATGGAGCATGCATGCATGCAACATGCAACATGCGACATGCAACAAAAACTTAACAACTTTGACTTTGACCTAGACATGTAATTTTGACTTTTACAAGTCAACCTTGACATTCAACTCGACTCTTTACATGGAAATTCAAATTTCTTCATGGTGGATAATGTCACACGTTCCAATGCACTAAATCAATACATTTACATCATTTGCAATATAAGGAAGATCATTTGTTTCAAGCTCATAGGAATTTTACATTCAACCTAACTTTTGCTAGATGCCTTAACTTTTGCTCATGGCTCACAAGGCTTGACTAGGGTCACATAGGTTGTATGTTCCCCCTGACTTTTGCACTAGTCTGTCTAGGCTCACAGAGATTGTACGTTCCCCCTGACTTTTGCACTAGACTATCTATGCTCACAGAGGTTGTACGTTCCCCTTGGCTTTTGCATTAGACTTACATCTTGACTCACAAGATCATATAGCATCTCATTCATCCCGACTTTTGGTTTGACTCACAGAGGTTGTACGTTCCCCCTGGCTTTTGTCAATATCTCACAAGACTGGATGGTTCTCCAAATCTCCCTGGCTAGCCTCAGGGTGGCCCATATGGCCTCTCACTGGAGAATGACTGTCGATGCTACCAAATTTAACAAAGCTTGCATCTAGATTGGAAATAGCCTTCTTCATGGTGTCATGCCTTGCCACCAAAACTATTTCTGGTGTCAAGGTATGTCGATAGTGGCGCTTCGGGTCACATGACAGCCAACAGATCATCTTTCTTTAGATTGGAAGAACAAGATTCCAATCATGCAGGTGGAGCTTGGGGATGATGCCAAGTATTCAGTGATTGGGATGGGTTCTATGTAATGTCCCCAAGGCCGAGCCCTATTGTAAATCTTGGTTATGAAATGAATTGTAAATATGTTTTATAGGCTGGTGAGCCGAGTTTATATAAGCTAGTGGGCTTATGGGATTGTTCGGCCAGAGAGCCTAAGTGTTGAAGGCCAAGAACCTGATTTTGTACCTGTACTTATGCAAAACATTAATAAAAATATAAACAACGCCGCGTGCAGACCGACCACGATGAATGAGTGATGGGGGACTAAGCTTCCACAGAGTGGGCAAGGGATTAGGGGCTAGAAGGTGGAAAAGGGGCCAAGTGTGGAGCCTAGGGGCTTAAGTCTTGGGAATAATATTTTAATATTATTCCAAAGAGGCATGTGAAAATATATGTTTTTATCCTAAGTTCTTTTGGAATGACATGTGACTTTCAAATGGAAGGAATGCCTGCTGATGTAACGCATGCAATTTCATGGGTGACGAGTGTCAACCCAAGTGCATGCAGTTAAAACTGCCGAATTGAGCTGTGAGGGGGTTCCTCCTCCATTCGACCCTCGACTGCCTAAGCGTGAACCCGTACAACCTCTGCAAGAGATACCCCTTACATCCTCTGAACGAGAAGTTTGTGTGTTGATTCTGGAAAGCGATGCATCCTCTGTAAAGAGCAGATCGAGCCTGTGCGTGGAGTCTCTGTTCCAAAGCCATAACCGTGAGAACATTCCATCATTGTTGAGCCTGTTTGGAAAGCCTGTGTCTGTTTTTCCCAGTGGACTGTTGTGGCCACGCAGTGCTAGACTGCACGTAGCTTACTGGCCAGTGTAAGTCCCTGCCGAGCCTGTGTGTAATCTCTCTCTAGGTGAGGGAGGTGATTGTTGTTGGAAGAGGTAGGTTGTCAGGCCTGTGAGCAACTCTTTCCAGGTGAGAGAGTTTGCTGGAAAGTGGTTTCTTCCAGAGAGTGTCCAGCACCAGCTTCGGGCTCTGAGACTTCCCGATTCGGCCTGTTGTCAAGACCCAGAGAGGGAGGTGTAGCACCAATGGACTGTGCTTGTGAAGGTGTATACTCCCGGGTGGAACAGGCATGTGGGGAATGAGAGTCTGAGAATAGTGGGCGTAAGATGGCATCCTGGGAAGAATCCTTCCAGTCATTCTGTGTTGATTTCCCTGTAACCTCAGCCTAGCCTAGGATTCCTTGCCTTGGGGGTGGAGCTTAGTCCCAGCTCGGGGGTGACCCACTGCTAAGCTTGATGAGCAGTGGGGACTAAGGCTGGGAGGTTCGTGGAAGGCCTGTACCTGGTTGATGGAATTACCACTGTTTTCAAAGAAAAGTACCAGATGATGTGTTAATTATGATTCTGCATGTCTGTGTATTTATAATTATCATGTATTCTGTTGTGCATATGAATTAATGCTAATGCCATGTTTAGAATTATGTTAGCAGTAATTCTGAGGCTTACTCTAAGTTTTAAATAGGTTTCATTGCTTAAATGCATGTTGTTATATAATTAAGTGTTACAGTATTGTTATTCCGCGAAGTACAGAAAGTGGTGTTACAGTATGGTATCAGAGCCAAGGTTTCGACGCTGAGCCTGAATGGGCTGGATAAGTGGTCATTGGACCCGAAGTTCAGGTGGGAATCGTGTTTGGAAGAACCGATTTTTGGACCTCTGAATGTTCCTAAGTGCCAAGGAGTCACTTGGTTGTGTTATAAAGTTCAAGAGGTGTAGCGGTGTTATGAAACCGCAGCCGATGTGGTATCTGGCCACAAGGAGAGAGGACTCCACACCAGAAGTGTTGGAGCCGTAGGATCTGTTCGAGGAAAAGGAGAACCCTCGTGACCGTCAGATCTGGAAAACGTGCACAGGGTTTAAAAACCCTTTGGAGTTGCACAGGAACGTGGAAATCGCAATACGCGAAAACCCGAATTCGTCGGGACCGTCCATCGGGGGAAACACGTGGTTGTCGGACGACGTTTCGGCACCCGGGAAACCAAAAGGGAAGAACCTTGTTTTCGCGAGTCGCGAAATAGCGAAACTCGAAATTCCGAAACAATCTACACCGTAGATCGTAAGAGAGGAACTTGACCATTGGATCGAGTGGAAGGGTAGACAGTAATTTCGGGATTTCGGCAAATGGGAGTTCGAGATGTGTAGTTGCACGAACTCTGATGCCCGAAACCCTGAAACGCCGAAAAGATCTGCGCCGTAGATCTGAGAAAAGTCTAACCGTTGGATTTTTCCTTTTGAACAAACGTGGACACATGAGTGTACCACGTGCCAGTAAGTCGAGGAGACAAGCGAGAGTGGTGGGACCCGATGACGTCATCATAGGTGACGTGGACCCACCGAAGGGTGCCACTCGCCACTGTGGATGTGGAGACAGTTGTGTTGTGTGGGCCCAGAGGATAAAGTAAATCGGAATTTCGAAAGTCGGAAGTTGGAAAGGAAAGCAAGTCTGGGAGTCTCAAGAACCGAAATCCCGAAACCCGAAATTCCGAAGTCTCAAAATCTTCAGAGACGGAAGAACCGTAGCAGATTTTAAGGGCAACAGTTGTGTTGTGGGCCCGGAGAGCAAGAAAACCGAATTTTTGGAATTCAGGGATTGAAGCGACAAAGATTGGGATTCGTTGCATCGTGAGCTTCCGATTCACGAAATTCCGAAAAGATCTGGACCGTTAAATCCAACTCATCGAGGATCGTTGGATCCCGTACAAGAAACCGTGTATCGGATTTCGGGGATTGTAGCGACAAGAAGTTGGGAGTCACTGCATTATGAACTCCCGGGTACCGAAGACCCGAAACCCGAAAGCTAGTGTGAGAGCCTCGTGGACCGAAACCCCGAAGCCAGAAGTCCTGAAGTCCCGAAATTGCAAAGCCGTCAGAGCTCAGAAAACTTTGTGAAGTTAAAATGTTTTCTCACTCACGTTGATTTATGAATATTGTGATTTTGTAAGGGTTTAAGGCGTGACAAGCTTTGGTTGACTGCACGTTGTGTGTGCAGAGTTCAACGAGTGTCAGGATAGTCGAAAACCGACACCGAGTATGGAATTGGAAGAGGTGCAGATTGCCTCCGAAACAGAGGACGAAAGGGTAGGAAGGAATGTCAACCTGGGAGTCGAAGGAACAAACTCTAATGAGCACGGAAAAGAGATGGATAAGGAAGGACATATGATGAAACTCATTGAAAGATTGCAGAAAGATGCCCAGGCTCGCCAAGCTGATAACCGAAAGCTCATGAGGGTCAGGGATCAGCAGGGAGAATTCAACTTAAAAATGTTGAAGAGCCTGGAAAGAATAAAAAGGAAATTGGAAAAAGAGAGTGACACAAGCAGATCAAGAAGTGTCAGGACCTCTGAGAGGAGAAGAAGATCGAGGAGTGGTAGCAGACATCATCGTCGCTCCCCAAAGCATTCCGGTAAGGAAGCACACAGTAGTTCAAGCCCATCTCCTACCAGGAAACACAGGAGATCTGGGATGGATGAATTGAAAGGAGAGATGAACAAGATCAAGCCTCCAACGTTTGATGGAGAACATAAGGAGGAAGATGCCGAAACATGGTTGCTTGGCATGAGGAAATATTTCCAACTGCAGAATTATTCCTCTCATGCAGAAGGAAGAATTGCGATGTATCAATTGAAAGGAAAAGCATCCATGTGGTGGGATCAGTTTGTGCAGGTGCAGCACATTAGTGACAAAGATATCACTTGGAAGGAGTTCAAGAGGTATTTCGGGAAGAAATACCTAACTAAAAGATACTATGACAGAAAGATGAAGGAGTTCTTCGAACTCAAGCTAGGCAGCATGACCATTGATGAATACGAACGAAGTTTCTTGGAACTACTGAAGTATGTTCCATTCGTCAAAGATGAGGCTGTCAAGATTCAGAGGTATCTGAGTGGACTGCCACCTGCCATTGGTGACAAGACTCAGTATGATGATCCTAAGACTATGGAAGAAACAATAAGAAGAGCTAAATGCTTATATGAACAGCAAAGAGAAAAGCCTACCTTTCGAAAGGCTTGGGATGACTAGAGGAAGTTTAAGAAGGAACAAAGGCAGAAGGGAAACAAACCTCCCTTTTTCAGAAATAATCCTCAAGGACATCCATCGTTTAGAGAGCCGAGATTGGCTGAAGTGGGGGAACAAAGGCAGAGACAGACGCCCATTCAGTGTTGGGGATGTAAAGGGAACCACAAATACAGAGATTGTCCCCATAAAAATGGCAAAGCAAGAACTGTCCATAATGTTCAACAAGCTGAAACAGTGGAGGACATGGGCAGCAGGATGCCAAGGATCTACGCAGCCCTAGACAACAAACAAGTTGAATTTCAATCGGACATGATTGAAGTGGAAGGTACGATTGACAACCAACCCTTTATTATTTTAATTGATTCAAGGGCTAGCCATAGTTATGTAGATCCTAGGGTGGTGGAAAGTTTGCATTTATCAAGAAGCAAACCTGAAAGGCCTTGGTTAGTACAGTTGGCTACAGAAACCAAGAGGAAGGTCACTGAATTGGTTAAATCCTGTTCGGTAGACATAAATGGATTAAGCACTAAAGGTTGAATTGAATATTCTGCCTTTAGGCTCTTATGACTGCTTAATTGGGATGGACTGGTTGGACCAGCACCATGCCCTTCTGGACTGTCGTAACAAAAGATTTACATGCTTGGATGAGGAGGGAAATCGGAAAACATTCCAAGGAATCCCCAGAACCGTGGTTGTTAGAGAAATCTCAGCCATGCAGCTGAAGAAGTGCTACAGGAAAGGCTGTCAATTATTTGCAGCTCGTGTAGAAGAAGCATCCAGAGATGAAGTCGCAAAGATTGGAGACCATGAAGTACTCACAGAGTTCAATGACGTATTTCAGGAGGTACCTGAACTACCACCGAAGAGAGACATCGAATTTTCTATAAATTTGATGCCTGGAGCAACCCCAGTGTCGAAAGCTCCTTATAGAATGAGTACGCCAGAGCTGAAAGAGTTGCAATTGCTGCTTGAAGAGCTTCTGAAGAAGGGGTACATTCGCCCAAGCGTGTCACCTTGGGGTGCCCCGGTCCTGTTCGTGAAGAAGAAGGATGGAATGTTGAGGCTGTACATTGATTTCCGGTAGTTGAACAAGGTAACTGTCAAAAACAAGTATCCTCTGCCAAGGATCGATGATCTTTTCGATCAGTTGAAAGGTGCGAAAATATTTTCGAAGATAGATCTCAGATCAGGATATCACCAGGTGAGAATAAAGGATGAGGACATCAGCAAGACCGCCTTTAGAACAAGGTATGGTCATTACGAGTTCACAGTGGTGTCATTTGGACTGTCAAACGCACTTGTTGTTTTTATGTGCTTGATGAATGGTGTATTCAGGAACTATTTAGACAAGTTTGTCATAGTCTTCCTGGATGACATCTTGGTGTATTCCAAGTCAGAGGAAGAGCATGAACAACACATGAGGATGGTGCTGCAAGTGTTGAGAGAACACCAGCTGTATGCCAAGTTGAGCAAATGCTCATTTTATCAAAGACAGATCCATTACTTGGGGCATATTATTTCAGAAGAAGGGATCGCTGTGGATCCTGAGAAGGTTGAGGCCATCCGAGAATGGTTAGCGCCAAGGAATGTGACAGAAGTTAGATCCTTTATGGGTCTGGCGGGCTACTACAAAAGGTTTATAGCAGGGTTTTCAAAGATAGTTCATCCTATCACTTCCTTACAAAGGAAGGAGAAAAAGTTTCAGTGGACGAAAGAGTGTGAAGAAAGTTTCCAGCGATTGAAGCAGTTGTTGACTAGCGCTCCAATCCTGAGAATTGCAGATCCAAATATGGATTTCGTGGTGTGCACAGATGCGTGTAAGGAAGGGTTGGGAGGAGTTCTCAGCCAAGATGGATTTGTAATCTGTTATGAGTCCAGGAAACTGAAAAAGCATGAAAAGAATTATGCCACTCACGATTTGGCGCTGGCAGCAATCGTTCATGCTCTGAGGAAGTGGAGACATTACCTCATGGGAAAAAGATTTGAATTGAGGATAGACTGAAATATTTATTTGATCAACCGACTTTAAACGCTAGACAAAGTAGGTGGTTGGAGTTGTTGTGCGAATACGACCTTGATATCAAGCATATCAAAGGGAAGGAAAACAAGGTGGCTAATGCACTCAGCAGAAAAGTGCATGAATTACATGCTACAGCTACTAACATGTATAGGACTGATATCAGGGATAGAATTCTAGAAGCTGCAAATATTGATTTGCAGTACAGAGACTTGGTAGTGAAGCTACAGCAACGTGAGAGACCACAAAAAAAGGAAAGTTACACCTTGGAAGCTGATGGATTACTTCTGTATAAAAACAGAGTGTATGTACCCAATGTCCAAGAATTGAAGCTGGCAATTCTAAAAGAAATGCATAACGTGACTTTTGTTGGACACCCTAGATATCAGAAGACTGTGGCAGTAGTCAAAAGCCATTATTTTTGGCCGGGTATGAAGAGGGAGAACGCTGAATACATCGCCAGATGTATGGAGTGCCAGAAAGATAAGGCTGAGCATAGGCACCTAGCAGGGTTGTTGCAGCCTTTACCCATTCCTGAGTGGAAGTGGGAAGTGGTGACGATGGATTTTATTACAGGATTGCCCAAAACGAGCAAGCAGCATGATTCGATCATGGTGGTGGTGGACAAGCTTACAAAAGCTGCCCATTTTATTCCACTGAAAACCACTCACAAGGCAGCAAATGTTGTTGATATCTTCTTAAAGGAAGTCGCACGCTTGCACGGAATTCCTAAGACGATTGTGTCTAATAGTGACCCGAAATTCACCTCAAATTTCTGGAAAGGACTGTTCAAAGGATTTGGAACGAATCTGAATTTTAGTACAGCATATCATCCCGAGTCTGATGGACAGACAGAGAGGATGAACAGAGTAATAGAAGACATGCTGAGAATGTACGTGATGGACAAACCATCAAGATGGGAAGACTACGTGCATTTGGTAGAATTCGCCTACAATAATGGGTATCATGCATCGTTGAAGATGAGCCCATTTGAAGCACTTTATGGAAGAAAGTGCAACACTCCAGTGAGCTAGGATAATCCAGCTGACAGAGCAGTAGTTAGGCCAGATTTGCTCAAGGAGATGGAGGACCAAATGATAAAAATTAAACAAAATTTGAAAGCTGCCCAGGACAGGCAGAAAAGTTATGCTGATAAGAACAGAACCCACCGAGAATTCAAAGTGGGTGATCATGTTTTCCTGAAAGTGAAAACTAACAGGAGTTCCCTGAAGCTGGGAAGTTGCACCAAGTTGGCAACAAGATATTGTGGGCCTTTTGAAATCCTGGAAAGGATTGGGCCAGTTGCATGCATGCTTACACTACATGCATCTATGACTGTACATAATGTGTTTCATGTTTCACTGCTTAAGAAATATATACCTGATACTAATCATGTTATCGACTGGAATGTGATTCAGGTGGAACCAGAAGGTGTCCTGCAAGTGCATCCTGTGCGCATATTGGACAGGAAAAGAAAACAGCTCCGGAATCAAGCCATAGAGCTTGTAAAGGTCCAGTAGACCTGGTACGGTCCTGAGGACGCGACATGGGAGCATGAAGATGTCATGCGGGCAGAGTACCCGCGTCATTTTGAAAATTTTGAAAAGCTTGCAGATGCAGTGTAAAGTTGCACTGAGGACAATGCAGAAATAAGGGGAGGGGGAATTGTAATGTCCCTAAGGCCGAGCCCTATTGTAAATCTTGGTTATGAAATGAATTGTAAATATGTTTTATAGGCTGGTGAGTCGAGTTTATATAAGCTAGTGGGCTTATAGGATTGTTAGGCCAGAGAGCCTAAGTGTTGAAGGCCAAGAGCCTGATTTTGTACCTGTACTTATGCAGAACATTAATAAAAATATAAACACCACCGCGTGCAGACCGACCACGATGAATGAGTGATGGGGGACTAAGCTTCCACAGAGTGGGCAAGGGATTAGGGGCTGGATGGTGGAAAAGGGGCTAAGTGTGGAGCCTAGGGGCTTAAGTCTTGGGAATAATATTTCAATATTATTCCAAAGAGACATGTGAAAATATATGTTTTTATCCTAAGTTCTTTTGGAATGACATGTGACTTCCAAATGGAAGGAACGCCTGCTAATGTAACGCATGCAGTTTCATGGGTGACAAGTGTCAACCCAAGTGCATGCAATTAAAACTGTCGAATTGAACCATGAGGGGGTTCCTCCTCCATTCGACCCTCGACTGCCTGAGCGTGAACCCGTGCAACCTCTGCAAGAGATACCCCTTACATCCTCTAAACGAGAAGTCTGTGTGTTGATTCTGGAAAGCGATGCATCCTCTGTTGGAGCAGATCGAGCCTGTGCGTGGAGTCTCTGTTCCAAAGCCATAACCGTGAGAACATTCCATCATTGTTGAGCCTGTTTGGAAAGCCCGTGTCTGTTTTTCCCAGTGGACTGTTGTGGCCACGCAGTGCTGGACTGCGTGTAGCTTACTGGCCAGTGTAAGTTCGTGTCGAGCCTGTGTGTAATCTCTCTCCAAGTGAGGGAGGTGATTGTTGTTGGAAGAGGCAGGTTGTCAGGCCTGTGAGCAACTCTTTCCAGGTGAGAGAGTTTGCTGGAAAGTGGTTTCTTCAAGAGAGTGTCCAGCACCAGCTTCAGGCTCTGAGACTTCCTGATCCGGCCTATTGCCGAGACCCAAAGAGGGAGGTGTAGCACCGATGGACTGTGCTTGTGAAGGTGTATACTCCCGAGCGGAACAGGCATGTGGGGAATGAGAGTTTGAGAGTAGTGGGCGTAAGATGGCATCCTGGGAAGAATCCTTCCAGTCATTCTGTGTTCATTTCCCTGTAACCTCAGCCTAGCCTAGGATTCCTTGCCTTGGGGGTGGAGCTTAGTCCCAGCTCGGGGGTGACCCACTGCTGAGCTTGATGAGCAGTGGGGACTAAGGCTGGGAGGTTCGTGGAAGGCCTGCACCTGGTTGGTGGAATTACCACTGTTTTCAAAGATAAGTACCAGATGATGTGTTAATTATGATTATGCATGTCTGTGTATTTATAATTATCATGTATTCTGCTGTGCATATGAATTAATGCTAATGCCATGTTTAGAATTATGTTAGCAGTAATTCTGAGGCTTACTCTGAGTTTTAAATATGTTTCATTGCTTAAATGCATGTTGTTATATAATTAAGTGTTACAGTATTGTTATTCCGCGAAGTACACAAAGTGGTGTTACATTCTATCTCATTCTACATGCCAACAGGAGACATTCTTGAGCTACATGAGGTGTTGTATGTTCTTAGTTTAAACAAGAATCTTCTTTTAGTTTCTTGTCTAATAGATCTAAAGTGTATCGATAAGTTTGATGATCAGCAAATGATCATCAAAAACTGCAGCCCTAACCCTGGTCGAGTTTTGGACAGAAGAGTGCGTGAGGGTGGTCTTTATAGGATGCTAGTAGATCCTATGAAACATGGAGTTTTGGTGCATAGCAATGACAATCTATGTGAGCTTTGGCACAAACAATTAGGTCACTTGTACTATGGAGCTTTGCCTCTCCGAAAGGACATGGTGGTGGGACTACCTGATTTCAAGGTGGAGAGGATAGGAGTGTGCAAGGGATGTGCATTCAACAAGCATGCCAATAATGCCTTCCCAAGTAATGAGCCTAGATCGAGAGGGATTCTTGATCTATTACATTTAAATGTGTGTGGACCCATGACATCAGCTTCGTTGACAAGTAATATCTATTATCTTTCTTTCATCAATGATTATTCTAGGAAAAACTGGATTTAAATTATGAATACCAAGGATGGGGCTTTTGCAGGTTCCAAGAGTTCAAAGCTCTTGTGGAGAACCAAACATGTAGGACGACAAAGGTACTAAGATCTAATAATGGAGGCGAGTATGCTTGAAAGGAATTTGATTCCTTTGGCGGAGAAGCTACGATCAAGGGAGATTTGATAATGCCTTACAACCCACAGCAGCATAGGGGTCGTTACCCTCTAGACCTGCACTTGGAAAATACTCAAGCCTAATACAAAGATGGAAATCTAGGGCAACTTGGAAGCTCCACCCACTAGACACTTCCCTCACTTTAGGCTGGTTCTTTTCGAGCACAAGGGGGATTTCCCTATTAGGATCACTAGTCCTCCCTTAAAACCAAATAATTACTATCAGATGTGGAAAAATAGAAAGTCAGTTTTAAATAGATATGTGGTGGTGAATTCAAGTAGATGAGTGTCTTATCCTTGTTAAAATAAATGTTAGTTTATAATGGTGAACTAGATATAGACTTAAGCATTAATAAAGTCAATTCGACTTTAGGTTAGTTTATGCTTTTATGTCTTATATCACTTTATTGGTATATCCCACATTCATAAAGTGGATTGACTCAACTTGATTGTAGCCCTATATAAGAAAGCTTCCGCTTTCTCATTTAATATACAATACAAAGAACTCTTTCAAGTTATCTTAGTTTCTTTATGTGCCCAATTTCCGTAATATGGTATCAGAGCCCAGCATTTTAGAAGTCGTAATCAAGAGTCTTGGGCCTTTGAAAGACAAGGTTTCCACTCTTGCGACTTCAATATTTTTGAAGTTGTATCAAGAGTTTTGGGCCTTTGAAAGACAAGGTTTCCACTCTTGCGACTTCAGTAGTCTGGGTGCCATAAAGTTTAAGTGAGCGTGAAGACGTAAGGACTATTGTTGGTAGAGAGGGATCGAGCGATCGCAATCATAGCACATTGAAGAGCCAAAAAGGTTTCATTGAAACCGGGTGTTTTTACTCCCGTGTTGCAGTTTCAGAGAGGGAAGAATAGGTATTTTGCATTTGTTTCTCTGATTCAATCTATTTTTTTGCACTCTTGACTTGTATCTAAACATCATGCTAGAAGGACACCAAAAGTTCTCTGGGAAGAACTACAATACGGGGAAGCAACCTATGTTGGCCATTTTTTATTACAGGTGTTTGTCAGATATCGTTCTCGGCAAGACAACCCGACCCACTATTGTGGGTAAAGACCAAGACAAGTTTGATGGGCAAGACAAAGAAGTCGTGATGTTGCTCAAGTTGTCCGTAACAGATGAGATGCTTCCTGAGGTTCAAACCGAGAAGACTTCGGCCATGATTTGGAAGCATTTGAAAGATCTACATGAGACTTCAAACAAGGGTCGAGCCTTCTTCTTGAAGAACATGTTGGTTTCGATCACGATGAGTGAGGGTGCATTATTACAGGAACACTTACTCAAGATCAAGGAAATCTGAGAACAGTTCGAGGCCATTGATCGGAACATCTTTTGAGACAGGTTTTTTGCAGATTTATATTGGAGTTGCCTAGTATTCCATTGTTGATTGATAAGGTATTGAAAGATGATTCCGCCTTTTGAGGTATATTTCATGGTTGAGTTCACACATTTGGATGCACTTTTGCACATGTGGCAGTCACTTACCTTTTGGGATGTTTTACATATTTTGAAGCATATTCTTCCATTGGAGAACATCTTTTGAGACAGTTTCACACCTCCCGAGGCACAGTAACGTATTTGGAGGAATGACTCTTCATTGTGTTAACTCATAGTCTTGTACCACATTTGCGAAATAAAAGGAAGCTTCTAGGAGGACGTCATAACACCTAGGCACTATATTCAAGGCAAAAGGGGGCTATTCTTAGGAAAGCGATCTACATCTAGAAGACACTTAATATATTTTATTGTAATATTTGTTGGAGATGAGGCTTAATCAAGGAGGGCGTTCAAGATATAAGCCCACCACTTACACATTCCCCAAGTGTGCACCACCTCTTGAGGTGTTTTCAAGGTTTGAGTTGGTCAAAGGTCTTGGCATGGAAAGGAGAGACCTTGAGGAGTGCTCCACATGGAAAAGGTCAAACGCACATTCTTTGAGATTCACCCTTCAATAAGGGAGGTTTTAAAGTATTGTAGTGCACTTATATCAAGAAGTTGTCTAAATTAAACAGTATTCATCATCCAAAAAGGACATTAATGAACCCTCAACCAACTCTTACACAACTATCAAGAGGACATTAAGGTATTTTGGATGGGAGAGCATGGCCCAAGGCACAAGAAGCAAGGATAAACAACCTTATCAAGAGGAACGCTCCATGAAAAGGGGCTCATGTTAGTTGTTTGACGCATGTATTGAGGAATCACAATAGCTTCTTTAGGAATGCCTTAGTTTGAGGGGTGACAAGTGGCATCCAAAGCCCTTCTTTCAAGGTCAAAGGAACAATCTTTAGGAAGAGTTCCACATCTAGGGGATGCTTATATATTTTATTGAGATCTCAATTGAAAACAAAGCAAAATCAAGGAGGGCATCCTAATTATAAGGATCCAAGGAGGACCATAAGCACACATACCAAGGATGCATCACATGTTTTGAGGGTTTGATATAGTCAAAGGGGTAGAGCATTTGATTATAAAGATGGCACTTGGCATATTTGACCCATTCTTCGCACGTGGCACAAGAGAAGAAGGAAAGCGCTCCACATTTGAGGATATTTTTGCACACATCTCTAGGTTGCACCACTCCAAGAAGGCCTTGACAAGTATTCAAAAGGAAAGAACTCATGCTAGAAGAGGACAAGTGGCATATTGTTGATTATGTCAAGTCCATTTGCAAGCTTCATGGCTAACAGTGATCTGTAAACGGTAGGCCTATGGCCTGTCCATCTCATCAACATGGATCCTTTATGGGACACAAAATTTTGATCTTTGTTCTTGAATGGATACCCCTATCCAAATTTAGGTTCAAGGCTTCTCTTCAAAACTTGTGTGCAATGTCAAATTCACAATGCACTTGTGCTTCATTTACATGTGCCAAAACAAGCGCTCCGTTGACCGTTCTGTATTTTCAACAACTACCATGCAAGTCACATGATCAACAACGTGATTACCTTCTTAGCCAACTCTTTGGAAGTAGTTATATTTCTCAGGTAGAGGTACTCAACCAGCAATGAATGAGGTGTTCCAACAGGAAGGATAAAGTTTAAACACTAAGCCAAACAAAATATCACAACACTCGACCCTCCATTGCCAATAAACGATCGTACGATCCATTGGGAGTTGGAAAACACTAGCCAGCAAGTTAAAATGCAGCCCATAGGGAGAAATATGGTTTGTGGGTGAGTAGAAACTCAGTCAACCAGACAAAATGCAGCCCAGAGAGGTAGGAGTGACCTGTGGGTGAATGTAAATCGGCCAACAAGACAAAATGCGGCTTGTGGGTGAGTGGAAATCAACCAGCAAGACAAAAACGTTCTATGGGCAGATTTAGTCCCTCAGTAATGGAGAAAAACGCCCAAGGGCAAAGTAAAACACCCAAAGAGATATAAATTCGCCTAGGGAGATATAAATTCACCCAAGCAGAAGTAAAATCACCCAGCAATAAAATAAAACACCCAACAACTAAAAATTAGACCGAAAGGAAGGTAAGTTATGCTGTAGCATTTACTTTCAACAACCAAAGCCAACATTCAAGCACCAACCATTAACACAACAATAAAACTCACCATTAACACAAATTTTACATTGGAAAATGAACATTTAATGGGAATTCCATTAAGCTTAGGAGATAAATACAGAGGGGCGAGGTATACACAGATGTGAATTGTTACTCACGAAAAGAAGAGAAAAAACGCAAATGGCCATGGCTCAAAGGCACATTTGCTCATCGTGGATGGGCTCCTTAACTCCTTTGTCCATCGATATTCAAGCAAGTTGCACTCTTCAAGCTCTCATTTCTCCTACTATCTTCCCCATTTCTCCTTGTTTCTCCCTTGTTCCCTTCACTACAACCTTAATTCCTTTAATGGGATGCCTTTGGAAGGCCAACCATCACATGGTTCATTTCCCCTTCCAATTTTTCCAAAAAGACAATAAAATTGAAATAACAATTACATGCTTATTGCAAAATTTACAAAATATTTTGGGTGAGGATCCAATTCGGATCACACCTCCCCATTTGCAGGCTTTTGGTCCCCAAAAGCTTCAACTCCCTTCAATCTTCTTCTTCAATCATCAAGAAGACTCTGACAAATCTCAAAGAAAAGGTGCCTTTGTTGTAGGATGGAAGATGAGAGTTGAATAAGGGATGCCTTTGGCATAAACATGTTATCTATCTCATGGCCAGAGATCTCATTCACTGTTGCAATAGGTCATTGGACAATTGTTGCTCCTTGGGTTGCAAGTGCAAGCAACTCCTCTTTCCCCTTGACCTTAACTCTCCAAGCTTTCTTCTTGGGTGTTTGTCTAGGTATGCAGTGCTGGGGGAAGTCTCCAACATTTGGCCTCCCAATGTACAGTCAATCTGTAGTACTCGCAATAATTCCTACATGGGATACTTGGCCTTCTAGAGTGCCAACAATCACTAGCCTTATGACCCCTTTTCTTGCAACAGAAACAAACTATGCCATACCTTTTTAGTTTATGATGATGCTTGCCAACTTGGTTCCTTGGTCCCCCAAGAGTTGGACTAAATATGGATGTCGAAATCATCTCTTTACCGCCCTCTTTCAAGCCTCTACAAGCATATTTTAGTGGCTCGTTGCACACTCCTTTTCTAGCTACCCTTTCCTCCATGGGAATGGTTTTTTTTCTAGTTCCTCTTGCTTTGACAAAAGTGGTTTGAGTTGCACTTGTGGTGGCTTCCTGTCCACCAAATCCTAGGATTTCGTGTTTGGGCCTCTCTTGAACTACAATGGGAATCAAAATCCCTTGGCCTTCCTTTCCTAGCCCTTGGCCCTCATAGCCCATTTGCCTCATAAGCTTGGAACCGATGCCTTTAGAGTGCTTTTCAAAGTCACCAAAGGTCTCTTGAGGAAGGATTTTGGAAGGTGAATTTACCAGGCTTGTTTCTGACATGGTACTAGCTTCAACAGTGACAACGGAAGGTGCTTGCTTGGTCTCTTGGAAAGCTACTTGTAGCCTCTTCAAGGCCTCTTCCTTCACTGCTAAATCCTGGTATAGTTGAGCAATAACTTCGGTGAACCTCTCTTCTTGCCAATTATCCAACTCAATGAGTTTCTCCCCCAATTACAAGAGCTGCAATCTGCTCCTGTCTAATTCTTCCCTCATGGTGGTGAAGGAGTCCTGGTGCTTGGCAAGCTCTTTTACCAACCCATCCGCTCTCTGCCTCCAATACCGGCTTTCCTCTTGGATCTGCTTGTTGAAGTCTCTCAACTCTTCCAACTTCTCCTTCTTCAAGGCTTTGCCCATGGCAGTTGTTTCAAGGTCTCTAACGAACCTACTCCGATACCATCTGACCTGTAAGCGATAGGCCTATGGCTCGTCCTTCTCATCAATATGGATCCTCTGTGAGAAACAAAATTTTGATATTGGTTCTTGAATGGATACCCCTATTCAAATTCAAGCTCAAGGCTTCTCTTCAAAACCTGGGTGCAATGCCAAATTCACAATGCACTTGTGCTTCATTTACATGTGCCAAAATAAGCACTCTCTTAATCATTATGTATTATCAACAACAACCATGCAAATCACATAATCAACAACGTGATTACCTTCTCAGCCAACTCTTTGAAAGTAGTGCTCCAATAGGAAGGATAAATGAGGTGCTCCAATAGGAAGGATAAACACTCAACCAAACAAAATCTCACAACACTCGGTCCTCCCTTGCCAATAAACGGCCATACAATCCATTGGGGGCTGGAAAACACCAGCCAGCAAGTTAAAATGTGGCCCAGACGGAGAAATATTGTTTGTGGGTGAGTAGAAACTCATTCAATGTGACAAAACGTGGCCCGGAGAGGTAGGAGGGACCTGTGGGTGAGTGGAAATCGGCTAGCAAGACAAAACACGGCCTATGGGTGAGTGGAAATCGGCCAGAAAGACAAAAGCGTTTTATCAACGGATTTAGTTGCTCAACAATGGAGAAAAATGCCTAGGGATGAAGTAAAACGCCTAGAGAGATATAAATTCGCCCAGGCAGAAGTAAACTCGGCCAGGGAGATATAAATTCGCCCAGGCAGAAGTAAATTCGCCCAACAACAAAAAATTCGACCCAAAGGAAGGTAAGTTATGCTGTGGCATTTACTTTCAACAACCATATCCAACATTCAAGCACTAGCCATTAACATAGTCATACAACCATTAACACAGCGATAAAACTCACCATTAACACACAGATTTTACATTGGAAAACAAACATTTAATGGGAATTTCATTAAGCTCGAGAGATAAATACAAAGGGGTGAGCTATACACAGATGTGTATTGTTACTCACGGAAAAAAAAAAAAAATTGCAGATGGTCATGGCTCAAAGGCACCTTCGCTCATCCTGGACAGGCTAACCAATATTGCAATAAGCATGTAATAGTTATTTCAATTTTATTTTGTCTTTTTGGCAAAATTGGAAGGGGAAACAAACCACGTTTCCCCATTTCTCCTTGCTTCTCCCTTGTTCCCTTCACTACAGCCTTCATTCTTTTAATGGGTTGCCTTTGGAAGGCTAACCATAACGTGGTTTGTTTCCCCTTCCAATTTTGCCAAAAAGACAAAATAAAATTGAAATAACTATTACATGCTTATTGCAATATTTACAAAATATTTTCGGTGAGGATCCAATTTGGATCAAACACCTTGGGATTTTATACTTATTTTATTATTTTTTGTGCTTAACATATTTAGATGAGATGCCTATAAAAGAGAAGGCTCATCTCACTTGCAATGTGGGTTTCCATTGTGGAAAAATACCCCGGACTATTCGACAGGAATTTGAAGATACCTTTGCAGGTTTGTGGAGCTTCATTGTGGAAATATTCTGAGCTGTCATCTTCCATTGTAAGGCTGTTGTTATGGACTTCGCTTCTCTTCTTGGTAAATATTTCTGCTGTTACAGTGTTTGTTAACCAGCATAGGAGGCCTGAAGAGTGTGACCTGCTTGTCCTCTCAAGGGTCATTCATATCAGATCTAGGTTATGCAATGTATTGGGGCTGTTATTTTGATAGGAAATTAGAAAATACTCAAGTCCAATACAAATATGCAAACCTAAGGCCACTTGGAAGTTCCATCCATTGTTACCTCAGTGGACACTTCCCTCACTTTAGGCTGATTCTTTTGCTTCTTTAGGCTGATTGTCTTTTGCTTCATATATTCCGATTTGATTTTGTGTTAAGACAAGTGTTTAACAAGAGTGCTGTAGCACCTTATTGAGCTAAGTACGTTGGCTGAAAGTGAAATTTGCAGACCTGTTATAACTGGAAAGATTGCTGTTCATGGAAGTTTGTTAGTTTAGTACGCTCTATGATAAAGTTTCCAATTAATTGAAGTGTTTTGACTCCCTAGCCGAAGGATAAGGCACTCATCTACTTGAATTCACCACCACATATCTATTGAAAACTCTAAATTTCCGTTTTGCCGCATCTGATAGTAATTATTTGGTTTTAAGGGCAGATTGGCAATCCTATGAAGGAAACCACCCTTGTGCAGGAAAAGAATCAGCCTAAAGTGAGGGAAGTGTCCACTGAGGTGACAATGCATGGAACTTCTAAGTTGCCTTAGGTTTGCATCTTTGTATTGGACTTGAGTATTTTCTAAGTGCAGGTCTAGAGAGTAACAGGGAGGTTGAGACACCCAAGGCTATGGTTAATGACCTAGATCTGCCTATGTTCCTTTGGGCAAAGGCATACAGTGCAGCCATCTACATCCATGTCATCAACTTTGTTGACAAGTAATATCTATTACATTTCTTTCATTGATGATTCTTCTAGGAAAAACCAGATTTATATTGTAAAGACCAGACATGTAGGAAGATGAAGGTACTAAGATCTGATAATGGAGGAGAGTATACCTACAAGGAGTTTGATTCCTTTTGCAGAGAAGTAGGAATCAAGAGGAAGTTGATAGTGCCTTACAAGCTGCAGCAGAATGGGGATGTTGAAAGAAAGAACAGATCCATGGTTATGACAGCCAAGGCTATGGTTCATGACCTAGATCTGCCTATGTTCCTTAGGGCAGAGGCATGCAGTGCAGCTGTCTACATCTTGAACACGTGTCCTTGCAGGGTATTGAAGGACAAATCACTTGAGTAAGCTTTCACTGGTGAGAAACCCCAGGTATCACACTTCCCTTTTTTTTCCATTGTCCTATATATATTTATATTCCTGAGGAGAAAAGAACAAAATTCGAACCCTCCAGTTTGAAGGGTGTATTTTTGTTGGAAACAGTGAGTCCTCCAAAGCTTATAGAGTCTACATTCCGTCACAGCAGCAGATAGTAGTGAATCGAGATGTGAAGTTTGATGAGGATGCATGATCCTCAAGGTCTCAGGAGCCTCCGGCAAAGGTTGAGGTGGGAGAAATACTTGCTATCCAAAATATTGATTCGAAGAAATCAGAAATTTCAGAATCAGATCAGCAAGGTTTTCGCAGTGGAATCAATGCTTCAATACCTTCTAGTTCAGCCAAGAAGATTTGTTGGCTTGCCCAAACATTGCAGGATGCACAAGAGCGAGTTGGAGCTCCAAAGACATCCTTTTGAGTGAGTCATCCTCCTAAAATGTTTTGAATTATGTTGCATTGATGTCTTCCATCATTGATGCAAAGCCTTCTAGTTTTGAGGACATCAAGTGAGTAGGTATGGCAAGATGCCATGGTGGAGTATAACTCCATCATGAAGAATGATGTTTGGAAGATTGTGCCAAGACCAGTGGTGAAGTCAGTGATTCATTCAAGGTGGTTCTATAGGATGAAGCATGCATCAAATGGCAACATAGATAAGTACAAGACTCAGTTCGTAGAGAGAGGGAGTTGACTATAAGGAGACATTTGCTCCAGTTGTTGGGTATACTTCCATCAAGTCCGTATCTTTAGCATCACTTTTTGGCTGTCATTTGTATCTAATGAATGTAAAGACAGCATTTCTTAATGGTCTAATTGAGGAGGAAGTATTCATTGATCAGTTTAGAGGCTTTGAGGTGCATGGGTGTGAGACCCATATATGCAGACTGAAGAAGGCACTGTATGGGCTGAAGCAAGGACCATGTGCTTGGTACTCAATGATTAATGAGTACCTATTAGGTTTGGGATTCACTAAAACTGCTATAGATCCCAATCTTTATTATTTATTTGATAGATCCAATCCGCTTGTTTAGTCCTGTATGTAAATGATCTTTTCAGTTATACCTACAAGTAGTTCTAAGAAGCTCATAACATGGTGCAAGATAGAGTTGGCATGCAAGTTTGACATGAAGGACAACGGCCTTATGCAGTATTTATTGGGTCTAGAGGTTTGGCAGAGTCCAAGTGAGGTTTTCTTTGGATATGGTAAGTATGCAGTCAAGATTCTGAAGAGATTTCAAATGATGTATTGTAAACCCATGGCTACTCCTATGATATTAAATCCAAAGTTATCAATAGATTCAAAATCAGATTTGGTAGATCCATTCGTGTACAGGTAGTTGATGGGTTCCCTTATGTATCTAGTGAATATAGACCTGATATTTGTTTTGTAGTAAACACTTTGCGCGAATTTATGGTTGAACTTGAGACACGACAGATTCACTAGGTTGCTACAAAACATGTGCTCCAATACTTGAATGGCACAGTACACTCTGGTCTGAGGTATGTTGGAAATGGTGAGTTAATGCTGCATGGTTTTGTGGATTCTGACTAGGCTGGAGATGTAGGTGGCAAGAAGAGTACTTCAAGGTTCTGCTTCAATTTGGGTTAAGGTATGATATCCTGGTTCAGTAGGAAGCTTGCAACAGTGGCACTTAGTTCAGCAAAGGCAGAATATATGGCAGAGAGCTCTACTTGTTGCAATGCTATCTGGCTTTGCAAGTTGATTGCAAAGTTGACCGATTGTTGGAACCTACCATGGTATATTGTGCCAATCGAAGTTGTATTAGACTCTCTAAGAATCAAGTGTTTCACAATCGCTCCAAGCACATAGACATCCAAGACAATTTCTTTAGGTATATAATTCAAAGGGGTGCAGTGATCCTAGAGTATGTTCCTTCAAATTCGCAGGTTGCAGATATTTTGACAAAGCCCCTGGAGAAGGGGAAGTTCAAGATGTTGAGGGAGACATTGGGATTGGTGGAGAACGCTTTCCTTGCAAAGAGAGAGTGTTAAATTTTTACCTCTGTTGCTCAGTCAGTTTTCTCTAGCAATGATGGCACTCTAGCTTCATTGTTCTCCATTCCTGTGCACAACTGCAGAGAGAGGGCAGTGTGTATGAGGGCATAGCACTCGTGGGATAGATGAGGCACACAACAGTTATGTAGGAGAGAGATGGAGAGGACCAACCTTAGAACACTTTCAGTTAAATTGTTGTTAATATTTAGCACTTCAGTTAGCTTTTTCAATTTCGAAGTCTATTTCTACATGCATTATCTATTTTTAGAATAGGGCACAAATCCCTAGGGAGTGTTAAGGCACTTGCATGAGGAGTTGTGGAGGGCATAGATCCCAAGGAGGAGTGTGCATGCATGCATGCCACGGTTATCCTCCAATTGGGGCACACTATCTCTGGCTCTTCTGTCCATGCAAGAGAGTGCACTCGCTGAGTAGATTAGGGTTAAGGTTTGACTAAATCACCTTAGGCGCTTCATGCATATGACCAGATACATTGTATCTTCTCTCTTCTTCCTATGCTATAAAAGAGATGCAGGGCGCACCACTGTGTTGGTTAGCGATTTTTAGTTTTGATCTTATACATCGTAATTTTCTTCTTTGCAGTTTGAAACAGAACGCATACAGTTTTGAGTGTTCTGTTTAGTGTGTTTCCACTGTTTATAATTTCTAGCAGTATGCATTTGTAGATTAACGCAGCTCAGATTTGAAGCTTTCAGGTTTTAAGCTACCTAGGTTTAGGGTTAATTCTTCTGAGTGCAGAATCTGCTTACCATGGTTTGAAATTTAACACATCATTCATTTATGTTTTGTTTTGTCTTGTGTTCTTTCGCTTTACTGTCCTAGTTGCGTTTTTAATTTCAGTGCATTTTCCTTTTCTCAAAATGCACCCAAACTTTTATAAATGTAGGTGGATGAGTTTCCATCTCCCAAAAATGCACTCAACTGTGATTTACAATGTGTATACATTTACTGCAGGTGGAAATGCACGCACCTGAAAAAAAATGTATATGGGGGCAGAATAGGACACAATCTGGTCTGAATCCCCACACCCATGCACCTACACCAATTTAGGTACGGCATAGGTACACTACATAGGGAGGCAGATCTAATATCCATGTATTTCTTTATTATTCCAACCAGTTGTGCTAGGCTATTGTTTATTCATCTCTATTACTCATTGTTTGTCATTACTCATGCTTGCCACATGTAGCTTAATACAAATCCAACTAGGTTAAAGAAAGTGGCCATGTGCTATTTGCACAAATCCTGTTTCTTACCCCTTTGTGGTGAGAGGCTTGTAGGTGTTAAAGATTGTAATCTGTGCCCATAGTTATATGGTTATGGGATGGAATCACATGAAAGACCTCTCATTATGTATAATGGAGCTACAACTATGTGGCACTAACCATTGGAAGAGGGAATTCTTGGGATGTTTGAGTGGCCATATAACTTTCCATACAGGTCAGGTCACCATTCAATGTGCAGAGAATATTTTGCTTGGTCATAATAAGTGTTGGCTTCTAGGCCTTAAAATCCTTTATTCTATCCCTAAAGCAGAATTTAACAGCTTATCATTTAAGCATTAATATCAACAAAACTTATCCTTTGTTGGTCTATGGACTCCTCAAATCTAATTCCAACCAGACATTGGTCTTTGGACGACTCAAATCTAAATCTAGCCAGGCATGATAGGCATCCAGATGGACGTAGATAAGAGTCTTCCACAATTCTCCTAACACTATCTTAACTATTATCGAACTATTTTCAAGCACAATTGCTACACAGTGATCAGTTTCTCAATCACGCGTATAGTTATCAGATTCTGATCATATTCAAGTTACCATCATCGGAATAAACTAAACATCATTCATCTCAGTAACAGTAAATAATTCATCGCATTAACATCCCATTCAAAAATATCCTATTAGCATTGAGACCGACATTTTTTTCCAAGGAAAACCTCACAGAAAACCCTCCGAGTACTTCCCCATGAACCATGGATGGTAAACGGGGTAAACTACCAGCCCTGATTATGGACCCTAACCCCAAGGGGATCAAGAGAGTCAAACCCATGACCTCCCCAACTGTGGGGAAGAGATCTCACGTCTGGCTCATGACCACTTGAGCTAACCCTCGGGGCTGCATTGAGACCAACATACCAGGCAGTGACACAATGTTTATAGTGAGAAAACCTTCGATAGAGGAAAATATCCACTCTGAAGAATAATTGAGTACTTATCTCAGTTTAATCACAATATTACAGTCCTCCAATAGATTATACTACTCATCCATGATCCAACAACTCCATACACAAACATAATCATAATTACTCTAATCTAGCTCTATCATCTCTTTTGAACTAGTTCTTCTGACAACTAGGTCAATGCTCATTCTTCGCTTATTTTAATAAAAAATAGGTTAGAGTATATCAAAATAAGGGACTTACAAGCTCAACAATATGCCTGCAGCACTTGAGTAGGTATGTATTCACCTAACCATATAATGCCAAGTTTTTGTTTTCATTTATTTCATGTCGAGCAAGGAATTCAGTAACAAACAAATTTGTTTGCATTCATACTTAGTCGTTCTTGAGTGTTAGCAGGCATGTGTGGCAAGCCCTAGACAATAGTCTTGTCAGAGGTCCTGAGCCAGACCAATGCTGCCATTCTGTAAGAGGTACTAGTGTGCTATAGCCCCAGATATAATATATGCTGTCTATGAAATTCCAATATAAGTACACTTACAACCATAAAAAGGAAAATATGATTTTGTTGACAAAATATATATAGTACAGGTAATTCGGTGGCAAGATCTTGGAAGCAAGATCATATAAAGATATATTCTCAAAAACAATAATGCATGAATCCAACCAACCCTTGTATAGAAGAAGAAAATGTAAAAGAATAGACCCTAAATATGGGGGGATATGTTTTAATTTCAACATTTACATGATCCCATTTTTTATACCTTGCCTTCCATACTAGTTCGAAAATTATGAGATATTCAGCTGAGTAATATAGAGTAAAATAAAGGTGGCATGCCAATCTAATTACAAGATAGGCAACATTGAAACAAAAATACCTTTTGAACACTACTTTGAAAATTTTGATGAAGACTCCTTGTCAGCTCTTCTGTCTTCAATTCCATGTCATATGTATTCTTCTTCGTCAAATCTGATAGAACCTGAAAGTATCCAATTCATATAACTTTTAATTCAAAAATAAAATTCAAAATAATGGGTTCCTTATTCACCATTTGGTAAGCAAGGAAATAGATATTTACCTCATATGCACTTTGGAGCTTCTTAAAAGATTCCTCTGCCACTGGATTGCCCATATTTTTGTCAGGATGAACTAGCATTGCCTATCCAAATGAGTGCAAAAATTTTAATGCTAAGAAAGCATTGCAAAATGAACCAGCAGATCAGATTCCCCTCGGTGGTCTAGGGAAATACTCAACACATGTATTCTATGTTAATAAAATAATTGGCAATCACTTACTAGCTTGACAGGACACTACCTTTTTCCTGTACTTTCGTTTAAGGACAGAAAACTCTATGTTCTCGTAGCGAGAGAGACCCAATGTTGCATAATAATCTGAGCTACTTATTATTCGAAGCACCTCATCTCCAACAGATGGAGCTGCTTCAGGTACTTTAGAAGTTAGCAGTTCTTCATGTTTCTGTACAAACTGACCATGTGAACTTTCACCAGTTGGACTACTCTTAGGAGATTTTCTCTGTTTACTACTAGAACCAGTGCTTCCATGTCCATTACAGAAGCTTTTTCTCTTGCTTTCTTCAGCTCGATCATCAAAGCATTCCTTTTCATCTTCTTTCACACTAACTTTCAATAAGTGGATCAAAATGTCATTTGAAACAAAGGCCATGTTCATGCAAAGGATTAAACCAATCCATCCACCACGAACTTTAGCACAATACATGGAGTACATAGTTGTGATCAGAATTGCCAAATGTGCATGGTTCAGTGTGAATAGACTTCCTGCAGGATCCAAATTGCCAAAACATTAGACTTATAAGTTATTTTAAGACTTGAAGTAGCCATCTGGAACAGAGATGAAGCAGGATAAAGGCAGGCCGTAGGAATGTGAAAACAGACACAAGATGAGTCTTCAAATTAAAAAAATTCTTAAATGAAGTGCACCTACACAGGCACTTGCAAATCAAGGGTCCTCATTTAACCAGGCATGTAGGGAGATTTGCACTACCTCCTATTATAATCAATGCTCCTGTTATCCAAAAGCTTCCATAGATCCACAGCATTGTAGCCCCCAAAACAGCCGCGATAAAAATTGCAGGTACAAAACCAAGAAGAAGTCCAGCTAGACAAGCTATGCCCTGAGTCATTTGAAAATTGATTCACACATCACTTTTGTGCCATAAAAATCAATTTCAAGAAAGGGCATAAAAGAATATTTCAAAAGCAGAAAAGTTTTTGAATCAATTAACATCTTATGAATTTTCTAGTCTAGTATCCCCAAACTACAAAATTGGAGAAAGTTCACATTTTGAAGGGGGTGCACTAAGGTATCAATGGTGATGGAATCAAGTAAAATAATATAAGATGGAAATGACATAAATCAGATATGAATCCCATCACACAAAAGTAAGACAAGATACTTGACAGTGTTGACACCAAGTTCATGGTGAGAAAATAAGTCACAAAAGAGTTCACATATAATTGACATGCAAGAGCGTCATACATGAGACATCAATGATAGAGAAAAAACTGAAATTTATATTAATATCCACTAAAGACCAAACTAGGTCAAAGGGACTAGAGATTACAACAATAATGAGAAGCCCATATAAAAACAGGATGGTAGTGTTATCGCACAGTTTGTAGTTGGAGTAAAAGATGGATGGAAGAAAGGCAAACTGGCGAAACTGAGACTATTCTACCACTGTCACCTCAATAGGATAGCTCTTTCTGTTTAGGGTGGTAGGCCTAGGGGAGACGTCCCCGGTGACCTAGGGTTTTGAGAAGGCAAAGGCTTAAAAGGCTGAATAAAGTTTTCCCCCTCACAAGTCACCACTGATCAGAAAGTCTGGCTTAACAACCAATAAAGGTAAAGATAACCAGAAGTATTAACCAAAAGTGTACCTATACAAGACAAAGCAACAAGGAAACTATACATGTGCAAGATCACTTGCTTGTTTAGTACTTCATACAATCATGGACTTCTGATATAAAGCAATTGATAAGCAATATTGATGAAGCAAGTCAACGATGTACAATAGCAATGATTATAATATATATCACTTCACAATAAATGCTAATGAGCAATAGCAATCAATGTAACAATATCAATACTAGAAGCAACGCTTTAGCCACTCTTTCAATTGCCTTAAAGACACAATAAATGTTGCATGGATATGTTTATAGCACAAAATAGATGACGGCAGCAATAGGGTTAGTAAATGTTAGTCTAAGCTAGGGTTAGAAGGATTAGTAGTTGTTCAAAGTATTGGATGTGTGTGTGACCAAGGTACTCAACATAGAAGGTCTAGATCAGTGCGCTATTAGGGTAAATGGAGTCAAAATCACTGCAAAAGTTGAGGGCCGAAATGATAGTGATAGGGCTAGAGACAAGAGGGTTTGATGTTGAAGTGTTGCTAAGGCAAGGCTTCAACAAATCAAACCCTAGGGGAGACGGCTCACTAAGGTGTAGTAAACCTAGGCCCTAGTGCGTCTTCCTCCTTCTCTAGCTCGAAAGACAAATTTAAACGGCTAGCTTGAGTAATAAATGATAGGGCTCAAGACAAGAGAGTTAGATGATGAAGTGTTGCTAAGGCAAGGCTTCATCAATCAAACCCTAGGGGAAAACGGCTCACTAAAGTGTAGAAACCCTAGGCCTCAGTGTGTTTTCCTCCTTTAGCTCAATGACAAGTAAAAAACGGCTAGCTTGAGAGTGTTGCTATGGCAAGGCTCTAACATCAATCTTCAGCAAAATAAATGTCTCTTAGCATAACTTAGTAGGGACATGAAACAAGGACACCAACATGTGCTTGTCCCCTAGGGTTTAATCCAGCAAATTATAATAACAAAATGCGAGTAAAAGATACCATAACCATTCAATCAAGAAGGATTGCAAAAATTCACTTACATCCACCAAGCATTCATATAGCCAAACCCTAGATGTAAACCTTCCACCAAGAAAATGCCAAAATAGCCAAGAAAAAACCTCCTTCAACAAGTGCGCATCAAAATTTTCAGCCAAAAACCGTAAAGGAGGGCGCAAATTTCAGACCTCACCAACTGGTGAGTGAAAGATGATGATCAAAATGAGAGTTTTAGCTCTCTACTTATACAATACCAAGTGACCTTAATAAAATTTAGGTCACCAAAAGGCCGACAAGGCCAAAATACCAAATAATATTGTTTTTACATTAAATGTCATAAATGAAACCCTAATCAAGMAAAAGTAAGACGTCATGCCCTTTCTAGGGTGACATTAGCCCTTTTTAGGGCATCATTGGCCTCATGGAGCAAAATGTTAGCCCTCCTTGGGCTTCTCCAAGCTGCCACACGTGCCATAACTACCATGACTGCCTGCCATAAACGTTTACAATGTTGGATGATGTCATGGGCATCCTGGTGACGTCATGGCCCTTCCAAGGCCAACGTTCCAGTGGAGAGGGCACAACCCCCCTAGGTGAGGCTCTGCCAGGGTGCCTCTATGGAATGTCCTCCTCTTCTCCGGTGCAAACCCCTCCATCTTGTCTCTGCCCCCTGTTGGGCTCTCAGCATCCATCTGGTGGGCTCTTCAGCCCCATGGAGGTCCGAACTAATCATCTCCCCATGTGTACTTGTCCAATATGGTACCTCTCTGTCGGGTATGATCCTGCACATCAACATATACGCCCTCCATGGGCTCATAAGTCACAGGGATCATAGCAATGTCAATCACATCCAATCATCAATTTTATTAAACATGTGCATAAAACCTCTTTTACCTAGTCAAGTGCTCAAAGACATTATACAAATCTGCAAGGCAAGTTTGGAGGAAGTGACAGGGCGTCCTATTGGGCTAGTTTCCACTGGAAATGGGATGTTTCCAGAAGAGATCAAATCCAAGTAATGTTAATGGATGAGGTGGATAAGGGATGTCATGACAAGGGGTGCAGTGATAGCAGGGAAATGCAAGGCTTGCCCGTGGGTGCCTTTGTAGAAGGCGAGTTGCACCTGTCCTGGATGCAAATGTTTCCAAGCCCATTCATGCCTTTTATTCTTATTCCTTTATTGTTTTTTCTTTCAAGAAGCTAATCAGGGGACACTGCCCTGGCGTGGTGACTAGTGGTGGCAATGTTACCCACAAGCACTTTCACGGAAATGAGAAGGTTGGCTCGTGATGAGACCCCCTTTCTCTTGGCCATGCAACCAAGAGCCACTACCCTGGCGTGGTAACCAGCGACTAGTAGTGTCATACCGCTAGGTACCCATGGACCTAATAGGTTGGCTCGTGATGAGACCCCCCATCCTCTGACTAGGTTTTGTTTTATTATTTTATGGGTCCCTCTTGTTTCTTGCTGAGAAGCTTTTTACTGCTTTCTAGGGATCCCTGGGCAAAGCATCTCGAGGTTTTATTTTTAGGCTTTTATCTTTTGCCAGTTGCTTTTACCTTCTGGGCCTTTAGCCCCTTCTTCCCACAAAGCAAGGTGCAACCCTTAGATGATTGGCCAACCCAATGCCCGGACCAATGTAATGGGATGGATGAGCGGGAAGTAAGATGGAAAGTGGTATTTATGACGGGAGCGGACGATGACTTTTCATGAATCCCCCCAGTGGCAACTCAAAACCTATGGGCACAGGCTTACTAGGACATCCTATTATCCCCCCCAGACATGGTCAAGTGGATAAGTATAAGATCCAAGCACCCGTTAGAAACAAAAAGAACTAAATGCACATATTCAAAGGTTTTGAGGATCAGAGTGACACATACCATGATACCCAAACTCGTTACCTCATGGAGCAAGAACCATTTCTGATACGAGACCAAGCCGAGGTGATGGATGTTGCTACTGCTGACAAAGTGGAGGCACTGAAAGGAAGAAAAGATGGGCCCTCCAGGGCCATGCGCAAGTCGCTCTGGCTCTCGGTACTCCATGTCTAGGACCTGTGGGCCTCGAGACATAATCTCCTTAGTTATCCCTAAAAGTGGGGGATAACAAGTAGCAAAAGGCCCCTTAAAATGACAATACAACAATAGGAAATGAAACAACATAACCTGAAAGTAAAAGTAGGTTATCCCAGGAGGGAAAAACCTAGAGAGTAGAGAGTAAAAGAGAGCCAGTGAAGAAGCAATATCTAGATATAAGTGTATCTGGAACCAAGAGAGGGGGAAGCAAGCCCTATTCAACCTATGAATCAATGATGCAGATATCCATACGCAGTGCCTGCTGGATAATGCTCTCAGGTGAATGGCTTTGGTTGATAGGGCATTGGGGAGTAATCAGCATGGAAATGCAGGACTCGAGTAAAGGCCATGTAAGCATGTGACCTACTATCGCGTACTACAAGCGATGACCCTTTTAGGTCACCTAAGAAGTAAGGTCGTGAAAACTCAAAGTTGAACCTGGTAAGTAAAAATTAAATCGCAACTTAGTAAGTTGATTTTCATTTGAAAATAGATCACTAGAACATATATCCCCTAATACCGCATCAGTTATCATTCATGGGAGGTGATTTCAAGCATGCCCTGGGTCACAACTATGATACGGAGTTCTTAGAAGAAAAATGGATGGAACTCCAAGCCACAGTGAAAATATGGGAGCCTGATAAGCATGTAGTTTATGTTTGAGCCACAAGCCTCACCAGCTCATAATCAAAATAAAACGAAAGATAATTTAATTCCATATGTCTAAGTAACAATTATAATGGACTGCATTCAAACCAATATTATAAACCATAAAAGCACACACTGCGGTCAATTTAGTTCTTGTAACGTACCCAATACCCTCTATACTCTGTTTAGGATACAAGATACTTCTTGAAAACCAAAAATTTCACCCAGCTTCTTGCTCTGATACCACTTTGTAACGTACCCAGTATCCTCTGTCACCCGTTGAGGATACCGGGGTACTTAAAAACCAAAAATTTCACCCAACTTCTTGCTTTGATACCAATCTCCTCATTGTCCTGCTATTAATTTGTGAATGCATGCAATATGACAAGCAGGCTTATGCAAATATAATTCATCATTCAATGTTACAAATGAAAACTTAGCATGTAAACAGAATATCATTCAATTCATAAGTAAACAGCATTAAATCAACATCATAATCAATAGACCATAACACTTGTCTTTATGGGAATAAAACACCAACTGGCTGCAAACGAAGGATGGTCCACCCAACCATAGGCACTCTATTGCCTGTAATCTTTCTGCAACAAGGCCACCCTCGAGACAAGGACAAACTCTTCCTATGGCTCACTCTAATCCTCTCATACAGCCCAATTTCTCAGTTATCACACTCTGATAACTCTCACAGCATTCCTAACCCACTAGCTCTCTTTCCCCTTCAGCCTACACAACCCAAGGAATGGGATCCCCTTCAGTACCATGCAACCCCTCGGATATTCCACTTTGAAAGAGATGCAGAGTATATTGGGAGGTTTAAGATCTTTAAGGATGGCATAATTACATCAGAATAAAAGACAAAAACATATTCAGAATGCGTCAGTATCATTCTGAATAATCTCTCTTCATCATTCAAATCCTTTGTTATTATATTCTATAGTATTCGACTATTTGTGTAGGGATACACAACTCTCTTAAGAAGATTTTGCTAATCTTATCTAGCATCAAGTCACATTGAGCAATATGGAAGAACTACCCACACCAAGCCCATCCAAAGGCTACCTCGGCTTCTTCGAGGCATGAGCACGAGTAGGTTAAGGGGGGGAAACTCAAAATCCTCCAAGAAGAAAAAACTCATATGTGGCCACTATCATAAGGAGGGACATGCCTTCAAATCTTGCATCATTCATCTTCAAAGATTGAAGAACTGGTAAGACCTATAGTCGACAATGAGGATCTTTTCACGATATAGTTGGATCTTCTCGCAATGCACATTTCACTGTGCATTCTGCTTATTGGTCCTCCTCTTCTTCGCACAATGGGATGGTTGATTCTGGAGCTACTAGGCAAATGACCAAACATGCGCATCTTCTCTTCGATTATCGACTGCAGAACAATGGACAGAAAATAGTTATCGGTTATAACTCGGCCTTACTAGTTTCGAGTTGTGGTGATATCATTATCGACACTACCAAATTCGGAGATGTTCTCCATGTTCCGAGAAATGAACTAAATCTTCTTTCTCTCTACTGCATCACACACACCAATAAAATGGTGGAATTTTGGTTGGATGGATGGGTCGTAAAGGACATGAGTGATGGTTTTAAAGTGGTTGTTGCAGGATATTGTAATGAATCCAATCATATGTATAAACTAGGGAAGACTCCTTCCCCAGAACAAAAAGGTTTACTACTTTGGTAGTAGCTAGCCAATGTCGATGACAACAGCATGCTATGGCATCAACCTCTGGGTCATACAATTTTTGGATCTTTGTGACATATGAGTTGTCTACATATGATTAATGACCTTCCACGAATTGAACCACCTAGTGGTGTCCATGAAACATCATCAAGAGTCCATTCCTAAGGACAAAGTGAGGCGAGCTTCTCAACTTCTTGAGTTGATTCAAAGTAATATATGTGGGCCCATGACCACCCATTCTCTTAGGGGAGCTAAGTACTTCCTCACCTTTTTTTATGACTTTTCACATTGCCTTTGGATATATACCATTCAATCCAAGGATGACGCATTTGGGAAATTCAAAGAATTTAAATCTTCAATGGAAAATCAAAGAAAGAGAAAGATTAAGTATAGCAAGACTTATGGCAAAGGCGAACATACTAGCAAAGCTTTCCAATTGTTTCTCATTTCTCATGATATTTCTTGGCAAGGAATTGCTCCCTACACTCCACAGCAAAATGGAGTAGTTGAGCAGAAGAATAGGACTATTGTGAAGATGGCTCAATGCATGCTACATGTTACAACATGACGCTACTTGCCTAGGTTAAGTGGAAGATCAGTTGCAGCTACAAGTTTATCAGCGAAATTGAACATGGAAGAGGCACCTCATGAATCACTTTGGGCAGTTTTGGCCTCTTCCTTGACCATGTGCAAGGCACTTGCAGATGTGATTAGAAGTTATGCTATGGAGGTCAACAAAGTAGAATTCAGGGTTATGGGAAGAGCTAGCATTCAAACAACTAGGAGGAGAATGTCCTTGTTGGATATTGGCTTAGGCATGCTTGTGTTCATCACACATAGCTAGACCAGGGCATGGGAGAGAAAAGCGCTTGGGGTTAGGAAGCTCAATATCATCATGTGGTGGTCTTTAGAAGATTATACCCTTCCATGTGTACAATGCTTAGATGAGGACTCCTAAGCTAGCACAATTTTCAAGCCAAAGAAGGTGTGAAAGACCTACACATGAGGAGCATTTTCCTTGTTGGGGGAAGGAGCAAGCTTGAAGGCACAAATTTCGATGATAGAAGTGATCTTATGACACTTGGCACCTTCATAAGCCTTGTGTGTGGAAGAAAGGGTCAATGTGGACATCATATGAATCTATGATGAACACATCCCAAGAAAAAATGCTAAACTGTGTCTGAATGAGGAGCACCTTGCTTGAAAGGGTCAATGTGAACTCAAGTGTGTGACACCTGTCCCTAAATGAATAATTAAATCCCCCTCAAGAGGAGCACTCACCTTTGGGAGTGTCCAAGTGCACCCAAATCACCTTTTCAACCTCAAAACATGGCACACAAGCCAATGCTAGAGAAGTGACTTGCATGGGAGGGTAAGTTGTGGTCCTAAATCACCTTTTGACACATTTATCATGGAAAGCAAGCTACTTTCATTTGAGCACTTTGCATGGAGAGGATACCAGAGGATACCAAGGGGAAAATTAATGATATTCTATGAGGAGAAAAGTGGTTAATACATTATTTTATCATTTCCTACTTCTTGACCAAGTCATCCTATGGTTTGTGAGCAGCTACAAAAGGAGAAGAGATGTCGTTTGCAAACAGGGAGTTCAAGCTAGAGAAACACCGTTAAAGGCCAAGTTGAATTGATTTTTCAGGTTTTGGAGGGCTCGAGACAAGGTTGTACTTTCATTTTCTTCTTCATATTTCTGTAGATCTGGATGGTGTGCAAAGCTGCAAATAAGTTTATGTTGCTGTAAACCTCTTGTTCAAGGCTGTTTTACATGTTTCTGGACTGTTTTTGGCCAAGAGAAGGGGCTGGGCTGTGACCCTAATTAGTCCTCTCATGCTCTTTGATATAATCAAAGCTTTCAAGAAGAAATCTGCTGGCTGTTTTATCTATTTCTGAGGTTTGTCCTGCTGTTCTGATTGGATTTATGGCTGCGCAGTACATTAATAGATGATTATTTGCATACGGAATAGTACCTTTGAAGCATTTCACTCAGTTATTGCATACTAATTGGATTGGATTGATCATATTGCTAAGGTACATTTCTAATTGAACTATTAATATTCTTTCACGTTACAAGTATCTTTGTTATCTTGACACAATAGCCCTAAATGATAAGGTGCCCGTCCTATTGAATGCCACCACTTTATTTTAAAACCACAAAAATACCAACCCTACTAATCTGATTTCTAGATCTGCAATTATAACGGTGGACTAGTAGTTTTCATCAGGGATTTATATGAATATATCTTGAGCTGGAAATGACAATGGGCTAATACTTGAGTTACTCTAAGCTTGTTCTTGTTCAAGGAATTGAATATTTTGAAGTGTAGGTCTTTGGAGTAACACTACACTCCAAAAAAAAAATGCTTACATTTGGGGGGACGCAATTGTTTGCGCAACCCACACCATCAATTGAATGCCTACTCATGTTGTTCAAGGTACAACTCCCTAGGAGAAATGGTATGGAAACAAACCTTTCGTTTTGCATTTCAGAATTTTGGATCAAGCGTATCAGGCTATCAGCCCATAATCCTAACGAAGGAAGAGACATATCAAAACTATCAAAACTCTGCCACACTCCAGTAGGCTACAACAAAACTTTCTAGGGATATCGCCTTTATGATCCCTCCACTCACTAGGTAATTGAACGTTGAGATGATGTCTTTGATGAAGTTCCTCCTCATGGTCCGCTATGATCTTTTCCTCTACTTACAAATGATTATTCAAATGAGTTCCCTTACCTTATGATGTTGGTCCTCTTTCTACCATTAACAATGCCTCCTCCGACACTCCTCCTATAGTAACTAGGTAGACATTTGCGGCTAATGAGAACCTTAGTGATGACATGTTCGGCTCCAACCCCATGGAAATCTCTACTTGTATGCATGATGATCCTTCTAACCCTCCTCCAATAGATGAGCAGTTTCAAGATGGCACTCCTCCCATACATGAGCAGTTCAATGATGATGGTGTAGACTTATTGAGCAATCCATCTGCTCTAGCTACTCTTCCTTCAGCTAGGTCAAGGCCTATGCCCAAGTGGACCATCTTCACACTTTTAGATGTTGTCCATTTTCTCGCATGCCCCTTAGAGCACCATCAAGAGTCTCCTCCACCACGGACCCTTATTTCCATGGTCAGTGACATGCCCATAGACTTGCATATTTGTCCACCTATGTCACTCTAGAGCATAATTTGTGTTGTCAACAACCCTACTGGGAACCTAAGGGAACGATATGGTCTTCAGGGTGATAATATGTCATGCCTTCTCTATGTGGCCTTGATCAACATTAAGGGGAGATGTAACCCTTATAATGTAATGCTTTATCTCCATGACCTCTTGTTCAAATTAAGAGGGGATGTTGAAATTAAGTGTGCAATCTTCACATTTGGCCACAGGAAACATTATTTGTTAGTTTATATTATATTTCTTTGTTTGGTTAACACCAACATTGTCAAGTCAATGTAGGCTCAATAATCGTTCTTGGGGAAAGCACTCTATTGGAACAACAAGTTATGCAGGTTCAATACACCTCTAGACCTTTTGGAGACAATCAATCGATGGTCAATAGTCGACTAGGAGAGTCGACTAAGTATTCAATTGGTTGGTCGGGTCAACTAGAATAGTCGATTGGCGAACAGAACAAGGCAGATCTCAAGGAATCTATTTGGCACCCCTATTGTTGTATGTGGACCAAATCTTCCTCACTTCAAGGGAATTGGTTACATCTTGGTACTATAAAAGGATGGCCCTATGGATCGATATACAAGTATGAACAATGAATAATGCATTTCGAAGTGTTTTGCATAGGTTAAGCTATGCTAGCTTGTGCTTAAGTGTTGTAACGGTGTCTCTCGACAGTACCTCGTCTTGAAATCATTAGCTCTCTAATCTACCTAATTCCCTAGTTCTCCAACATGGTATCAAAGCTATTGGTTTGAAAACCTTGCCTATTGTCTACGATTCTTTTGGAGGTTGTTGTTTAGACGCGCTCTTATTGAGTCGGATCTATTTAGTGATTTACTCAGGGTTTCGACTTGTAGACTGTATATCAAGGATTAGATCTATAGATCAGCATCATGTGTTCCAAGGTAGAGCCTATGATCTTGAATGGCCATAATTATGGAATATGGGCACAAGATATGGAGACCTTGCTAAAAAGTAAGGTGCTTTGGTAATTTACAAAGACCGTGATCCCAAATCCGAAGGATGACTAGCAGAAGTTTTTCATCAACGAGAAGAAGGATGAGGCTGTAGGAGTCATTACCACCTACATTTCGAGGGAGATTCACTTTCATACAAGCAAGATCAACTATCCTCATCAGGTTTGGAGAAAGCTAAAGACTATGTTTGATAAGACCTGTTGTCGCCTTTATACACACTTGGGGAAACATGGAAGAAATTTTCAATCCACTCAATGTGTCCTTGGGGCCAAGTCTCGAGTCAAGGTGTTGTCACCTGATCCTCGACTCCTCCGTCTAGGCAAACTCCTAGCGAAGCCAAGAGGGGTAGTCCCTAACAAATATACTAAGGCTTTAAAAGTTAAACTAAGTACAAAAAGGTAAATCTAGGAGTTTATTGCAAATAAGACAATTTCATTAAAGCAAAGCATACAACATTCATTCATTCATTCTTTCAATAGATAGGCTTGATGAAAATAGATATTCAATGTATAAAGTACTTTCACAAGAAATATCAAAGGATACAAATATCTGCAAGTAATCATAAGCTTATTAGACACATCATAAATAACATGAATGAAACAAATTATTGCTCATGAAGTAAAGAAATGTGAAATACGAGACCAGTGCCTTAAAAGTATCGTGGGAAGTTGTTGTAGCGCGTGTTTTATTAGATTGTCCTTTGAAAGTAGATTAATGAGGTAAATTTTATTTGCCTTGAAAATAAAATGTTTGAGAAACAAAAGTGTGGTCGCTCTAGAGGCTATCTCTTTGTTTGGAAATGTGTTGAGAACTTACCGAAGCCCCGAAGGCTTCACCAATAAGTTCAATAGGGGTGTCGGATGTCCAAAGCAGGTGGGAAATTGTGTTCCAAGAGGGCCCGCCTTACTTCACACACTCCCCCTAAGCATTTTTCCTCGCATTAAGATAACAACTATTGAGATTTTCCTATTTAAAACTACTTTGCACTGACCAGCCCGACTCTGTATGGAACTTACTTCCAAAAGAGCAAGACTAGGCTCGCAATTGGAAGGGTCATGACTCATGAACAACCCACCGGGAGCTGAGGGGAAGGTTTATTTTAAAACAAAAACAAGAAAACAAATTGTTGAAAGAAAATTCAGGAAATTGAAATGTTTTCTAATTACTAATCTGCATTGACCAGCGTCTTGCAAGGAGCTGGGGGGACGGTTTATTTGCCAACTTTGAAAATGCAAAATTTAAAAAAAAAACTAAGCTAACAATTAAAAGATTACTTTGCCGAAATAAAACTAATCTAAGTGTTGTGGTTAAGATGGATTAATTGATTCCTTTAAATTATGTGATGAAAAGCAAAAAGCAAGAAATCAAAGAGAAAGATAAGCACACCACTGATCCCCCTAAAGGGGAAGACGAAACTAGGCACTATGAGGCTTGTTTTTATTAAATCCTATTACAACTGAGAAACTGAATTCTCTTTTTAGAACTTTTTGGGATCCTTATAGATTTGGATCGATGAGTTACAAGAGGTTTGTTCTTTGGAGAGGTAGGAGGCTCCCAGATGCTCGAAATGCTTCAAATCCGTCAAAGATAGACAAAATCTCCCCTTGGTTGTCCAATGTTCTGCAAAAAAACAGCAAGCAAAGTACCCCAAAAGATGCCCAAAATGACTTTGGGACAGCTTAGGGGGTAGATCAAAACCAATGCTGTATATGTCGTGTCAGGGAAAGTGTCGGCGAGGGTCCGGAATATAACTTCTCG
>ML789087.1:27010-38807 GCA_009831015.1 Picea engelmannii | reverse complement strand
ACACTAGCAATCACCTAAGTAGAAAGTTGCTCTACTTTTACTTCTTCTGTCATCAATACTTCCTACCCAATCTGCATCCGTGTAGGCGACCATAGTTAACTCATTTCCTTTTGGATACCATAGCCCAAAATCTGTTGTTCCTTTAAGATATTTGAAGATCCTTTTCACTGCTAGAACATGGGTTCCCTTTCGTGTCACTTGAAATCTTGCGACCTGTCCAGCTGCTTGCATTACATCTGGTCTTGAAGCTGTCACATAGAGTAGACTACCAATCATTGATCTATAGAGTCTTTGATCCGCTTCTTTAGATTCATCATCTTTGTTCAACTTGCAACCGGTAACCATAGGAGTACTCACAGATTTACAGTCTTCCATTTTGATCTTCTTTAACATTTCCTTGATGTACTTAGTTTGGGAAATGAAAATGCCTTCATCTAGCTGAGATATCTGGAGTCCCGAGAAGAAAATCAACTCCCAGGGTAGGGACATTTCAAATTCATTATGCATATCCTTGGCAAACTTCTGACTCAATCTATTATCATCACTTCCAAAGATGATGTCATCAGCATACACTTAAATAATAATCATACTGCCTTGATCCACTTTTATGTAGAGGTTACTATTTGCATTTCCCCTTCTGAATCCTTGTTGTTGTAAGTACCTATCCAATCTTGAGTTCCAAGCTCTTGGAGCTTGCTTAAGTCCATACAGAGCTTTCTTCAATCTGCAAACATAGTCTTCATTTTCTGATAGTAGAAACCCTTTTGGCTGTTCTATGTAAACTTCTTCTAATTCTCCATTTAGAAAAGTTGGTTTTACGTCCATCTGGTACGCTTTGATCCTTTTGGAGCATGCATAAGCCAATAACATTTTGATTGCTTCCATTCTGGCCACGAGAGCAAAGGTTTCTTCAAAATCTATTCCCAACTTGACCATATCCTTTGCACACTAGTCTTGCTTTGTTTCTGGTTACCTGTCCATCTTCATTTAGCTTGTTTCTAAAGACCCCTTTTGTCCCAATCAAATTTTTGTCCTTTGGTCTTGGAACTAGTTCCCATGTCTCATTCTTCTCTATTTGATTTAGTTCTTCTTCCATAGCCTTGATCCAATGTTCATCATTTCTGGCTTCCTCAAAGTTACTTGGTTCAACTGTGGACAGTAATGAAAAATGTCCTTGTTCAGGTGTTTGTGCTTGCCTTCTTCTTCTGGTTTCTACTCCGGCACTTCTATCTCCAATGATTTGTTCTAGTGGATGATTCTTCTGAACTCAGCGGTTAGGTGTCCTAGAAGGTGTCTGAAAATCTTGTTGGTTGTCTTCTTCTTGTTCTGCTTCTGGCAACTTCTCTTCTTGTTGTTGTTCTTCTTCTTCCTCTTCTTGATTTAATTTTTCATTTTCATATTCTTGAAAGATGTTTGAATTTTTTCTTTCCTTCCTGGTCTTCAGCAAGTCTATTTCATCAACTTTTACGTTGATTCTTTCCACTATATTGTTGAGTCTTAGATTGTAGCACCTATATGCTTTGTTTTTGCATGAGTACCCAACAAATATGCCTTCATCCACCCGGGAGTCAAATTTTCCAATCTTCTTGTCTTTCCTTTTTATGTAACACTTGCTTCCAAACACTCTAAAGTGCTTGACATTGGTCGATCTTCCTTTCCATAACTCAAATGGAGTCTTATCTCTATTACATCTGATCAATCCTCTGTTCAAGATATGAACAGTTGTATGCACTACTTGTCCCCAAAAGACATCAGTTAGCTTGGAGTCATTCAACATGGTTCTGGCCATTTTTTATACAGTTTTGTTTTTCCTTTCGGCAACTCCATTTTGATGAGGTGTTCTAGCAGTTGAGAATTGTTTTTTTATTTCATGTTCTTCACAGAAATCCCTAAATTCATTTGAAGTAAACTCACCTCCATTATCTAATCTTATGCATTTGATTTTCAAATCACTTTCATTTTCAACCAATTCCTTGAATACTCTGAAACATTTGAAAGCTTCCGACTTTTTCTTGAGGAAGCAAACCCAAGTCATTCTAGTGTAGTCATCAATGAGTAGCATGAAGTATTGTTCACCGTCCAGTCCTTTTGTTCTCATGGGTCCACATAAATCAGTGTGTACAATCTCCAATGGTTTTGTCGTAGAGTATTCCTTTGTCTTGAATTCAACTTTTGTTTGTTTTCCATGCTGACAGTGCTTGCACATAGTATTCGTTGGCTTTGTAATTTCTGGCATTTCTCTTACAACTTGCTTCTTGTTAATCTTGACAAGATTATCAAAGTGTATATGGCCCATTCTCCTATGTTGAAGCCAACTTTCATCTTCTTTTCCCAAACAACAACTTTCTTCTTCAATCTCATTCAAGATGTATATGTTGTTTGGAGTCTTTGTCGTTGTTGCCACTAGTCTACTTGATCCTTCTTTCTTCATTTCACATTCTTTTGAATTGAATATAAGTGTGTGTCCTTGATCACAAATTTGGCTCACACTTAGCAAATTATGCTTCATTTTTTCAGCAAATAGGACGTTTTCTACCACAACCTCTTTGTTTCCAAGATTGATTGTGTCTTTTCCTATAATTTTGGCTAAGTTATCATTGCCAAACGTGATAGACCCCTCTTTTTCCTTCTTTAATGTTACAAATATGTTTTTGTCTCCAGTCATATGCTTTGAGCATCCATTGTGAATATACCAATGGCTTTTTCTATTTTGGGCTTGTACGGCAAACCCACATTCCTCAACCTTCAAATCTTCTTGCTTCCTTTTCCAAGTTCTTTGTTGTTCCCCTATATGATTGAAAGGAACATGCCTAGTTTCCCTTGAAGAAACTATCAAATCACTTTTGCAATTTCTGGCTATGTGTCCAAAATTGTTACATTTGTAGCATTCAATTTCATAACCCAGAGCACCAAAACTATTATAATTTTTGTCAAACACCTCACGAGACTTTCTGGGATAATTGCCTTCATAATGATTCTTGGGATTTTCATAGCTACTTTTGTTCCAGGCGTTTCTACCCTTTGCATAGGCTCTACAATTTATGGCTTTATGCACAAAATTATTGCAAGAATAACACAAGCCCAGAAAATTATTTTGGTGCTTGGGTGTGGGCGGTATTCTAGTTGGTGTTGTTCCTCTGAAATCATGATCTTCTACTTGGGTCTTCTTCATTGTTGGTTGTTGATTCCATGTTTCTATAAATGCATGATCTTCTTCTTGATTCTTCTTTATTTATGGTTTTTGTATGTCCTCCTTTAGAGGCTTGCGTTCTTCTTTCTTGATGGAACCCTTGATAGTATCTACATAACTTCTTTGCTCCGCTTCATTTCCTATCATCATAAAGCTTGAACCCTAATCAATATTATTATGTTTGTATCCAAGTCCAGACTTGTCATAGAAAGGTTTTTGATTGCAAGGTTTTTTATTGCAAATGATTTCATCCAATATTTTGGTGCTATTGCCAAAATTTAGTTGGATGTCCTTCTGTAGTTCCTTTCTTAGTGAGACTATTTCAACTTCCAGATTCTTTGTTATTTTCTTACTTTCTTCCTATTGTCTCTTGAGTGTTTCTTCAATCACTTTGGCTTCTTCCAACTAAATCCTTAGATCTATGATAGTATGCTTGGCTTCTTCAGAATGTTTGCTAGGGTTTTGAAAGCCTTCCTTCAATTTACTTAACTCTTCTTTGAGAGACATGTTTTTCTTCCTTGTTATTCTTAGATCACTTAAGGTACTGATCAATTTTGCATCAAGATTCACTTCTCCTTCTTCATAGTCTCCTTCATTATTTTCAGTGGTTTCCTCTTGAGTCTCTAACACCGTGAAGAGTACTCTTCTTGAGTCACTGTCACTATCATCATCTTCATCGGATGAAGAACTATCGTCTTTTAAATAGAGGCTTTTCTTTTTCAAAAATCTTCCTTTATTTCTTTCCTTGTCTCTTTTCTAATATTTCTTTTCTTTCTTAGGAATTTCTTCTTCATCACTATCTGAACCCCTTGCATAAGGACATTTGGAAGCAAAATAGCCAACTTTACCACAATTAAAGCATTTGAAAGAAAGCTTACCTTTGTCCTTGTCGGTTCCTCTTTTCAGCTTTCTCACAAAGTTGGCTTCTTCTTCGTTGTCTGAATCATCACTATTGTTGGAGCAGAGTTTTGACCTTGGCTTGCTCTTTCTTGTCTTCTTGGAGGCTTTGAAAGTTGCTTCCCTTCTGGATGGAATTTTTTGTTCTGTTTTCATTTCATACGTTGCAAGTATTCCATGTAATTCATCCATGCTCAACGTAGCCAGATCTTGTCTTTCTTTTAGAGCTGAGATTTTAGGGTCAAATCTCATTGGGAGAGATCTCAGTATCTTTTGCACAATAACTGAATTTTCAATCTTTTCTCTCATTCCTCTTATAGTATTCACAATTTCAACAACTCGAAGAAAATAAGCTGCAAAATCTTCATCTTCCTTCATTCTCAGATGTTGAAACTTTCCTCTGTAAGTCTGAAGTTTGGCCCCTTTGACTATAGCATCTCCTTCATAAACATTCTTGAGCTTGTCCCAGATTTCCTTTGCAGAATCACAATGCATAACCTTAACAAATTATGAACCTGTTAGACCACTTAGAATGGCATTTATAGCCTTTGAATTGTATTCAATGAGCTTTTCACCAGCATTCCGTTGAGGGAGAAGTTGGTGCAATGTATCCATTTACTACAGCTAGCCAAACATCAAATCCCTATGCCTGCGAAAATGCTCTCATTCTTATGCTCCAAAAAGCATAATTTTGCCAATCAAACAATGATGTTCCATTTTTGGTAAATTCTCTTTGTTTATCCATGATCTCCTTCGAATGGTTAGACTGTTCCTGAAGGAACCCGCTCTGAAACCAATTGTTAGAATATTCAAGAATACTGAGAGGGGGGGTGAATCAATATAGAGTCATTTTAACAATTTTAACCTTCAAGCACTACATAAACATTAACCATTAATCATGTCATTCATCATCACATAAACACATACACATTGCACATAGATTTTTGCATGGAAACCCAACTGGAAGAAAACCACGGAAACTTTTCTTAAGTAGTTTGAAGATTTTACACGCACCAACTTGAAGGAAGCACCCATTCCCTGAATTTTCCAACACTTATTGGAAGGAGACACCAATCCCCTTGGAATATTTTAAATGATGATGCAAGATCAAATCAACCTTCAAATACAATCCCAAAATCACTTCTTAAATCTGCATACAAAACTACTCAGAACTGTACCTCAAATCTGCAAACTTGTAAGATTCGCCATGAGCTCAATTTTTCGTTTCTGATTCTGAAACTTAGACCTCTGATATTAGGATTTGTTCTCCTTCTAATGCAACAAGTGGAATTCAATTTGGACCTACCAAGCTTCAGATATAACCGTTTTATCTCGAACACATGTTTGGGACTAGTTTTTGGATTAGTCACAAACCCTAACTTCCAACAAGTATAACTTTGTACTTGTAATGAATCAGGATCTAAAACATGTACCCAATTTCTTCGATATCTTCTCTAAAATTCCTCCAAGTTTCGCTCCTTGACTCATCCCTGAAAAAAAATTATAGCAAAAATGGAAAGATGACTCGTTTTGAAGAAGAAAACCCTAGTTTTAAAAACCTCAAATTCCATTGAGTTTAACTCCAAACCTGTAATGCGTCAAGACCTAAAATTCGTACCCAAGATTCTTTGCTATCTCTTTTGAAACACCTCCAAGTTTCGCTATCTAAATCGTTCTAGAAAAAAAGTTATATTGAAAATGCAAAGATGACCTTCAAAGAAACCTTAGAACAAATCATCACAAGACTTCATCTTCCCTTAGAATTTCGCCCTTCTTCACTTCATCTTCCCTTGGAAATTCGCACCTCTGGGCTGAAATTCGCTCCTCTTCCTTGGCTAGGTCGAATTGGTATGATTCAAATGCCAAATGAGGCTCCTCTTATTTATATGAGTCTTCTCCACATGAGGGGGTGCGACAAAGGGTCGCAACTTTTGGGTCGCACCTCTTCCTTAAGGATGGTCGACCTTAGGGGCTTCTTTACTTTTATTTTAGGGGCTTCTTCTCTTGGCTTTCAGGGCTTTTTCACATGACTTTAGGGGCTTCTTCACTTGGTTTTAGGGCTTCTTCAAGGCTCCTTCAAGGCTCCATTTGTGTACAACTCAAAATGGGCATGTGGAAACAACCACATGTTATCTCATCCCATGAGGGCCATGCTTAAAAGCTACGTCGTAAGGGGACCACTTTGGAGTTATATACACTTATGTCAAGGCTCCTTCAAGGCTTCTTCAAGTGGACACATCATCATCACTTTTAGGGGCTTATGGGCTTTGCTTTAGGGCTTCTTCTAAGGTTGACATCAATGACAACCAATTTTTCAACAACATGGTAGTGTTGTTCTAATGGCATGTGCGCTAGAGGCATGTGGTCTAGATACATATGAAGATACACATGGTCGACCTGAATGGAAGAATGTTATGGCTAAAGAATATTGTTCCTTAAAGAATGAAACATGGGATTTAGTTCCTCGACCACTAGGAAAGAATGTGGTGAAATGTCGATGGGTTTACAAGACCGAATTCATATCTCATGGCACTGTTGAAAGACACAAGATTCAATTGGTAGCCAAGGGTTTTTCTCAATAGTAAAGCATCGACTACATTAAGACCTTTTCCCATGTTGCAAAAATGAATTCTATTCAACTGATTCTTTCACTCACTACTAGTTTTGGATGGGAGGTACATTAGATGGATGTCAAAAGAGTCTTTCTTCATGAAGATCTAATTGAGAAATTTATATGGAGCAACCCCTCGATTTTGAAAAGGATGCCAGTCTAGTGTGTCGACTGAAGAAGTCCTTGTATGGTTTCAAACAAGCCCCTAGAGCTTGGTATGAGAAGATTGATTGTTTCTTTATCGATCTTGGTTTCAAATGTTGTGAATCAGATAATAGTATTTATGTATTGCATACAAAAGATGAAATCTTAATTGTTGCATTGTATGTGGATGATTTAGTCATCATAGGAAGCAACGTTGATTTAATTTTGGGTTTGAAGAAACAATTGGCAGACACATTTGAAATCACTGACCCTGGCCTCTTACATTTCTTTTTGGGCATCCAAATTTTGCAAATGGATGACGGTATCTTTATTTCTCAGCGTAAATATGTAATTGATCTTTTGCAAAGATTCAAGATGGAAGACTGTAAACCTTATGCGACACCTCTTCAATCAGGAATCAAGTTGACCAAAGAGTGTGATTCTTCGAAAGTCCATGCGACCCTTTATCAACCATTGGTCGATAGCCTTATTTATTTAACTCACAGTCGACCTGATATTTCCTTCGTTGTTAGTGTGGTTTCCCGGTCTATGCAAGATCAGCGAGAAAGCAACTGGAAGGCCACAAATAGGATTGTCCATTATATCAAGGGCACGTATTCACTTGGTATAAAGTTTTGTAATAATTAATCAGACCCATTGGTATACATGGTGTAAACATTTTGGAGTAACCCCAAAAGCTAACACAAATGTTGATAAAGTCCAAGCTTGCAATTGGATGGCTTGGATTGGTTACACAAAGAACATCTTCAAAAGGAGTCTTGAACTTATTTCTTCATTGACAACCATTAAAAAGTATTGTGAAAGATGTTGCAAGGTTTTACGCATGCCAAAATGCCCACCATAAGAAGAGGAATGTGCCCCCTTCACCAATTGTTATCTAGTTGAACCAATTGGGACGCAAAGTTGATTTAACATATAAAGAAAACAATCTCTCAATATATAATCAAGAAAAGGTACTTGATTAACAACTACAAGTTGACAAAGTAACTCAAAAATAGGTCTAAATTTAAATTAGTCAAGTAGTGCTCTTTCTAGTGATCATAAGCGGCATATGTAACATACAAGTTGTTAAGAACCTTGCTTGGAGATTTGCTAATAAAGTAAGCCACTTTGTTGGTGTCTCCCTTATTGTACTTGATCATTGGATAGAAACACTATAGATAAGAAGCCCAATTGAGATGGTGACATTCCTAAACTTCAGATTGAGAAGTAAGGAACTGTTAACACCAGATTTGCCTACATAAATCTGAGTGTTTACTTTCCAGCATATGTTTGTGGATATTATTCAAGGTGAGCTTAATCTTACAGAGTTCATCATTTGGTATCAATGGTTCATGTACATTATACAAGATGGACTCAACATTATAAAATCCATCATTTGGCATCAACGGTTGGCAAGTAGCTTAGCCATATGGGTACTTTGTTGCAGAGTTTTGTTCTAGCCTTATCTTGTTCTAGAGTTGTATTATATGAGTTTTGGGGAGAGTTCAAAGATCAATAGTTCAGGGGGATAGCACATTTAGAAATAATAATAATAATAATAATCTAATTTTAAGGTCATGGCCAAGCCAAACACCAAATTGGTGTATGAGACCCCCTTGTTTGTGGGACAAGGTACCCCCTCCGCACAGCGATTTGACTGCTAAAGTCTACGGAGGTGTACATACCCTACCCCCCATGGATTTGAACGTGTGACCTCCTAGGAAGAAACACATGTTCTTAACCATTAGGCCCACTGCTATTATTAGAAGATTTTTCAAATCAAGCTTCCAACTTTCTATTTTTAGTTTCCCCATGCATTAGATTCACATGCAGATTGAGGAACATGCACTAGGGATAGAAGGCAATCAAATGGGCACTTTTAGATTCTTGGTTCAGCAATTCTTAGCAATTTTTATTTTTAGAAATTTGGTCTTTTTCAACGGCAAATGATGGTATATTTGGATACCCATTTTGGGGAGATAGGCTTAAGGTTCAAATTTGGGTTGAATCAAAGGAGTTTCTACTTTTGGAGAAATCCTATTTTTAGAAGTTTTCTATTGTTAGAAATTTATATTTTTAGAAGGTAGTCAAGACTCAAAACAACAAGAAAATTATATTTCTGAGGACCCAATATAGAGACTAGCTAATGGTTTAAATTTTAGCTAAATCCAAGATCATGATTTTTCAGTCTATTTTTTAGAGTCTATTTTTAGCAGGTGGACGATATTTTAGGCAAGGTAATTATATTTTTGAGGACCTAGTGTGACAGAGTTGACAAGATCGGGCCATTCTAAGTAGTTTTACTTTTCAAGGACTAGATCTGTTTTCAGACTTGATATTTTTAAAGGTTTATGGTTGGAGTGAGATTTGGATTTTGTTTCACTATATTTTCACTAGGAGGTGGAGCGCTATAGCTGAGGAGCTTTCTCATGACATGTTGGAGGTTGTGCACTACAATTTTTGCCAGATGGAGGAGTGCCCACCTTTTGGGCATGACATTGTTGACTTGTGAGAGCTTTGTGCTATTTTGATCAAGAGGTGGAGCACACGAGTCAAGGAGGTCCATTTTCGTGAAGTTTCCTTGATTAGACATGCTATTTTTATCTACAACTAGAGCACATGGCATGAGGAGTTACTTATGCCTTCAGGAGAGTGTTTTTTGTGGAATTTCCTTAAACAGACGTATTATTTTCATCCTGAGAGTCACGGATGGCTTAAGGATAGGGTTCTTGGTGGTTTCCTAATTTAAAACCTTCTATTTCTCTTATGAATAGAGCACACCCGTTTAGTGGAAGATATTTATGGAGCAGTGGGAGTTGTAGTGGTGGACATTCCTTCTTATTGCATGCTATTTTCATCAAGGGTTGGAACACATGGGTTTGGACTCTGGAGAGGGTGCTTTGAAGCACTCGCCTATTTTACCTAGGCTATTCTCATCAAGGAAGAGAGTGCACAACTTGGAAAGAACTAACTTAAACAAAAGTTAGATTATTCCAAAGTGTTATCCTTGTTTACCTCATGTGCCCTATTTGGAGGAGTTTATCTTTGGCATATTACATCTTTTGCTTCTACTGATAGTCGACATATTTTTTGTACAATCTTAAGCCTATTCTATAAAGGTTGAAGGGGTAGGGTGAAGAAGGGTTTGATCTTATTATTAAGTAGTAATTTTCTTGAGTCCCTTGTCTTGAGACCACTCTTTCCAATTGGAGTGAGTGTGAGAGTTCACAATTTTCAATGAGAAGTGGAGGTTGCTTACACTTTGTTCACATGAATCCATCCTTGAACATAGGTGTGAGAAGGTACTTCAGAAGTGGTTGGACAACCCCTGAAGTTCTTCTAGTTGAAGCTAATATTCCCCCAAACTTTGTACTTACAATTTTAGAAATAAAGGTAACATCTATTCAAAAGCTATATCTCATGTGTTTATCGTGTCTCTTACTTTGCTTTAATCTGTTGAATTGGTTAACATCAGGAATTATTCCCTCTTAGTCAATTTTATAAATTCCATAACACATAGGATTCAAGGCACTAATGTCATTATTCTTAATTTCGATATTTAAACTTGCTGGTTTTTGTATTTCTACATGCAGATCTGCATTTTAAAGGGCAGGTTTTCGTGTTCTAACAGCGGATTTATGCATTTCCCAGGTGTAAATCTGTGTTTTGGCTTGCCGTTTAGGGTGTTTTAATGCAGATTGCAGGGCTGATATTTTAAATTACAGCAAGCATTTATTGCAGTTTGGCAGCATTCGTTGATCTTTAGGTTCACAGTTTGCTTACAGGTTGCATAGTGACTCCCCCTTGTGGTTAACAAGCATTAACCCGAAGTGCAAAGACACTGTACGCAGTACCTTGGAACCATTCCAGTTTCGAGCGTTCATAGGAATCACAACAACTGGTGATCAGAAAGCAAGATAGTCTCCTTTCCAAGCAAGTAATGTTGCCAATGTTTCAAATCCTGAACGGTGAACCAATGCATAAAACTCTTTGTCATAAGATTTGTGATTCAGTTTAGCTTGTGACACAATTCTATGAACAATAAGCTATAGGATGTCTTCCCTGCATAAGATATGCACCTATGGTATACTGCAAGGGTTCTGTCTCTACCTCAAAAGGATTTTGCAGGTCAAGAACAACCAAAATTGGCACTGAAGAGCATCAGACTTCTAAAACACAGTTTCATATTTGTGGTCCCCGTGTGAAATTCTTCTAACTAGTAAGCTGATGTAGAGGACAGGGTATATAAGAGAAATGGTGGATTAACTTCCAGTAGATATTTTTCCTACCCGGGAAGCTCTTCAACTATGAAAATGTAGTAGGGCATGGCCAATCGTTGAGCACCTTAATTTTATCTAGATTTGCATGAACTCCATGTTCATGTATGATGAAGCCTACGTACTTCCTTCATCTTAGCTTGGAGCTCGTCTTGATGGAGCAAAATCCAACATTACCTGTACATGTCGCACATGGTCTTCCCAAGTTTTGTTGTAAATCGAAATGTCATATAGATAGATTGCTACAAATTTACCCAAATAAGGCCTGAAAACATCAATGATAATCCTCTGAAAAGTAGCATAAGCATTAGTAAGCCCAAAAGGCATCACCAACCACTTAAAAAGCCCAAACTTGGTTTGAAAGCAGTCTTCCAGGTGTCTTGAGGTTCAACATGAATCCAATCATAGCCCAATGCCAAGTCAATCTTGGTGAAGAAGTGATCCCCCCTAAGTTTGATCTAGTTGGTATTTGATCATGGGAAGAGGAAAACAGTTATTCATTGTTATCATATTCAGTGCCCTGTAGTCTATGCACAACTGTTGAGATTTGGGTACCTTGGAAAGTGGTCCCCATGTGCTTATGAGTCTCTAAGCACAAAGGGGGAAGACTTTTACCCTCATACTTTACTTTATGATTCTAATTTCACTTTGACTTAGGAGTTTTAAGTCAAAAGT
>ML789087.1:3051-23883 GCA_009831015.1 Picea engelmannii | reverse complement strand
TGTCCTAAAACAGCAAAAGAAGACAGCCAAACAGTTGAAACTTAGAGCCATACTAAGGTCAAGGACAGACCTTAGATGGCAGCCTCATAGGACCTCAGAATTTCAACAACAACCACCATTCACCCTATTCCTTCTTGGGTATAATAAGCACAGGAAAACCACAAGGAGAAGGGTTGGGAAAATCTTACCTTCTTCAAGTAACTACTCAATCTGCCTTTCAGTTTCCCAATAACAATAGCCCTATACGGAAGTCAATTGGGTAGTGTGGATCCTGGAACAAGCTCAATAGAATGATGGAATCTCCACATGGGTAGAAGCCCCTTAGGTTCTTCAAATACATCTACATATGCATCTAGGAGGGATTTCATAGTAATGAGAAGATTGATGATATTGTCTTCTTTTACTTTTCGAACCACAAAGCACCATAAACATATACAAATGAACCTGCTTAACGGTGATTCTTTCTGAAAGTTCTAAATTAGTAGAAGAATTTGAACTAACATAAGAAGTCAATTTGTATACATTGTCATCTTTGTATATCTTGAGATCTTTTCAAAACCATAATAAAATGTGTTCTTATCATACTAGTAAGTTTACCAAGGATTAGGTAGGTCACAACAATCAATTGGCATGGAGTCACAATCCATAGAATCCATTGATGGTTCAATAGCAAAAGTAACAGAACATCTATGAGTCACACAGGAGTAGAATGTCTTGCTTCTTTGAACCATCCAATATTATAAGGATTGGGATGTGCCAAAGTAGGGCATTGAATTTCTTCAATTAGATGCGAAGAAATAAGGTTCTTTTGACTCCCATTGTCTATAATCATCTTAGCCAACTTAAGCTTGATATAACAATTGAGGGTAAAGAGAGAATTTTTATTGTTGACTGAGTAGTTCTTACTACTTATCCATAAGAACCAGATTGGGATTAGAAGAAGATTTAGGTTTATAGATATCAACCTCACTACCTACTTTGTTGTTGTTCTAAAAGTAAGGATTTAGCCTTCTTAGACTGCAACTTGTAACACTCATCAACGGAGTGCCATTCCTCTTATAATATATGCAGTACTTCTTCTACCCTTTACCTTGGGAAGATGTTTGAGTTGAATTGTAGTTCTTCCTTCTATTGAAGATTGAAAAAAGAAAGTAGAAAAAGAAATTGACTTTGGAAAAATGTTGCTTCTTTTATGACATTGTTGAGAGCAGAATCTGCTTAGAAGGTGCTTTCTGTGGCTTGGGCTCTACCTTCAGTGAGAGCTAGAAAGCTTGCTCAAAAGAAGTAATGTTGAGTAACTCTGACTCCTTTCGCAAATAGGTGAAAAGTAGTCCACCAATGAACTTAATACAGAGGATTTCAATGTCATCTTGCACCTCAAGCTTTATGGACAATGAAATTGTCAATGTACTGATTGAACTATATGACCAGTAGATTCTAGAAGATGAAACCAACATGGCAACATATCTTCTATATAGACAAGAGGATAGAACCTCTTCATGATTGCAAATTTGAAATCAACCCAAGAGATAATAGCTGGTTGATTGAACGCTGGAAGTGTATGGCTGTGGGAGTGCCCCCAGGTGAGAACTTGATCCTCCATATGAAGTTCAACAACCATGATTCTTTGATCATCTATAACATTCTTTTGAGCTTGAAATTAGGCCTATAAACTCAGGATCCATGCATCTAACTTCTCTCCACTGAGTGAACCATCAAAAGGAGGAATGGAGATCTTAATAGCTTGAAGGTAGGTTGATTTTGAATACCGATCAAAGTAGAAGGTTTCCAAGAAGATTAATCAGAATATGTTGTTGTTGGTTTTCCATCAATTGCTTCTCAAACATTGTCAGCATCTCAATGGTAAACTTGTCCTGGAACTCAAACTGCCCTTTGGCTACCACAGATTGAAATCAATTACGTTGTTGTCGATGTTCGCGAATCTCATGTGCCAAGCTAGATTGCAATAGTTGACTAAAGCTCTAGAGTGGTAGGTTGGTACATAGTGAGTCACTTGGTTCGTGTTCATATTTCAATTCGAGGCAATGTTATCAGAATCGAAAACCGGACCGGTCGACCCCAAAAATGCGAAACCGGACCAGACCGGACCCGAAAAAAACCAGTCAACCAAAAACTACATAAGATATTCAATTTTTGAAAAAAAAACATATATATTCATGTGCATCAATACGAAGCCAAACATAATAATTGAGGTCCATACCCTTCCAAGCAAAGATCCAGATCATAGGCCAATTCTCTTGCAAGTTTTACAACAAGGCAGGCCTTGAAACACCCCATTCAGATTTGGGAACATGTGGTTTGTTCAACCTGACTTTAAGTCCAATATTCAAAGATGATGGATAGCCACGAAATCTCAAAGCCAATACAAAATGGTAGAACTCTAGCAAAAGCTAAAGACAATGAAGTTCCAACTCAAGGATTGGAACCACACAACATTTGGAAATATCTTCCATCACAAGTAACAATTGGAAGAAAGAATGAAAAGATTGCAAGAAAATGTAATGAAGGAAAGAAAGAACAATTGAATTAGAAGAGAAGCCACTTCAATGAGACATAGATGAAAGAGACCAACGGGAGGAGACCTTTTGGAGGCGAAAAACCAAATTTTTTTAGGCCCCCTCAACCTTAAATTCGTTTTTTTCCCTAAAAAAAATTGAAATCTGCCCCAATCTAAGTTGCAGGAAATGCCCTACCCCCCCCTGTTTTGGTGTTGGAAATGATCTGAAATGCCGAAACAGGTACGGTATGGCCGAGAAATGCCGCCAGCCGTACCGTATGGCGTTTCTCAATTTGGAAACGCCGTACAGTATGGCCGACGGCGTTTCCCGGCCGTACCAGCCCGTAAGGCCAGCGTTTCGGCCATTCTAAGGTGTCTTAGAGGCCAAAAACAAAAAAAATAGGGGGTCGTGGGAGTTAATATCGACATGGTTTTACTTCTATGGGAGTTAATATGGACATGGTTTTCCTTATAAAATGTCATTTATGTGTATCATTATGTTTTTTGCAATATAATGTTTTATTTTAAAAAAATACATATATATATACGGTGTTTCCCCCGACGTTTCCATTTTTTGAGGCCTTGTTTCATACCGTCCCGGTTTCAGAAACTTAGAAACGTTTCCCCATTTCGTGCAACTTAGGCCCCAATGACTGCGCTGTACGTGTGCCGTACGGAACCAGTACAGAACCAGCCGGTTCCATGTTTTTGTCCAGTTTCGTACCGGTTCTGTACGGAACCGGCCAAAAACAGTTCTGTACCGCTGGTCCGACCATTTTGGCTCTGAAGGCTGGTCCAGCCGGCCAGTTTTGCCGGACCAAGCCAGTTTTAATAACACTGATTCAAGGATAATGAAATTCAAAAAAAGTTCACCAATAAAAAAAAACTCAATTAAATTTGCCATTAAGTTTGATAAAGACAATTAAGCGAATTCCATTGTAACTTCATATATTCAAACAAAAACAAATAAAATATTTTTTAACTTCAAATTTGACCCAAAAATATGTCAAATTAAATGTCGAGACTAAATATGTACCTACACATGCACACATAGATATAAGGATTTATTTGTATATTTTTTAAGTTTGACAAAAAATTATCTTAACAATTTTATTGAAACTTAAAAAAATTCTGCATCTCTGACTTAATTCAGCATTCAATTCACCATTGCTTGAGATTCAACAAAATTTGAGTTTTTTTTTTTTAAATTGCCATGTGCACTGACAATCCTCCCCAAAGCCAATGTTTTCATCGAGGTAGCTCAAAAAGTCAATTCTGCAAACCTGTAGCAGAAATCTGCAGCCCAGTAGCAAAATCCAGTGGAATTCAAACTCAGGAAAAAAATCACAAGTGTCTTGAATATATGCAAAATCATTGGAATTACAATCCTTCTGGAGGTTGCAGAACAAGAATCAATGAGTTTTAGAAGGAGAGTCACAAAATAGCGGAATCAATTGGGCAAGTCGCGGGATGTAAGAAATCTCGTGGGTATATAGTAAAAAATAGTGGAATCCACAGAAAAATCACAGCATCACACAGAATCAATTACTGCATGCAATATTCACAAAGACAAAAACTTTCTAGAAATCAGGTGAAGAGACACGCCAGCATCCTGCAAACAACTTTTGGAAGGCACCCACATGCTTCTCACTCAAATTTACTGTTACAGAAACCCTGGAAGAGGATTGATGGCAATCCTTAGAAAACTAGAGATGTAGAGTCCCAGCAGAATTTTGGATGGGAGAGTCTTAAAGGAACCATAACTTTTTAACTCCAAAGCCTTAATTGTAGGCTTTGACACTAATTGATATGTGCTCAGAGCTGAAACATGAAAAAGCAACAAACACATGAAAGCAAGCACATGCACAAGAAACACAAGTATTTGCCATTTATACAATTGTACACTCTATATCGCATTATATGTATATATAAGAGTACACGGTTACCATCCTGAGGGGTTTGTTTAACTGATTGTCGCCAATGTTGCTGGGCATCTGGCTAGTTCCGTGCCAGCAAGTGCCCAGTTCGAATCCCCCTCAGTTAGGCACATTAGTCTATGCTGATGGGTTTACTAGGCATGCAATCCATGAATGTGGGGAAGCATCCCTTGTGTTTCCCCGTGAGATTTTCCTTGGAAAAAAAAAAAGAATACATGAATACTGAAATTGAAATTGGTACGTCCATAGCATTCCTAAATAAAGTTAAACTTGGATGAGAAGAAAAGTTAAAAATAAAAAAGCTAGAAGCTTATGTTACAATATTTACAACCACTTTTTAAATGTTAACTTAATTAAGTCTCATCGGGCCCACTTTCCATCCATAAGGACCTAAGTTATTAGGAAAATTCAAAAAAGTATAAGCATAAATTACTCTCAAATGACAAGAAAAAGTAAATTGTACACTTCAAAAGAGCATCAATGTCACTCTAAAGAATTCATTCCATGTTCTGTGCCCTAAATTCATAGTAATTGGAAAGAAATAATGATTTATCAAGCTTATAAGAGGGATAGACATCAAATATCATCACAGGTTGGTAAGAAATGGAAGATGTTCTTGAGACGAGATGTTAAAAATCATTGTGCAATCATCTAGATGGGCCTTCTTATATATGCTTAATGGATTATAGGCAAATCCTTAGTTGTAAGAGCATTAAAGTTTGACTTTATACCAATGAGTGTGAATAATCGGCTAAATCAAAAGGAATATGATATAAATAACAGATAAAAATAGGAACTAGAAAGAAAAACTAAGGACTAAGAGTTTTGTTGAAGAGATTCATGAACGGGTTGATGACATGCTTTGATAATTCTGCTAAGGCTTCGAGTATGGCTGTTAGCAATCACAAGGATTTGCACAATATCATAGGCACTAACTGAGCCCCCAATTTTCTTGGTCCAACTTGGGCATTTTAAGAACAAGAGAAATTACCCATTAATTGGACATCTCTTTTGGTGTAGAAGTCCCTCTCAATATGATGTCAAAATAGGATTAGAAAACAAAGAGGGTTAGACCCTAAAATCATGCAATCATGATTCACAACCTTCCTTTCACTAAAAAATCATAGTGATGGAGGTTGGTCAAAGGGGGCTTGTCAGGTTGGTGAAAGCGGGGTACTGTTTTTGCCCCCCACCAAGGTTAGTATTCCCCCAAGTGACATGTTTTCCCATTGTGGGTTGGCAGGGCTTCACAAGCGGGTCATTTGATCAGTGGGAACCATCATGGCCGTTAAGTTGGGCCAAGTGGTCACACGTGCTGAATTGTGAAACAATGTCCCACCTCTTGATAGGTTGTGGATGCCCTAGACTCAAAGTTTAATGGAAGAATCACAACTTCGATGGTGATAGACATCGGGCATATATACTACTCCCTAGTTTCCATCCAATGCAAATTATGCCTGATTGAAGAAGATTTCAGGAAGGTTCCTTTGTGGCAAGGAGGTTGATTCTAGATGCTTACTCGTACTACATTTTGTTGAAACATAAAAGTGGCCCAGAGGTAGTGGACGTTCAAGTCCAAGGCAAGTGTTGTTAGCCCAGTGGAAAACCAAATGCATCTCAAGCAATGATCCTTGGAAGGTTTTTGTTAGGCATGCAATAGAACAAGCTAGGTGTATAAAGAGAATTAAGGGACCCTTCACTCAATGACATCATCGCCTTTCTGAGACACTTAAGCATAAAAGGTACTCCTATGTCTAAGAGAATAAGGAAATGTTGGCAGGACATCTCCTTAACTTTTAAATGAGATGTAGTCATCTTAAAAGGAACCTTAGCATTGATAATAGTAATATTTCGAGTTTTCGGACAAGCGAAGGCTCTTTAGGCATGTTGTACAAGTATGAGGAGAAGCAATTGAGCAATAACAATATTAAACAATGGAAGGACCTCTAGCACTTTCAAAAACAAGGGTCACTTGTGTGGAGAGGTATAGGTATAGCCAGAAGCAAAGGGATATAGGGAGTGGTGAATTCACCTTTCTGAATATGTGTGAAGCCATTCCTAAAGAAAAAAAAGACTAACATTGGACTAGTTGCCTCTCTCTCTCAAAATTGGAGGTATTGGAGCCAGAGTTATGGGGTAGCTTTCTCAACATACAAGTCAGGAGAATTGTACAGGAATATGATCCCCAAACCTTCCCTTGAAACTTAACTTAATAGAAGGCGGATCTCAAAGATGATGAACATAAATCACTCAAAAGGGTGCAATCTATCTGAGATACAAGAGATTTCTTCAAAAAAGAGCCCCTTGCCTGATTCATTTTGTACATGGCATTCCCACCTAAAGGAAGTTTAACGAAATGAGCTTCACAAATGGAAATTACAATTATTATGAGAAACTGGAGGATGTCGGTGTAGACCTTGATTCAGAGTCTTTTTTATGGGTATGTTCACTTGATGGCTCTGTTAGCAAGCTGTTCTTCTAGGGATCCTTTGGTGCTACAACAATGATCACTGACTACTTCATTTGTCAAAATGAATGTACCAAGTTGTTCTAGGACTTGTCCATACAAAGATTTATTAAAATTGATAAGTTCTCAAATTTGGGTTCCAATATCTACAAGTTTGGGTAAGAACCCATATCCACAGGTAGTTGGTCTCAAGTATAACCATGCACTGATCAATTCATATGATTGCTGGAAGAAAATATTGTGAAGAGATAGACTAAGGAGCTAGAATATGCGAGTAGATAAAAAGCTATTTTGGTATGATATTGGCTTTGTATTTACTTTTTCAAGAGATGAAAACTGCATCCCTTCCAGTGATATAAGCAACAGTTTCTTATTAGATTGTATCCATGTTGCATAGCATTCTGATAAAAAAAAATTCATATGCCAAGCCTACATCCATAGATATGTTGCTAATTTAATTTAGCCTAATTAATCTACTAGGTTGAAGGGGGCCCCATAATATTTTAATCAATCTCCTTCAACAGACAGCACAAAGCCGCCCTAATTTTCAGTAACAGTACCCCGAATAACTCATCTGATACACTATCACTAAAATTGAGTTTAACATAACGAGCTATGAGATTCTATTTACCTGGTTTACAAGTATGTATGAGGTGACCTAACGCTAGCAAACAGTAGTAGCAAAAAGCGAAACTGATAATCAAACAAATATAAATTAGCCGGATTGAGTAAGAGAACCATGATAGCACATAGTGAATGAACTCACCGAACTTACGATCACATACAGAAGACCTGAAATAGCAGTCATGCTGAGAAAACTGCACCAAAGTAGCAGGAAATATGCTGTGGAGCTCAGCTGAAGTAAAGACTTCAGGCCTCTGAGATTGCATTCTAACCACAGTGCCGAAACCCACATAAACGACCTTGCAAAATGCACCGACCAAGTAGAGATTATGGGCCAATTTTGCTCCACTGCAAAACCCACATAATCTGTTGCCTTCAGATACAGAGGCTTCTGCCGCCTGATCCATTCTAGGACTTGTTCGAACAAACTGGTGTCCGCCATTGCTGTTTGTTAGTTCAATTCAGCGACATGCTCATATAGATTTGGCCCTTAGGAAATGGTCAACAAAACCTCTGCTGTATCATGAGAGACTAATGAAAAGAGGGGGTTTAAGAATTGCAGAAATGAGGATCTGGGCATTGCAGAGGAAGGTTATATTTTTGGAGACTCCACGAAATTTGAAGATTGATTCTCTGATTATGTACTGCAGTGAAAAAGGTTGTTGTAATAGTAGCCACCATGGAGACAGGGCAAGACTTCGTTGGCAATAGAGTGGAATACGGCTTTATATTCTTTCCATGTTAATTCTGAAGTCTCAATGTCGGTCTACAAAGCGTCGGAGTAAGGTATGTATGATTTTAAAAGCTCTACTAAGCACTATTTACATCGGTCAGCTTCTGAGTGAGTTCGCGGTAAGAAATGGAATATGTATCGAAAGCCTGGATGATTATAAATATCCTTGGTCATATCGCCGAGCATGTTAGACTGGAAGATTATTTGACAAAAATATGTATAAAAGAGGGAAGATTCAATTTCATTCTACATTAACGGGTGAGCATATCCAATTTTATTTTGAAGTGGGACAAATTATTTATTACTTAATTTTATAAGTTACATAACAGAGGTTTACCTTTATCTCATTTATATTATTTAGTATTTTTAATATATTTTATTTTTGGTCTTTGTTTATAGTTTGGGTGGTTGGATAACATGTTTGTTATCTTTTTTATTTGGTTTCAATTTTTTTTAAATTTACATGTTGGCTCTTGTGATAAGGACCCTAGAATAGAGRTCTACTTTGTAGACTTATGGACGTCTTGGTCCTTGCTAAGTAGCTTCGTGAATTCACTTATAAACCTAAGCCGCAAAGGTTGTTATCCTTATCAAGATTTAGTTAGGAACATCTATTTCCTTCTTAGAGATCATAGGTTCAAAGAGATCATAGGTTCAAAACCAAAAGGCTAGAGTTTTTACATGTTAAATGAGTAATATTGATTAGTGCAAATTGGTGTATGAGTYCCTAACGTTGTTATTCTTATTAAGATTTGGTTAAGAACATGTGTTTCCTCCTTAAAGATCATAGGTTGAAAACCAGAGGGTTGGAGTCTTTACATTTTAAATGATTAATATTGACTAATGCAAATTGGTATATGAGACCTCCTTATTTGTGGGACACAATGATTTCACTAATAAATTCTACTTAAGTATACATACCCTACTCTCTTGTGGATTTGAACTTGTAACCTCTTAAAAAAATGTAATTTTAGCAAAATAAATAATTTATTTATTTTCAAATTCATACAATTAAATTTAGATGTAATTTAGATAATTATTATTTTATTTATAGTATTTACTTAACTTTAAAAATAATAATAAATAAGTTATGTAAATTATTAGTTAAATATTTTGACCTAATGATTTGAACCATTTTAAAAATTCACATTTAACTCATAAAAATTATTTATATAAAACAAACTTTCCATTGTTATTGCGATTAGAACCATTTAAAAGTGAATTATTGTGATTTGAAATATTTTAAAATTTCACGTTTAAATGATAAAAAAATATCTTATATAAAACAAACTTTCATTATTATGGTAGGGTGACAATTGGGTTTAGTATATACATATTTGTATATTTCTAATGGAAGTTTGATTGGTTGTTTAAAAGTGGGGTTGTTGTAGTTATTGAGAGATTTGATTTTTGTACTTATGTGATTGTTTATATATATATATATATATATATATATATATATATTATATATTTTTTAATTGTTTAATTATATAAGTTCAATTTTATAAAATTTAAGGTTAGGTGTAATTTTTTAAGCAGTAGTTTAAATGTTCTACTTTTTGGGGTTTTTTAATCACTCTTTCCGTTTGATTTTGCATATTTGAGTGGCTAAGTTTGTATAATTCTAGTGTTTTACGGGTTTTTGCTAAATCTATTTATGCATTCAGATAGGCAATGTAAATAACAGAAAATAGAGATTTTGCCCAAATTTACATTCCGGCCAATTCCTACCAAAAGACCCAAAAGGTATATATATATATATATTGGTCAAGGAGGTTAAATTCCCTTGGGTCCTTCAAGGTTAAGTATGTGTATTCTTATTCGATGGCATTTATCCCATGCACTATTCAAGGAATGTGAGGAAGTGCTTTCACGATTTGGTTGAAGAAGTTTTCCATAAATATAAATAAATTAAAATTGGAAGTTTTCCATGGAAAAAAAAATAGAACAAAAAATGTGTGTGTGTGTCACAAGGGTTAGTTTTATTGGTTGAGTCATCTACCCAAGATAAGGTCAAATTTGGTTAAGTTACTCGAGGTTACCAGTCATTAATTCCCATTGGTTGAACCACCCTCCCTCTGAATATTGTGGAGAAGAGAGGGGGATCCCTCGAGGTTTTCCTTAGAATATATATTTTTCCATAGCCCTTAGAACACACACATGCACAACCGGTTGAGCTCAACCAGTTGTGTGTGTGTAGGCATTTGGCCAATTCTTTGTCGATAGGTGTCTGGTTTGAATCCCCCTATGTGAGGCACACTAGTCTATGCTAATAGGTTTACTAGTATCCAGTCCATGAATGTGGGAAAGCATCACTTGGGTTTCTTGGTTATCTTTGGAAACACACACACACACACACACACACACACACACACACACACACACAGGCACACATATCGCACACACATATATGCAGATGGTGCATGAAGCATAAGGTCTAGATTATTTTTTGTAAGAATTGCATATGATGATATTGTAGATTGTTCAGAGGATCCACTAGTGGGAGTGCAGATCTTCCCTTACTAGAATACTTTCCAAAGGGTGTACTCAAAGGGTATGTTGGTACAAAGGTCGTTGTTCAACGCAGAGGATGAGCATTGTTTGCAAACATAGTTCCTCTCGATCAATGTTGTTGATCATCTTATTGAGATGGGCCGACAGGATAAGGAGGATGGATGTATTAAAAGTGGCTTTAGTGAACCTTTATGGGGTTAACGGTTCAAAAATAGCTTCTCACATTGTCTTCCACATTTAATCAATCCTCTATGTGTAAATAATTGTCTAGGTTGGTGGTTTGATCCAAAGCTTGTGCAAAACAAGGAGGATCATGTGTTGAAGTGGTTGGCTCCACTAGGAGGAGGTGAGTTATCAAGGTTTAGGGATTATATAGAGTTGTTCAAGAGGCAAAGTTGAGGATGAATGAAGGTGCGAAAGTAACAAATCACAATATGGAGAGTCGTGGAAAAGAGGGGAATCGAAAAAGAGGTGGGGGTGACCATAGTCTACGACAAAGTAAGAGGTGGGGGTGACCATAGGTTGAGGCAAAGTAAGAGGTGTATTTGTAAGAAGGGGAGCCTAGTTCGATTGATGTTGGGAGATGATATCCAAATGCACCAGGTCATTAGTTTAGCAACACATATGCTAGTTGGCCATTTTCGGGGCAAGAGAATGTGTGATAAGACCCTCGATGAATGGTTGAAACTAGCTTAGGAATTAAGTCTTGGAAACTATCCTCAAATTCGTATATTAGCTAGAGGGTGAATGGATTTGGTTTTTCAGTCTACAATGGATGCGAAGAAGATGTTAAAGCAATGTTAGTATGGGAGACTACTCCTTTAATCCTCAAGAAATGGAATTAGTCATTTGATGCCAAATTGGATAAATCTATAATGTGCCTATTTGGGTTAAGTTAATGGGATTACCACTGGAATTCTAGTCACCAAATGTCTTTAAGGACATAGGGAATGTAATAGGCACTTTATGGATGCAAACATGAGTTTTATTAAGACGGGGATTATGACTATTGGTTGGATTTCTGTGAGTCTGAACCTTCAAGGGTGATTAGCAGAGGATATTTTTATTCAACAAGGCACTTTTTCTCATACCTAGATTCTAGATTACACAGGAATCCCTTTTTTATGTCATCAATATGGACACCTAGTTACAAAATGTGATCTAAAGCTCAATAAGAAAATTTGGGTCAAAAAAAGTGGGTTAACATATGGGGAGGAGGTTGGTGAAAACAAATGTAAAAACTCTCTGAAGATTGAACATATACATAAAGAATTAGATATTTAGTTGACAAGGGTTGAGGTAGTGCAAAAGCACACTAAATCAAAAGAGGATGGAGTTGTACAAAATCCATCGTGCACAATTTCTCAACCCTGACAAGAGAATGAAATGGAAGATTTTAAGGTTGTGTCACTATAGGTCTAGGGCTTCGATGACAAAGGTAAGTCTATTTTAGTTTCCTCCCCTATTATTTAGGAAAGCGCAATCAATATTAGGTTAAGTAGAGAGTCAATGTTATGAATGGACAAGAAAGACATGTCCCCTTCTGGGTTTTTTAGGTCAAAAATATTATTGAGGTGGTTTCACCCCCCATAGTTTTCTGTCGATCGATGCAAAGGTGGTGAAGTCGGTTGAAGTCCCCAATGTGCCTAGGGGTAGTACCTTTGTATATACCTTGCACTTTGATTGAGGAAGGTAGCACAATTGGGTTTTCATCCAATTATTTTCTCAAGCCGAGAATTTAGGCGTTAGAATATAGACATGGGGGTTGAGGGTGGTTTGGGTATGAATGATTGTTCTGGAACCTCTAGGGTTGGAAGGGGTAGAAATTCCTTTATGTCATTGGCTAAGTGAAAATAAAAATAAAAAAGTTCTAGCTAGAAAACAACATCCTTTTGAAGGGATCCTTAAAGCATCGCATACCCCTTGGAAATGTGCTCCATGATCCTTATGTCCTTGACTGTGAAAGGGATGAGCATCCCTTTGAAAAAAATGGCCCTTTGCAACCTTGTGTAATTACAGAAGTTGGATGTTTTACTCCTTGAGGAAAGAATGGGTGACAGTCATAAATGTGTTTGTGATTTGGAGAAAATTCTTAGTGATTGGGACTTTTGTTATGTAGATACTACAGGTCAGTTTGGGGGATTAATTTGGGGATGGTGGAAAAGAAGCTTTAAATGTGCTTAGATGTTTTCCTTTCACTCGAGATTGGGTACATCATTGTATGCCAAATAGCCTAGTGCATAATTCACTATACTAAATCTTTATGGACCATACACTAATCAAGTAACCTATGGGGATAAGATATTTTCCATGAGCCTACTCAGGAAAAGGCATATTATTATCGAAGGTGACCTTAATTTTACATTAGGGAGGGATAAATTTTGGGTCGCATCTGCAAATATGTGTGTATTGGTTGAATACTTTGTGTAGAAAGTGGAAGATCTTAGTCTATATGATATTAAGCCTGTGAAGATGAAATCTACATGGAGAAACATGAGGATCGATGAGGGTAGAATAGCTAAATGACTTAACAAGTTTTTGGTGAGTGTTTCTTTCATAAGGGACTCTATTGGAATTAGATAATGGATTGGATCGGGTGGTGATCTGATCATATACAAAAAAAAATTGGAAATCGCAAAGGTGGGGAGGAAACCTCCTAGCCTTTTTAAATCTAACCTTAATTAGTTGATGGAGGAGGATTATGTTAATATGATTAAGGCAACTTGCCTCCTTTTGATGAGACATCTAGAAAAGTGGTTGGAATTCAATTTGAAAGGAACTTAAAGAGTACTAAACAAAAAACAACTAAATGGGCACAAAAGAAAAGATTGAAGGATGAACATGACTTATTTGTGTGTGGAATCTTAGTTGGAGGATTTGTGTAATAGTGAATAGGCTAGAATTCAAGATGATCACTACAAAATTAAGGTCAAGACAATCAAATAGAGGAACCTGAGGCATATTGGTAGATAAGCAAGAAGTGTGAAGGCTCAAGAGTAGGGCCCTGTGGTTGGCCCAAGGGTGATGAAAACACCAAATATTTCCATAAGTATGTCATACATCAAAAGAATGTTAATGCAATATGGAAAATGCCAAATAGTGATAGATCCATAGCCTACAAGTTTGAAGACATTGCTTGTTTGGGTGTGGAGCATTTTTAGAGTATATACAAAGAGGAAGATTAAGTGCTAGTTGCCGAGGTGGTCAAAATGACCACCTCTTTTGCAAGCTTTGTAAATGATGAAGAAAGTAGACGATGTTGGAAGATACCTTCAAGTGAATTGGTACTACATAGTTTTTAGAAGGACAAGAGTCCTATACTAAATGGCTTGCCCATTGAATTGTTTAGGGTTTTATGAGTTAATTGAGGTGGACTTTTTGAGAGCTATTAATTATTCCAGATCTTCAAGAATGATGTTAGTGTCCTTTAATTCTACTTTCATTACTTTAATCCCAAAATCTGATAATCTTGTATCTTTTGATGAACACAGGCCCATATCACTATGTAATTACATATATAAAATTGTGTAAACGCTATTGCTTTAAGGGCTAAGATATTGTTATCGAATTCTATTTCAAATGAACAATTTGGGTTTTTATCAAACAAGTATATGAGGCTATAGGTGTAGCTCAGGAGGAGCTTCATACAATCAAGACAAAAAAAAATCTTCAATGGTTATCAAGTTCGATTTATCTAAATCATGTGGCAAGGCAAGCTAGATGTATTTAAGGTTGATGTTGATACATTTAGGGTTTTTCTTACACTTTGTTAATTGGTTAATGAGTTGTGTGAGCTATGTTTCCTTTGCAATTCTTATAAATTGCTTTGTCTCAATTTTTAAGGCCTAGCAGAGGGTTGAGGCAAGGATGTCCTATTTCTCCTTTGTTGTTCCTTATAGTTGTTAAGGGTTCGAGGAGAGCTCTCATTAAAGCAAACAAATCTAGTTATTTTAAGGACACGAAAATTAGGAATGGTATATTTTTGTCTCACCTCTTATTTGTGGATGATATACTGTTTTTTTGTGATGGATCAAGGAGAGGTGCCCTTAAGCTCAAAGAAATTTTGGATATATATTGTACAACTATAGGTAAGTTGGTAAATGTTCATAAGTCTTCAATTTCCTTTACTAGAGTAGATGTAGATGAGGTCATATGTATTTTCTATGGTTTCCTTATCAATAGATAGATACACAAGATGGGATAAAGTGTCTAGGGTTCTATCTTAAACCCAATGATTATGGTAAGAGATATTGGAACTTGTTTACAACGAACGTGGAAAAGAGGTTGGTTATATGGTGCAATCAATCGTTATCTCATAGGGGTAGGGTCATTCTAGTTAAATATGTATTAGAGACAATCCATGCATATTGGATGTCATTAGTTTTTATCCCCAAGTGGGGTATTGGAAAATATTCAGACATTATGTTTTAGGTTCTTATGGTCTAGAAGGAGGGAGGTAAATGGATTGCCTTAGTAAAATGGAAGTGTATTGCAATTCCAAATACATGGGTGGATGGGGTATGAAGAATTATTCATTTTTAAATAAAAAAAATTGGCAACAAAATATGTGTGGAGGTTGATTACGGATAAGGGTCTTTGGTTAGTCAAGATACACAAATATATTGCACCTAACTTTGTGGAAAACTAGATTAGGAACCCAAAGAAAAAATGGCAAAATTCATCTATAATATCGAAGACAATGGTGTTATCATTTCCACTAGTTACACAATGTCTTGTCTAGAGAATTGGGAATGGGGAGAGAGTGAGGATCAGCACAAACCCTTGGGTTGGAAGTGGGGAAGGGTACATGCTATCTACTAGAGTGATTGAAGTTCTTCACGGGAATGGTTTTTTCCGTTATTAATCAGGTTGCATATCAATAGTTAACTTGTGCATGGAGTCAAGAATGGAAACATGTTGCTCTAATTGGTATGAAGGGTATAGATGTAGTTGATTAGGAGAGACATATTTCATCTTTAAGGACAAGCCATGTGAGAATCGAGGAAGTCGATGATGAGCTCATATGGGGAAAAACTCATGCCTTAGGAACATATTATCCCATGCAATTAAGTGAATTGGAAGGAGCAAGGGAAGCAATCTGGTGGTGGAAAGGTATATGGAAGTTCAAATGCCCCTTAAAAGCTTGTATTTTCATATGGTTGGCTCTAGAAAATAAATCTCTTACTTGGGATATGTTACAAAAGAGGGGTAAAAAAGAACTTGGTTGGTGAATTTTGTGTAGGGAAAATGATGAAAATGTTGAGCATATCTTAATGTTTTGTCATTATACTACTCAGGTCTGGAAAGGATTGGAGGCACTTACTAGTTTAAGGGAGATGTGGGGGGAGGGGGTGTGGATTCTAATAATGAAGGTTTGAGTACGTGGTGTAGTAACTATGCTAACAAGAAATATAAAGCACTCCCACTAATCATTTCATGGGGAATATGGATTGCACAAAATGCATAGACATTTGAAATCATGATTTTACTTCTCATTCGATGTTTTGATCATAGTATGTCTATACTAGATTGTTTTAAGCAGGTTACTAGAGTGAAACCCCATAGACATATTATTGTGGAATAGATCTATAAGAGTGGAGCATGGTTTACTTTGATGGTGCATATCAAGGGGACCCTTTAGTTTGTGGTTCAGGTGGTGTTATTTATCTAAGTGATAAACATGTGATAAAGTTTAAAGTTGGATTGGGAAGGGGCACCAAGAATTATGCATAATTTCTAACATTAAAGTTGTTAATAAAGCTAGCAATAGAAAAGGGTATATCTAAAATTCAAGTTTATGGTGACTCCTTAGTTGTAGTTAACTAGACCAATGGATTATACAATATGGACAATTATTTATCGAGGCCTATATTTGATGAGATCCAACTTGTTAGAACTACATTTATTCTAATTTATTTTCATCACGTATTTAGACAAAGAAATGTAGATGTTGATGGGCTCTCAAAATCTAGACTTTTATTGGATATAGGCACTTGGCATATTCAAGAGAAAGTGGATGGAGAATCCATTGAATATACTTGTATTTTTTTTGTTTAGATCCTTTCTCTGAGACATGGTCCTAGTAAAAAATATAAAATAATTTTGTAAAAAGGATGGTTTTAGAAAGTGACATTTTTTGGTTTTATATGTTGTTTGAATGACAACACAAGATGATTAGAATGATCTTCTTATTTTGAGACTTTTGTTGAAGCACATGATGGAGCAATTTATGTTTAGGAAATTTATTTGAATTATGTATATGCTCTCCCCTTAGAGGGACATGTTGAAATCTGTTTTCACTATACATCTATGGATTGCAATTTTGTTACATCATAAAAAAGTTATGATTTCGTTTTTATGAGAAAAAATGTATTCCAAGAGACAAAAAAATTAGATTCAATATTTCAAGTATGAAATCAAAATATACATCAACCTGTTGGAATACTGATTGGGAGGGGGGGTGTGAATCAATATTAGTACTTTTAATCCTTTTTAACCACAATGCATATTGTTTACTTTATGAGTAGATTACCAATAACATTCAATATGAGCAATATACAAAAGGCAACCACACATAAACACAGTACACCAATATTTTATGTGGAAACCCAATGCGGGAGAAAACCACAGAATTATTTTCTTATATTGTCAAAAGAAGTACATTCATAGGAAGCACCCAACTTCTGTGTTTTCCAGCTACAACTGGAAGGAGGCTAGAACCCCTTGATTTCTCAAGCTTCAACCTGAAGGAAGCTACAACTCCCTTATTCTCTAGCTCCAACCAGAAGGAGGCTACAACCCCCTATGTTCTCCAGCTACAACCGGAAGGTGGCTACAACCACCTATCCTTGCCTTGTCCAAACATCCTGAAATATAAGTGCCAAATAACGGATACTGCCACTGTCACTCTATCACTGTCAATCTATCCCTGTAAGACCTGTCACTATAAAACTTGTACCAACAATCTGTCACAAGTTGTAACAACAACCCATCACAAGTTGTAACAAAAACCTATCACAATAATCTCCTCAACCAATCAGATCTACAAATCTCATACCCATTGTCACAAGTGTATAGCTCAAACCATGCACAACTATGTCTCTCTGATCATGTGTCATACATATACAAACAATCATAAACCAAGTGTAATGAATCCTCACATCAACCGAGCATCAAACCCTCACTGTTATGAAACCCCAATATGTACCAATAACTTCAGCAATGCACCTCAACCAAAAACCCTCAAACATGTACTAAAGGATATAAGATACACCTCAACAGTATGCCCAATAATGTATGCCAACTACAAACAACAAATATACCAAAAATGTACCTTTGTAGATTTGTCACATACAATATGTACCATACAACCAATAGTCCCCCCAGGGAAAAATTTCAATCTCCCATGTCCATATCCCAAGATATCACCAAAAGACCAACTTCAAAACAAGCATATAACATACCTTTTCTTTTTGTAGATAGCTTTGTTGTACCTGACCATTGTTATCCTTTCTTGTAGCTTCTCCTCGACTTCTATAACCTAAACCACCGCTCATTCCTCATATCTGACACTGCCTCACGTGATGAAAGGGGTTGTCTAGCGGGGCCTCACGTGACATGCTATAGGAAACCTGCAGGAATGCCTCGCAGGACATTTACTGTTTGACCCACGGGGATGACCCTAATCAGGGTTTTTCACGACTTTCCCACTCTCTTCTGCAACTGTGAAACTTTTTCGTCACTCTTCCTTCGCTACCTCAGACTTGCGCAACTTCATATGTATCAATGAGTACCTGCAAGAAACCTTTCATAAGATAGATATTCAATGTGCTCAATAGGTGCTAATGGGAGTCCCTTGCTCTCTTATTTATACTCTCCAAGTGCCTTCCTTTAGGAGTTATCTTCTAACTATTTTACCCAACTTCCCTCTTTTAGGGCTAACGCACTTTTTTGTTGCAACTATTTTACCCATAATTAGTAAACCCACCACTTCTTGTTGCAACTAATTTATTTTTAATTATTTTCTTATTTCAACAACTTTACCCATAATTAACTCCTAGTTGCAACCACTTTGACTAGTAAACTTCTTGATGACTTGCTAGGAGCTTCTAGAATAATTGACTTATTTGTTGACCTTCTAGAGGCTTCTAGAATATTCATGAGGGTCCTCCAACTTCATTAAGCCATATCTCATCAACTGTGAGGAACTATGTGATGTACCACATATCACCGAAAATGGCATGACGTGTACTATCCATTTATGATAGTATTACCTGCAAATTCACTTATCTTCATGTCTTTATTCCTCATCCAAACTCGGGTTCCTTAACCACACCTCTGGGGCTACTAGAATTTGCTACTGGAATTGCTTCAAGGGTTGACATCAATGACAACTAACCCAATCTATCAACAATACTTTGATAGGCCTTGAAGCATGTACTTTATACTTTGACAAAAAATACAACATTATCAATCTCCATATCAGTGCTATAACTACTTACTTATAGTCGTCCTAGGTTCCTAAGAGGTAGCCTTAAGATATTAAAAAAAAGATCCTTTCATCTCTACAACTTCAACATAGCGTTAAAAAAACTACACAACTCTCGTCTTTCCTTTCAGATTTAGAATTAATAAGTAACCTTTATGAGAATGTAATTTAGCACCCCCCCCCCCTTTGTATTCTTGTTCATATTGGGTTCCCTCCTGCATAGAAACAACTTCCTTAGATAAACAATCAAGCCTACTATTGAATTCTCTATATATTTGAGTAAATAAATTTCATCATAAATTTCTTTTACCTCTAGGACCTAATTCATTATTGGGGCTAACTTGATATTATCATTTTTGCTTTTGTTGTTTGCCCAATCCATCAATACTCTCTCTCTCTCTCTCTCCATGTGTGTGTGTGTGTGTGTGTGTACACACACATTGCCATTTGCGTTTAGCTCAGGTGGTTGGGAGGAATGATTGTTATTATGGGTTCAATTCCCACATGACATGTTGAGCTCATAATGAGTATATTTGTTGGAACACACCAATTGAGATAAGCATGAAATGCATTATTCATTAATATGATACATGTATAAATGCATCATTATGACCTTTGGATTTGTCTTCTAAGAGGTCTCTTGGACTCCCAATGATGGTTCACATATTGTGACATTTCATATTCATTCTCCAAATGGATTTGGTTTTCGACATTCCCTCCCTTAATCCGAAGGGGTGTATGTCAGTCCAAGGAGAGAGATGAAATCTGAAACTGGACAACTAAAATCTCAAAGTGGATAGTTGTCAATGGTTGAATGTGCTCTTTGAATCTAGTGGTTTTGGGATGACCACAAACCGAATGGCTAGTAGAAGCTAATGTATTATACTAAATGGTGATGGTGGTTTAAGGAATACCACAAACCAATTTGGTGGTTTATGGATGACCACAAACTCTGGAACTTGGCTCTAGGGTCAATGGTTCCTGGAACATTTCCTAAGTTAGCTAGAAGCTAAAGCTAATGTCTTCTGTTGATTGGAAAAGCTCTCAAATGTTAGTTTAAAGATAATCATAAATTGTTCTCTAGCAGAAGTTGAAAGTCTTCTACTAAACGAAGGTTTAAAGAAAACCCAAAACTATTGTCTAGCAGAAGTTGTGAGTCTTCTACTAAGTGGTGGTTTAAGGTAAACCACAAACCAATTTGGTGGTTTTGAATGACCACAAACCGAATCACGCTCACTTGTCATGCTCACTTGTTACTACTTGATTGGTGGGACTTCGAAACTTGAAGCTTGACTGTCAATCACTGATGTTATTTCCCCCTATCAGGGATAAGAACATAGTTACCAACTTAATGAGAAGTCTCCAGAGTTCTCGTTTTTTGGGGGCCCAATTTTTTACCTTGTTTTTGAAAATGGTGCTACCGGTAGCACCCCCTCTCCGTTTTTAGATGATTTTTTATATTTTCAATTTTTCGATCCCCAATGTTTCCACATTATTTTTTTAAATGCTCATTTTTCATCTATTTTCATTTTTTTCTAAATATATGTATAT
>ML789086.1:903719-921377 GCA_009831015.1 Picea engelmannii | reverse complement strand
GATCAAAAGACAAAAGGATCTTAGCCGGAATACAAATAAGCAACTAAAAGATAATACCCAGAATATGGGAGCACTGCGGAATCAATGAAGAATGATGGAAGACCTGGATGATCTTCCTGGTGACTAGGGTGTGTCTTTCAACATTGAAATCAGCCAATTGGTGTCTTCCTCCTGGAATACACTAAACTATCTCTCCTGAGATGTGCCATTCTCCTCAATGACAAGTCATAATCTGCATAATGCTGAAATAGGTCGCTGACCCTTCCTTTATAGCTTTCCAAAACCCTAAATCATGCTGAAACCCTAATTCTCTATTGATTTCCAAAACCCTAAATCATGCTGAAACCCTAAATCACTGCTGAAACCCTAATTCATTGTTGACTTCTATTTTTAGCTCATAATGACTTAAAAGCGCTTTTAACCCTTGTTAGCTCAATGTCACTTTCTGAATATAACACCTGTGGCTGGAGTGACCTCTAGTAACCTTGTTTACCCCTCTTTGGCCCTTGCTATAGTCTAACGGGGTGGTTTAGACCATTAAGCCTCCTCTTCTGGAGCTCTTATTTGGAAAGGGACATTACACATTATTTAACACCCATGTTTCCCCCAGTCTATAAATATAATTATTATCATGACCAAAACTATAGACAGGCCTATTATGTGATCGTTGAAAGACAATGGAACTTTGATGTTGGGCACATTCCTATCTTGAGAAGGAAGGATATTTTGGGCACATGCACAATTTTGGAGAAGGTTTATTTTGGGAAAGACCTAATTTTGGAAAGAAGACCTAATTTTGGAGCACGCACAATCGATGGCAAGAAAGCAACATGCAAAAAAAGAAGGAAAAACAACATGCAAGAGGAAAAGCAACGTGGCACGTAGGCAGGAAAACCTAACCATGATAGGGTTAGGGTTTTTTTATAAAGATTGTAACAACTATAAGATTGAAAACTAGTATAAATAAGAATCGAGGAGATCTAGGTTAGCGGTTCAAAGAGTTCAGTTAGTTGGTTGATTTTTGGGAGAAAGTGGTTGATTCAGTATTCATTATGATTGTAATAAGATAATAGAAGAGTCAAGTAAGTGAGATTTTGAGGGTTCGATCATGGGCTGAGGATCCTGGTGTGATCTAGACCTCCTCGCGAAGGTTCCTTAACCTCATAGTGCTTTTATAATTGAAGATTTAATGCGTGCAACACCATATTTTGTAGCAGACCTAATAAAAGAGCAGAGAAGCCAAATCTTTGTGGACGTAGCCCAGGAGGGGCTGAACCATGGTAAAACATGTGTTATATGTAATGTTTCTTGCATGGTTACTTTTTGTCAATGATTAATTTATGAATAGCTAGATATATTAGAATGCATGCCTGGCGTAAATGAGGAATGAACCGTATGAATACTTGAATGAATAACAAGATGAAGGCATGAAGAAGATAGAATACACACCCAGATCCCCACTCATTCCTAGACTGCAAGCACTTGAGAATTGCAGTCACCCATAAAGCTATCTCGGGTGAGACTGTGCAGTGCATTCTGTGTGTTGTGTTGCCTTCTAGTTTACGAGGAGGGCCGATAGTTTTAGAGGGTTTTTTTGGAAACTTGTTGCGATCCAAAACTGGGTCATCCCTAGAAGAGAAAGAGAGAAATAGAAACCAACAAATGGTTCTATTGTCGGTTGGAACTGCATAGGATTGAGTGGACGAGATCTGTGGAAGATTGGCACAGAGAATGAAAGTATAGAAGGCAATGTTCAAGCCATGGAATCCAACGAAGGTAGAGATTTAAATATGGTTTAAAACAAAGTAACTTGAATTTGCACATAAGGATAACATAATTCCTAAGATAACATCGCACAAATATCTTAACAAATACGTGTTTAGCGACTTGCATGAGGTATTTTTTTGTGATTTCCCACATTTCTTGTAGGAGTGGCTATTGAGGTTAAAAGACAACCACCCTACAAATCAAATTAGACAGTTGGAGTGGAATCATGTGGAGATTATGCAGTTACAACAAGTTAATAACAAATTTACACGTGCAGTAGATTTTTGGTTAAATAGTATTGTTGCAGGGTTTATCACTAAATTTACAATAGATACCACGAAGTCGTACAGCGTAGCAGAGCATGATTTTCTAAAAGGACCCATAAGTAGGTATATCAGATCGCAGTATAGTTCAATCAAGATTTTACTGTATAACAACGGTGTGATGACCATGGAAACAGACAACTAAAACTTCCCTGTGTGCATGGGGGAAGGGGGGAAGCACTAACATGACCTAGAAAAATGGAGGAAGATATGGATAAGGGAAAGAAGAAGGAGGCCATGGACCCAATCATGATGGAAGAAGACCATATAAAGAAGATAATGGAAACAACTGGAAATACACGCAGTGGAGCACCCTACCAATATAAGATGAATAATAAGAAGACAGCCATAGCTGATAGAGAGAGCTTGGCAAGTGATGAAGAAGAGGTAGAAGATCTCCGGGCTGTGGAGAATATTGAGGAAATCTTGTGTGCAACATATGAAAGGAAAACATGAGGTTCAAGGGTAGGAACATAAGGTAGAACTCCAATCCATATTACCGTTAGTGTGGAACCTACAACCCCATGTGCGACTAGTACACCAGAAAGAGCACCAACATCTAGACAAGCAAATTTTAGTGGCAAAAGAATGAAAGGACAAGGATCCAGTCAAGGAGCATCAACTGGGACACCTAGTTTAGGAATTATTAGTCAAAGATCTACACCGTGCTGAGGTAGTAGTTCAACACAGTTTAGAATGGCAGGACATGATTAGGTTACCAAAATTTCAGGGAGAGACATCAGAGGACCCTAAAAAGCACTTATTCATTTGTGAGAAGATATGGGAAGTGAAGCATATCATAGATGAGGATACAAAACTTACGCAGTTAGCTATCATGCTAAGAGACCGCACACTATATTGGTACATGAGATTAGATGTAAATAGTTCACCAGGAGTAACAAGGACCATTGTAGACATGAAAAAACTGTTGATAAATGAATTTCAGAAGCCTAGCTCAGAAGATTAGTATATGAATGAAATGATTGAAATCAGGCAAAAAACTAGGTGAGTCTTTTTGAGAGATTGATTGGAGGTTTAAACATTTGAAAAGTAAGTTGAAGTACACAATTACCGACATGCAACATAGGCACTTATTTGTGAACTCATTGTTACCACATTTGAAATACCCATTAAGACAGTAGAAGTTCCAAACTCAGGCAGAGGTTCTGTAGGCAACCTTACAACTAGAAGAGAAATGGTATCAAAAGACAGATCCAACAATAGAGGATTTGAAGGAGCATGTCAAGAACCTAACATTTCAACTTAACTAGAATAAGGGAAAAGAGAAAAGAGAAGTTGTTTGGTGTACCACATGCAAGACAGAAGGACACCATAAAAATGAATGTCCAACTTTCAAGCAGTACATGGAAACAAGAGTACCAAATCCTCTACCAATAGGAGGACCATGATGCAAGATCTATGAAATGTATGGGCATGATCCATATCATTTTCCAATTATGCAGAAGTATAAGATAGTGCCCAAAAGTTCTAACTGCAATTTTTTCAAGTCAGTCGGTCATGATGATAAAGATTGTAGGACGATGGAGCTGATGAGAGAAATAACTTCAGATGCTTATAGGGTGCAAGAATAAATGATGACCAGACAAGTTGCACCATAGTTCAACCATGTACCACCTCCATACAACAATGTGCAGTCGCAGTATAACAATGTGCAGCTGCAATACAACAATGTGCAACCACAATATAACCCTGCGTAGTATAATTAGGTACCTCAGTGCAATGGACCACTAGGAGATCGGGTTAGATACATAGGTGAAGGACAAGGTAGAGGAGGATTTGGATGACGAAGAGGCCTAGTAGTGTGTCACAACTGCCAACAACCAAGACATTATGCAAGGGAATGCCCACTTCCACTAGTGATATGTATGTACTGTCGTGCAAAAGATCATGATACAAAAGAATGTACAACACTCTTGGGAAAGATCCAAGAAAAGAGGAACCAGAACAACCAAAATGTATAGTGGATTTATGCATAAGCCAGGGATGATGGAAGAAACATCAATATAGTCATGCGAGGAGGAGCTAAGAGAGAAGTCGACATAGTAAGACAAGATCTAGTGCAACATCAATGGGTTAAGAAGAATAATGAACCACAAAAGTTGTTTGATGCATGGAAAGAAGAGGAAACATTCAAGGAGGCAAGACAAGAGTTTCTCAAAAAAATTGTTGCATTTGCATCAGCCACGCAACACACTTAGAATGTATGAATGCATGAAATTCCCTTCTCAATGGACCACACCAGTGAACCACAACCTTTAGAGAAAGTAAGTAACATAAAAAAAAAATTGCAATCATGTGTTAAGTTATTAAAGGATCCATCATCTGTTAAGATCTTACAAAATCTTCTAGAAAGATGTAACACAGAGGTAGAAGGGAAACTAGAGAAGAAAACAATAAATCATCTCCATACAAGAAGAAGGACAAGCATGGAATTCAGAGTAAATGCTAACATTGGGGATTTCAATAAGGGGGATATTATACTGGACTTAGTATTTGAAGTAAATGTATTACCTAAGAAGACATGGCAGTGCATGGGGTAACCCACACTAGGCTATTCACCTGTCCAGTTGAAATTAGCAAATCAACACAGAGTTTTACCAATTGGAAGGCTTAAAGGTGTGACAGTAGATTTGGATGGAGTGCGCACTATGGAAGATTTTGAAGTCCTAGAGATAGTAGATGGCACAACACCTTATCTAGAATTGGTCGGACTGGATGGAGCATTTGATAACCAAGTCATAATCAACCTGAAGACAAGGAAAATAAAATTTGAATCATGTGAATATAGAGTCATTGCACCATTATATCCTTCAGAAGGAGAAAGATTTGTAGAACCCACCTGTCTAGATTTGGAAGAAATAAACCAATTGTATAGAACCACTGCTTGCGAAGAAGATTATGTCAACCTAATTGTTGATGGGGTACTCAGCTGGAGAACCATCACATCATGTGCTTCTAACTCAGATACAGGTTTGGAAAATTGGAAATATAGATTACATGAAGTTTCCACAAGCAGGTGCGCAAGAATAGACTGCACAGTAAGATGGGTTGGTACAGAGATAAGAGAACCTCTGAGTTTTCATGGGGTTAATGATTTAGAGGAATTACTAAAAAAATATGAAGAGAAAGTGTTATAAAATCATAGACTCTTAGTCCTAGATATTGCACACCTACAAGATGGCGGGGTTCACACAAAGAAACAATTCAGGACTGGTACCAATATAGGCGATTACTACGCAATAGATTTGGTGCAAAACATGGGAGTAATAAAATGCAGAGGTATGATGGGCAAAAAACACCAGAAAAACACTTGGAGAAGTGCATAACACAATGGAGGATGACACCACCAGAATAATGGCCTCGTCACTTTATCCATACGTTGGAAGGAATCCTAGAGAACTGGTATATAGACCAGGAGATATGGGAAGGCACTACAGGATGGACATCATTACAACAAAACTTTGTAGTAACTTTATCATTTGAACATGAGAACCCCAACATTAATTTAGCACTGAAGAAGATAAGAGGTCTAATATTTATTGATGAACCAGAGGTTGAAATCATGACAGAATATCAACAACAAAATAAACAGATAGTCAAAGAACTACTTTTATGCTATCATGTTGAAGAGGAAGCACTAGATGAAGATGATCTGTGCAACATTCAAATTACAAAAATTGAAGGAGAAAGAGAGGTGCAAAGTCCATCTCTGGAGTCAGAAGTATTTTCTGCACCAATCAAAGTAAAGAAAGTTAACATTGTGACAACTGACAATCCTAAAATGGCAAGTATTGGAGACTATTTGGATGAACAAACAGTAGAAATAATAACAGAGTTATTATTGTGACTTAATACTTAACAAGATGGGCAAAAGAAGAACTAGTAAAAGACTGTAGAACAGAGACAACAACACACTTCTTGTTTGAGCAAGTGATCACCATATTTGGATTTCCAAGGATTTTGATGAGTAACCAAGGCACTCACTTTATCAGCAGTACCATCAAGGCTATGACTGAGGAGTTTGAATTCTATCACCAAAAACGTACACCATACCATCCTCAAGAAAATGGAACAGTAGAAGCCTTCAATAAGATCTTGGAAAATGCTTTGACTAAGATCTGCAATGTCAACAGAGATGATTAGGACTTGAAAATACCAACAGTACTATGGGCATATAGTACCACATGAAAGAAGTTGACAGGACAAACACCATTTAGATTGGTGTATGGGCAGGAAGCAGTAGTTCCATTAGAATTTCTAGTACCTAGTTTGTGTGTAGCAACAATTACCAACATGACAGAAAGAGGCACAGTACAGGAAAGGTTAAATCAACTAATGGAAATGGAAGAGGACAAAATTCTGACAGGATTTCACTAGGAATTACAGAAAGAAAGAGACAAATCCTAGAATGACATACATATTAAGAAGAAGAGTTTTAAGGAGGGATACCTAGTCCTGCTCTATGACAGTAAGTTTTTTCAACATCCTGGTAAATTTAGAATGCATTGGCTAGGGCCATATGAAGTAAAGATTGTCACATATGGGGGATATGTGCAACTAAAGGACTTGGGAGGAAAAGAACTGAAATGAATGATCAACAATATTCGAATGAAACCGTTCAGGGACAGTCGACCTCCTAACCCTTAAAAGTCATAGCGCAGTGATTAGGACAAAAAAATGATAAAAATAAATAAAAAGAAGAAAAAGAAGAAAAAAGAAATAAAAAAATAGAAGACAGAAGAAAAACACAAAAAGACACAGAAGTTGTCTGAACCATAAGAAAGTGTGGAAACAAAAAAAGTTGCACGTAGTAATTACCATGACAAATATCATAAGACAACACACATGAAAAATTATACTCGGTGCAAATGCACGCAAAAAGTGAAAAATGAACACGACCGGGTCTATAAAACGCAGAAAGCACGTGTTTATTCAACAGTTAGCAATTTGTGAGCATAGAGTGAGAAACAGAGTGCGTTCCCTAGCTATCATTTTACATAGAAGCAAGAAAGTGAGTGAATTCGAGAGAGAATGACCCCACCAAAGTTCGACGCGCCAGGCTAGTACATCTGGGTTACTTGAAAGGGCTAAATGTATAAGGAAAGAATGCCATAGCCCGAGAACGTGGTCGAGCTAGAGGATGTTACTAGCTTGGACACACAATCAATCAACATGACATGGGTTGAGGAAGAGACATCAACAACGCAACAAGGTGAAATAGGGCATAGCTCCAGGACTCGGAATGGTATTCCTAACCCTAGCCATGAGACACCTGCGAATCCCGACGAAACAATGGGGCCGCAATAGTCCCCTGAGTGTGAGGAAGTGTTGGTCAAAGATATCAACGACCGACCAAAGTCCGTAAAGGAATAAGAGGATGCAGACGCAACATAGGTAGACACATATACTGTGGGACATAAAATAAAGGCACCAAACGCCATGTATGTTACGCTCCCCTATCTCCCAGACGCAGTGACTACTATGGATGATATGATGGGGAAGGTACCAAAACTTAGGTATGCAGACCATGATGTGCGTGATGCACCAAATTCTCCTATTTGGCCGAGGACACTTATTTAATAAAGACAGGGGAAGTTAGACCCCTCAACAAACCCATAATGGAGCCCGTGTAGTGGATACCAGGGATTTATAACTAATGCATCATGAATTTGTTGGATATACCGCATTTCAAACGTGGTAAGAATGTCGGGCTCTGCGTGAAACAACTAGTCGCCCGCATACACAGAGGCATCATTTGGATGGACAAGCTGGTACATATAGATTTGGCACTAATTTCCAAGATCATAGGACTCCCCACATTCGACGTGAAACTAGAGGAATACTTGGATAACAAGGCACGCGAGAAATAAATCACAAAACTGGTTAAAGCACAGTTCGACACCACTCAGGGAAATAGGGGCATTGTAATCAAGGATATAAATGACAATATGACAAGGTTCACCAACAATATTGTGGCTTGCAAACTTTTGAGGAAATTTCACAAAGAGGAAGCCCCAGCAGGCGTTATTGCAGTAGTTGTGCAGTGCATGAAAGGGGTCATGTTCAGCTGGGCACCATACCTTTTGAACCAACTTTTGATAGATTGTAAAGACACACAAGACAATGGAACCAAGTTCCATTACTCCTGGTTGATCATCCTTACAACTTTAACAAGGTTCCATGAGCCAAATTTCTCAGCTTTCCTCGATAGGAAATGAAAATGTTATGCGACCAGATACGAGTCCCTCTGGCAGGACAAGGACAACAAAACACAATAGGAAAACACCACCTTTTTTGCAATGCTGCTAAAAGAGATTCAACAATGCACAACTAATGTGTGGCGCATACCTATGGAGTTAGTCCAAGATACAGATGGGATAGGAAAGTTCAAGGTATCTAGACATCACATGTGGATCCATACAGCAAGGGATCCAAAGAAGGAATGGATAGAAATGTAGTACTGTAGGAACTAGCAGAAACGTTCCATAGTCTAGATAGGGTAGTTCAGGAAGCATGCACCACCTAAGTGGCTCGGAATGAGCCACATGTCAGTGTTGGGAGCCTTTTAGGGCAAAAGGAACAATTTTGGAGAAGAAGGTCTATTTTGGGAAAGACCTAATTTTGGAAAGAAGACCTAATTTTGGAGTGCGCGTAATCGATGGCAAGAAAGAAGCATGCAGAAAAAGAAGGAAAAACAACACGCAAGAGGAAAAGCAATGTGGTGTGTAGGCAGGCAAACCTAACCATGATAGGGTTAGGGTTTTTGATAAAGATTGTAATGATTATAAGCCTGAAAAATAATATAAATAAGAACTGAGGAGGTCTAGGTTAGGGGTTCTAAGAGTTCAGCCATTTGGTTGATTTTTGGGAGAAAGAGGTCAGATCAGTAGTCATTATAATTGTAATAAGATAATAGAAGAGTCAAGTAAGTGAGATTTTCAGGGTTAGGTCACAGGCTGAGGAGCCTGGTGTGATCTAGTCCACCTCATGAAGGTTCCTTAACCTCATAGTGATTGTATGATTGGAGATGTAATGCGCACAACGCCATATTTTGCAGCAGACCTAATAAAATAGCAGAGAAGCCAAATCTTTGTGGACATATCCCAGGAGGGGGTGAACCATGGTAAAACATGTGTTATATGTGTTGTTTCTTGCATGGTTACTTTCTGTCAATGATTAGTTTATGAATGAATGGTTAAGCTAGATATATTAGAATGCATGCATGGCCTAAACAAGGAATGAACCATAGGAATACTTGAACGAATAACAAGATGAAGGAATGAAGAGCATAGAATACACACCCAGATCCCCACTCATTCCTAGACTGCAAGCACTTGAGTGTTGCAGTCACCCATAAAGATATCTCGGGTGAGACTGTGCAGTGCACTCTGTGCGTTGTGTTTCCTTTTGTTTTACCAGGAGGGCCGGTAGTTTTAGAGGGTTTTGTTGGAAACCTGTTGGGATATGAACCTGGGTCAGCCCTAGAAGAGAAAGAGAGAAATAGAAACCGACATTTGATCAATTATGTAATGTGAATATTTGGTTATTAATGCAACATGGATATGTTGAATTACAACTAAAAGGATGGCCTTCATAGGTTACAATGTCATGAGAGGAATGGTGCAAGAGGGAAGCTATTACTAGTTGAAATGACCTTGTCAGGCATTACCTTGTCAATTTAAAGCAATGCAGACCCTGAACTTTACTCAGCCCTAGAGATTTGATTACCAATCAGGATGGTACTTGGGTAGTCTCCTTCAAGAATCAATGAAGGATGAGTAGAGTACCCATCAGGAAGATTCAAACATGACCCACGAGGTCTTGGGGAAGAACACATGAAAATAAGGGATAGAGGACTATAAGAGGGGGAAGAGACAAAAAAATACACACGATTGGGGGAAGCCCGAGCACTGGAGAATGGAAGAAAGAAATTCCTAGTTCAAGAGAATAAAAACAAAAGTGCAGAAGTAATATACGCTCCCGGGAAAACTTGCTGAAAAATCAAACATCCTCTCATGGCATTGTACCCTGGCTCAGGGGTGGATATTTTTACCAGTGATTAGTGCAACTTTTCTTATGGTTGCGTGGAGAGTGACGCACCCTTCGGTATTTACCAACATCTTCCAAATTATAGAAAGTAATTTAGTTATATTTATGCTTTGAATTGAATATGTATGTAGTTGAATGCTTTGCATGGTGAGTTTTTGGCATGAATACCTGACTTGTGAGTTTACTGTGTATTCCTGGAGATAGCCTCATATTTGAATGAAAAATATCTTCCTGGAAAATCGTGTGTCCTTGATTACAGATAGCCTTTGTATTTAGTAAAATAGATACAAGTATCATTTGTCTGTGGAAATGTTGAAGTGGTGAATATGTATGTTCGATTGAGTAGGAAAATAACTCAAGTTCCTACTATGTTTAAGTTGAGAGATGGGCATGTGTCCCTACTTATTGTATATTCCATGGTGACCTTTTATATTAATGCAAATGTATGCACCTTTGTAACGCACTGTTGGGATCCCTGGGATAAATGAATCTTTTGGGATAAGATGAAACAGAGATACCATATCACACACCCAACCCATTAAGTACCTTTTTACGGTATGGGGTATAATTTTTTCACCTTCCTACAACTTCTTTGATTTCCTCGAATAAGGGCTCCATTTCCTTATTCTTTCCAAGAGATTTCCAATGACTATAAACTAGTCTGAAAATGAGCTATGAGTTGAAATTTGTCCCCCTAAACTTCTCGGGGTATTGTTGGAGACATGTTTTCTCAGTGCACTTTGTATGTCTTTGAAATCGATTTAAGAGTTGTTCATAGTCCTCAAGTGAGTTGGATGAAAATATCTCCTTTGTATATAGCAACCAAGGGTCATCTTGAATGGATTGATGCATAGGCATGTGTGTGTCATGGTTTTTTCTAGGATTCCAGGCTATAACATAGTTATCAAAGAAACTCTTTGCATCATAGATTTGAGTTGGGTCTTCCAAATTTAATGTTTCCATGTTTGGAGTACCATCAAGCCATATAAATACATGTATATGTGCAGAGCCACGATGTTTCCATTCATACCTACAAAAATAATATGAAATGATCAGTATAGAGGATATAAATGTATAGGTTGGGGAGAGGTACTTTCAAGTATTATAGATTATGTACCTATACCAATAGTCAGTTGCATGCATATTTTTTTGTAGTATCTCCTCATGGAATATTGAAAACCTTTTGTGCATGTTTGCAGCTATAGTGTGGGGGTGGTCAATGACAGTGTGGGTATGCCAATGTTGGTGAAGCATTGGGTCAAGAGGTCTACCCTTTTGCATAACTGCATGTGATTCTTTCCATTTTGTGTTGGTTGCACTAAGAGTGAAAAAAAAGGTTGGGCATTGAATTTGTGTTATCATTTCTGTTAGCTCAATCCTATGCACAATCTAGAATTCTCTAGTCTCACATAGATGTTCTCCAAAGTACATGACTTGTTCTGGGAGTTTGTCTGCAAGTAGTTATTTGAGGTGTGCACACAACTCTTGGATAGTGGTGGGTGTGTTATGATATTGGATTCTCTTGACAAAGAAGGTAGTTTTTTCTTGACTTCTATGGTCCATAATCAAATTGTAGAGGTAGTATTTGAAACTGGGATGGGTACTGATCCGAAAAGATCTTTTAACGACAATGCTTGAGTTTTAAAGCATGAGTTAATTAACCATTTAGGAAATTGATGAAAGAATAATAATTAATGAAGAAACATGGAAACCATAAATCATATATAGATCTGTAAATAATCATAAAGAAACAAAAACCATAAAAAACAAAGTTGATAACGAAGTTCGACAATCTCGCCTATGTCTCCAGGCCTTTGTCTCAATGGGTGAGGATTTCTTATTTCTGTTCAAAGCTTCAAACGTACATCATAAAGGTTCCAAATGGATTACAAACTGATTTGGTGGTGTTCTACCATATCTCAAGAACCCAACAAAACTGACGACACTGAAAATGGATGAACAAAGCTCCAAAATATGGCCTATAAATGTGCTCTCCTAATTAGCTTCCCTGCATAAAAATGGCTTTGGCTCAACAATTATTCAGCATTTTCCTATTCTGAACCTCCCCTATGGCTTGCAGAACCTCTGGTTTATATATACTTGAAGTTGGCAACAAACTCCCAACTTACCCCCAAGATCTAGCCTAAAAAAGGGCTCCAAATCCCCCAATATAGGCCAAAATCTCTCAAAGCTGCTGAAAAATCAATTAAAAATATTAATACATAGTTAATAATCCACTTTTTGCAAATAATATAGGAGCAACCCCTAAAATCTGGGCTCCTGGTCACTTGGGCACCTCCATGTGGCCTTGGGATGGTGCACTGGTCCTTAGCCCCCCTGATCTCGGGTGCCTCCATGTGGCCTCAGGCTGGTGCATTGGTCCTTAGCCCCCCCGATCTCAGGCATTGGTCATATGCTGCAAGGCCATATAGTCGAAGGTTAATGCTCCACGCTCCCCAAAATAGTTAGGTCATTGGTCCTGCGCCCCTAGTCGTGCGCCTTGGTCGACGGGTTAACCCGATCGACTGGGCGCCAACCCTACATATCCACACACAAAACAATATGGTCTGAGTCATATGGAGGGGTCACATGCTACGCGTTGGGATACACCAACAAATCCACACCAAAAAATAAAGCACTAGACACATGGTATGGTTCTATGGTAGTTCGCATCGGGGGCTATACCATATATCCGCGCCAAAGCATAGTGTATGGTCATGTGATATAGTCGTATGCGACGCGTCAGGGGCTGGGGCTAGGCCCCAACCCTTTATTCTTCCCAACAAACATTATTTCAAGCTTAAATATAACATTTGCACATTGTATAACAAGCTCTAATGTGGGCGGGTTGATAGCCCGACCTTGCAAAGTCTTTCATCACCTGGACCGGAGGTCACGGGTTCGACTCCCCGGGAGTCCAATACCATTTTCCCCCCCAAAAAATTAACCAATGGAGGGGTGCCACATTGCAGCCCAAGACTGGGCCACATGGCACCATGCTATTTGCCCGAACAAGGACACGTGTCAACCCAACATTCTCCCACCTGTCAGTTATCATGCCCAGTCAACATGCCAACTGTACCTTCCACATCATTGTATGGTTGTATGGCCTATATAGTCAGCTACCACATCAACACTGTACGTACTATACAGACTGTACAATCAACAGTTTTTTGCATGTTTGAAAAAATGAACAGACCACGATATCTTTCACATACAATCTCTGTTTGAGCTCATTCAAGTTGCATTGGATTCATATCAACGAGGCCTACATACACGTCTGTTTTGAATCCATTCTGAGTACTTTTATTTTTAGGCCTTCCTTGACCCATTTTGGTTCCTAGATCCATTATGGATCACACCTCCCCACTAAAGACCTTTTGGTCCTCCAAAAGGATACTAACTAGTCATCAAGTGCGGGATATGCCACCCCACTTGTTCTTTGTCTTTAAACTCTGTCTTGTGCACCTGTCTGATCAACATCAACTGTAAAATAACCATGATAACTGACAGCATATTGCTAGCCATTTGTACTTTGTTACATCTTACTGAAACCACTATCATCCATGTTGAAAACATTACTAATGAAAACATAAAAAATATGACTATAAATAAGCTAATATGTTTGTAATACTTGCACGACATTAGCTTATCTTGAAGCAAAGTGTGATTGATCTTCCATTCTACAATGATCTCCTGTTCTTTCTTAAGATCAATTACTTGATTTGAAAAAATTATAGGTGTGTTGCTTGCATGATATGCCTTTCTTAATTGTTCCATTGTTTGAAGAGATTGATTTGCTTTTAAATGAAGAGCATGTACCACACATTCTTTTCCTGCTTTGATTAAGTGATATTGATTATGTTCCTTGTAGAAGATTGCTTTGCGATCATACAAATAAGGACTGCCTAATACCATTTCACATTCATTGAGTGGCACCACATCACATGTTACCTCATCCACAAACTTAGATGAAATTGCAAACTTTAATGTGCATTGCTTTGTTATGTGCAATTTATGGTTGTTGCTTATCCATTTAAGTGAGTAAGGATTATGATGCATCTGAGTGTTTAATCCCAATTGTTTAACCACTTCCTCTGAAATCAAGTTATATTGAGATCTACTATCTATCAATGTGTTGACCTTAGTATGCCTCATAATGACCCTTATGTGAAACAATTTACTTCTAGAATAAAATCCATCGCCAATTTTACCCACCAAACCAACCGCTGAAAGTTTAGATTCATCTCCCGAATCCGATCCCAAGTCTTTTGGTCATGTTGCTGCTGCAACTGTTTTCCTCCCTTTCCTTTCTCTGAACCACTTCAGTGTCTTCTCGGGATGCAATTTCCAGCAATGGTCCTCATCATGCCCTTCTTTCTTGCAATTCTTGTAAGAGGGATTCTCTTCCTTTCTTGCCACTGAATTTGCCTTCTTGCCATTCCACTTCCTTTTTTCCTCTTTTCTCGAAGACGATTCCCCTGATACATCAACTATTGTTTTCCCTTCCTCAATGTATGTTGCTTCAACAAAAACCTCATCAATATTAGTAGGTCCAAACATAAATACAATGTTACAAATATGTGCAGGTAAACCTCCTATATACTTCATAAGAGTTTCTTGGATATGTAAAGGAATATCTAACATTAATTCCATTTTACGGAATCCATCTGTGTATTCTTACACTGTTTGTCCTTTTCTTAGTTTAAGACCTTGCCATTCAATTAAAGCCTTCTCTTTATAACCCAAAGGATAGAATTTCTTTCTAAGTGCAAAAATAAAAACTTGCCATGATGGAAATACATTACCCACTTGTTGCGTGCCATTTTGCAACTTGCTTTGCCACTAGATGAGTGTTGTGCCTACAAGTCAAAGCAATGCCAACTTCATTTAAGTTCCCTCATCCTTGATTTATTGTACACTGCAATAAACCTCCATCTTTATGACCCAGTTGTCAAGCCTCTCTACATTGACTTCACCATCATAGATAGATAATTCAAATTCACATCAAGCTTAAGTAAAGGCATTTCATTTTTATGTTTATGAGAATGTTTTATTGTAGTGGACTTGGAACTTGAACTTGAAGAAGAAGAAGTTGATGGAGAAGAAGGAGGTGAAGGAGGAGTTTGAGGAGGATCCTCTCCTTCTTCACTTTTAACCTTTGATGATTCATCTAGAACCAATATCTTCCGTTCCAAGTAATCCTCATATAAAACCTTCATCATCTCCGACATGGGGAAGAAAGTCTTTCGAAACTATTTCTTGTCATGAGAAAGTCCCTCTTCCGATGCCATATTATCACTTTGAGAAGTTCTCTTTCTCAATCCAATCTCATGATTCTCCTCAAAAATCTCTCCTTCACTACGATTCTGCCTTTCCCTGGTAATCATGCAAACTCAAAAACCAATCAACAACTAGCTCTGATGCCACTTGATCCAAAAATATCTTTTAACGACAATGGTTGAGTTTTAAAGCATGAGTTAATTAACCATTTAGGAAATTGATGAAAGATGAAAAATTAACGAAGAAACATGGAAGCCATAAAGCATATACACATCTGGAAATAAGCATAAAGAAACATCAACCATAAACAACAAAGTTGATAGTGGAGTTCGACAATCTCACCTACGTCTCCAGGCCTTTGTCTCAGTGGGTGAGGATTTCTTATTTCTGTTCAAAGCTTCAAAAGTACATATAAAGGTGAAAAATGTATTACAAACTCATCTGGTCATGTTCTACCAGATCTCAAGAACCCAACAAAATTGACGGAACTGAAAAGGGATGAACGAAGCTCCCAGAAATGGCCTGCAAAGGTTCTCTCCTCATTGGCTTCCCTGCATAAAAATGACTTTGGCTCAACAATTCTTCAACATTTTCTTGTTCTTAACCTCCCCTATGGCTTCCAGAACCTTTGGTTTATATATACTTGAATTTGGAAACAAACTCCCAACTTCCCCCCAAGATCTGGCCTCAAAAAGGGCTCCAAATCCCCTAATATTGGCCAAAATATCTCAAAGCTGCTGAAAAATCAATTAAAAATATTAATACATAGTTAAAAATCCACTTTTGGCAAATAATATAGGAGAAACCCCTAAAATACGGGCTCCTGGTCACTTGGGTGCCTCCATGTGGCCTCGGGCTGGTGCGCTGGTCCTTAGCCCCCCCGATCTCGGGCGTTGGTCATATGCTGCAAGGCCATATCGTCACGGGCTAATGCTCCACGTGCCCAAAATAGTTAGGCTATTGGTACTACACCCCTGGTCGCGTGCCTTGGTCGGCGGGCTAGCTCGGCCGACCGGGCGCCAACCCTACACATCTGCACGCCAAATGATATGGTCTGAGTCATATGGAGGGGTCACATGCTATGCGTCAAGCTACACCAACAAATCTGCCCAAAACAATAAAGCACCAAACACATGGTATGGTTCTATGATAGTTTGCATCAGGGGCTATACCATATATCCGTGCCAAAGCATAGTGTATGGTCTTGTGATATAGTCATATGGGACGCGTTGGGGGCTGGGGCTAGGCCCCAACCCTTTATTCTGCCCAACAAACATTATTTCAAGATTAAATATAACATTTGCACATTGTATAACAAGCTCTAATGTGGGCGGGCTGGTAGCCCAACCCTACCAAGTCTTTCTCCACCCGGACCGGAGGTCATGTGTTCAACTCCCCAAGAGTCCAATACCATTTTTCCCCCCAAAAAATTAACCAATGGAGGGGTGCCACGTGGAATCCCAAGACTGGGTCACGTGGAACCATGCTATTTGCCCGAACAAGGACACATGTCAACCCAACATTATCCCACCTGTCAGCTATCATACCCATTTAGCATGCCAACTGTAGCTACCACACCACTGTACGTTTGTACGGTCTGTACAGTCAGCTGCCATGTCAGCACTGTATGTATTGTACAGTCAACATTTTTTTCCCTATTTGACAAAATGAACAGACCGCGATATCTTTCACATATGGTGTCCGTTTGAGCCTGTTCAAGTCGCATTAGGTTCGTATTGACGAGGCATACACACATGTCCATTTTGAAGCCATACTGAGCACTTTGATTTTTAGTCCTTCCTAGACCCATTTTGGTTCCTGGATCCGTTCTGGATCAGGTACCAAACCTATTGTCATGGTATCTCGTCAAGTGTATTGCGTAGCTATCAAGCGGGATGATTGTCATGCATGGTTGGTGAGGCATGTCATCACTAGTGGAGAAAAGAGTAGGAAATTCCATGTCGAATAGACCCTCTGTGTTGTACTCATTGATTGGAGATAGGCCAATTGTTGGCCATGCAATTGTTTCCAGTGGATTGTCATCTATAGTGTCAACAAATGCTCTAATTTTGTCCATTTCTCGTTGTGTATTAGGCAATCTAAATGCAAAGAAAGAGATTGGTTGATCCACTTGGAAAACAAGATGGAGTTCTATATCTGTGATATTCAACTCTTCATTGGGAGAATTTAAAGTTTATGTAGAGACATAATAGAG
>ML789086.1:889163-901699 GCA_009831015.1 Picea engelmannii | reverse complement strand
TATTGTCTATATTTTGTTTACTACAAAAGACCCCCCATAATGTGACCTCTATACTATACCCTGAAATGTCCTTTAGTTGGAGGGTTCTCTTATGTGTCCCTGTTCCATTCTTTCTCATGATGGTTGCTAACTTAGGGATAATGAAGATAGAAACTCTAATAATATCAACTATAGATTTGTTGACTAAAGTTGGTACCATATTAATAGGAGTAAAAACAAAGTTGTGGTTTATTATTGAATGATCATCCTAAACAAGCTTCAATGGTCGATGTAATATCTAGATTTATTTCTCGATCATTTTTTAAATGATTGAATTATTTTTTTGCAAGCTTCATGTATCCTTTTGAGATGATGTAAACTTTGTTAATGTCTATGGAAGGATGGAAGTTTGTTTCTTGGATGTTGAAGCATGTAATGTGTATTTCACCATTTTTTGTATCAATAACATCGAAGCTAAATACATGGCCAAGTCCCTTAGCATTGGTGAATGTGCGTATATAATTTTTTGAAAGTACTCTAACTTTCAGAGTCCATACCTATAGGGATGAATGCAAATATGCAATAGGTGTAGTTTTGGGGGGTGTATTAGTAGGTTCTAATGGTCGTATTGTAGAAGAAATTACATCTTCTATCAATGTTGGGGCACCAGAAATGTCTACTTTAAAAGTATGTAATTGGATTTCATGCACTATTAGAACACTGCAAAAAAAATATAAACAATGTATTATTAGCACTTGCATTATTGGTCACATAGTAGGCAATGTAAAATGTGGTTGATGTGTGTGATGCATGTGAAGATTAAAGGAATTTGTAGAGGTAAAATAAATATAATACTTGTATAAATTATAATTAAGATTGATCCATATGGAGAAGGTAGAGTGAAGACATACTTGTTGTCTTGGATAGATCTACAAGTGAAGTCATGTAGTTCAACCAAGGACCCTTTTTCTATTTGAGATGAAGTGAAATAGTGACCAAGTGCTGAGGAAAATAAACTTAGCATTGTATTGATCCAGGAGGAATTTTGTGGCCACCCATCTTTTCCAACTGGCTCAAAATAGTTTTCTGGCAACTTACTATTTTTAGCATTTTTTCGGTGCCCAAACTTCCAAGGCCATTTTGAGGGCCCAAATGACGCTTTTTACACAATAGGGCACGTCAATGACAGTCTAAGGCTCTCATTGATCTCCCTAAATTAATATCCTCATTGATACCTTTCCAACAAGCTATCATGCGCCCTAAACAGAGATAGTATACAAAAGTTACGACCCTGGGAAGTTGATGTACTAACTTACCCCAACAGGCCCCACGTGACTTTTGGCACTTCATCTCCTAGGGTTAGGTTTTTGGATGTCTAGGGTTTTGGCATTCATGTTTATTGTAAAAAGTCCTTCAGAGCCTCATTGCACTCATATTCTTGTGAATGAGCGTAGCCGTCACATCTCTTCTCAAAGATAAGTTGCCACCATTCTAGCAAGCTTGTTTTCAGTCTGCATTTTACAGTTTTCAGCATATTTCTTACTTAATAGAAGTCAAGTTTTACTGTATCTATGTTATTGTTCACTATGTATCTGTGTTAATATTATAAATATGTGGTTTCATTTTGTTCCTCTCATAAATCTGGATCAGTGGTATCAGAGCGGTCTGCTCCTTGTCATTTTTTTAATGCATGTCCCCGACGTGGTCAAGGTATAAAGAGTTGGGTCTTGAGCTTGTTTCTCTTAAATAAAATTGATCTCGCACACCCAAGAAACCATCCATGGTGGGTGAAAATAAAGATGACAGGATAATATATCCTTTCAAAATGTTGGTCTAGGAAGCCCTTGAGCGACAGAGGAACACGATGATGGATATATTTGCACAAATCCTTCAACAGATGCCGACAAGCGATGCATCCACCTCAAGCAGAGGCACCACCCCATTCAAGGTACATATCAATTTTTATATTCATGTATTTGAAGGTAAAATATATTCAGATGTCATAGATAAATGGTTAAACCTTCTAGAAGGGTATTTTTCTGTCCACAACTTTTTCGATAGGGAAAAGATTACATTTATGCTACTCAAGGTCGTCCCCCATGTCAAATATTGGTGGGAGACTTTCTATGAGAAAAAGGAAATAGAGGGATCCAAATTATTTGCAATTTCACCCACTTGGCATTCCTTCAGGTATGCTATTAAGGAACAATACTACCATGTTGGAAGTTATGATGACTTATATACAAGATGGACCACACTGCGACAAGAAAGAGACCAAACTATAGCAGAGTTCACCAATGCCTTCCATACCTTCGCACCAAGTTGTGTATCAAATATTCTGAGCGACATCTAGTGCTCAAGTATCGTGGAAGTATGCATAGATATATCCAGACATAAATGGATTTTTTGGACATCTCATCCTTGGGCGTGGCCTATCGATATGTCGTCAAAATCGAGCAGAATATTGAACAAAATACGAGACAGTTTGGGTCTAAGAAACCTTCACAGCAGAAGCAGACAAAGGGCAGCCCTAACCCACAGAACAAAGGACAGAGAAAATATGGGCAACCTCAGGACAACCAGTCCAACCCGTAAGCAAACAAAGATAATGGGAATATGAAGAAACATACCACGAAGTGGTGTGACTTCCATAAGAGCCCCTAGAATAACAATGCTGATTGCCGCTCAAAGTAGTCATTGGTGGTTGAGGTAAAAGATTCTGAATCAGATGTGGGTTCTGACTCTAAGTCAGAACTAAAAAAGGGGAGATGAATAATTGATGCAGAACCCAATGCCATAGTTTTTACCACCAAGATCCAACCCCACGAACCTGATGAGCCAGAGGAAGGAGATCACCTCTTTCATTCATAGATGTGGGTGAAAGGCACTTAGATACACTTCACCATTGATTGTGGTAGCTATAAGAACCTCATCTCAATAGAGGTTGTCAAGCAGCTAGCCCTACTGACAACACCACACCTGTGACCCTACACCATCGGATGGCTCCGTCAAGGAAGTGATATTCACGTCAGGCAACAATGTCGCTTGTCATACGACATCAAGCCATTCAAAGGTGAGGCATTGTGTGATGTTTCTCCCCTTGAAGTTTGTGATGTTATTTTGGCCCAACCTTATTTATGGAAATGTCATGTTGTATTTTATTCTAGGCCTCACACTGTTATTATTACTTTGAACATGAAATTGTACAGGATACCCGAGGTAGTCCCACCTAATGTTTTTTCCAAGATCTATGCCAAGGATTGCAGGAAGGTCATTTCTCAAACCAAGAAGTTTGTCTTATTCATGATTCACTCTCAGAGTGAGCGAAAGGTGGTAGCCTCATCGATGGCCTCCACGACCAACCTCCCCATGCAACAGAAGTAAGTGGATAAGGTCATGGAAGAATACAAAGACATCTTATCATCATCTACTGGGGTACCTCTGCACTGTCAGGTCAAGCATCCCATCGATATGACCCATGGCACACCGCTACCCAATGGTCTAGTATATTGTCACTCTCTATTAGAAAATGAGGAGATAAAGCACCATATCCAAGAACCACTCCACAAGGGGCACGTCCAACCCATCTCATCACCTTGTGGAAGCCAAATCGTTTTGGTGCAAAATAAAGACTGGACCTGGTGACTTTGCATTGATTATCGGGCCCTAAATAAAATCACGGCCAGGAACCAATACCCGATTCCCTGAATCGATGATCTCCTTGATCATCTCAAGGGGGCCAAATACTTCAGTAAGATTGATCTAAACTCTGGCTACCATCAGGTCCCAATAGAATAGACAAATGTATGGAAAATTGCCTTCAAGTCAAAAGAGGGTCTTTTTGAATGGTTGGTCATGCCCTTTGGTTTGACAAATGCCCTAACAACTTTCATGAGGATGATGGACGATATCTTGTGGCCTTTCACCAACTCTTTTGTGGTGGTGTATCTGGATGACATCCTCATCTACAAGAAGGCTTGGGATGAACACTTGCAGCATATTCAATAGGTTCTGTACACTTTGCGGCAACACAAGCTATATGCCAACTTGGAAAAATGATCCTTCACCATGGACAAGATCCAATACTTAGAATACAATGTTGATGTGCATAGTGTGCATGTTGATCCAGCCAAGATCCAAGTCATCCATGATTGGCTAGCCCCAACCATGCTCACTGAGCTTCAGATCTTCTTAGGCCTTGCCAATTTCTATCACAGGTTCATGTTGGGATTCTCCCATATTGCATGGGCCCTACAAAAAATAACTAGGAGCGGTGGTAAGGAAAATTTTATGTGGGGATTGTCCCAACAGAAAGCGTTCGATGATCTAAAGAAANATGTTGTGGGCGCAGTCATCACTCATCACGACCACCTCATGGCCTATCATAGTGAGACACTATCAGATGTTGTCCATAAGTACCTTACTTACGACAAAGAAATGTACTCCATTGTGAAAGCTTGCCACCAGTGGAGGCATTCCATTCTTAGAAAGGAGACAATCATCCACACTGATCATAAGCCACTGCAGTTCATGCAGACACAAGGAAAATTACAGAATGACTTCCATCAGAAGTGTTCCACATATTTGTAGCAGTTCCACCTCAAAATCAAGTATAAAATGACAAGTACCAACTGATTCGTTGATTGCCTCAGCCGACCTCCAGTCGTGGCACTCACCATAGTGTTAGATTCTTGCAGCCATGAGACCTTCAGATGGCCCCACCTCTATGAGATAAATCTTGACTTTGCCAACACCTACTAGATGTTGGGCACAAACAAAACTGTCACTAACTTCGATCTTCAGTATGAGCTGTTATGCCATCTGGGCCATCTCTGTGTTCCATCAAGCAAGCGAGCGAAGCTGATTTGGGAATCCCACTATAGTTGGGTGGCAGGACACTTCAGCATGGAAAAGATAGTGGAAATGTCGCAGCGACATTTCTACTGGCCTAAACTTTGACAGGATGTCAGCAAGTATATTCGGTCCTGCACTGCCTACGTTATTGCCAAATCAGCCACTAAGAAACAAGGCCTATACACTCCTCTGCCTACTCCCGACATGCCCTGGGAATACATTTCAATGGACTACATGTAGGGCCTTTTGTCCACCAAGCAGGGAAATGATTGTGTTTTTTTGTTTGTTGATCGCTTTTCCAAGATGGTGATTCTGGTCACCTATAAGAAGAGCATCAGAATGAAGGCCACTACCAATATCTTCTATGAACGAGTGTGGATACACTTTGGGATCCCACAAACCATTATCTCAAATCGAGAAAACCAGTTCCTCAACACATTCTGGTCAAGCCTTTGGTCAATTTTGGACACCAAGCTCACCAAGTCCACTGCCTTCCACCCCTAGATAGATGGCCAAACCGAGGTTGTCAACCGAATGATGATACACATCCTACACATGTAAAATTCCAAGAACCCCCACACCTGGGATGAGATTATTCCTTATGTTCATCACAGCTACAACAGAGCCATACATAGCTCAACCGACCACAACCCCGTTCAGGTGGGGTTTGGATTTCAACCATTGGGTCCCATGGATGTGGCACTACCCCTTGCGGCCACCTAGGAAGACTCATCGCATGCTCCAACTGGAGTTGACAAAGCCACCTAGTTCATTGAGTGGATCCAAAAAATCCGCCAACAGGTTCAGGATATTTTACAAAAGTCCAATGCCAAGTAGAAGCAGCGCCATGATCAACACTACGTGCCACACCAGTTTCAGGTGGGAGACAAAGTTTGGTTGCACTTGAAGAAAGAATGCCTTACAAGGCCTCATTGGAGGCTTCATCCACTCCATTATGGACCTTACACCATCACCAAGATTGTGGGTGACAATTATTTCGAGCTAAACCTTCCCCCCTTCCTTGGCTTGCACCCAATGTACAATGTGGACCTCCTTCGCCCTTATTTTCCACCATTATTTAACACTTTAGAGATAGAAAAACAATTGACACCAACAGAGCTCAACAATTACTGCATGGAACATGTATCCACTGATCATATCGTGGAAAAATAGGTCAAAGGAACTCACTATCAGAGGATCCAAATTTATCAGGTTGTCAAAGTAAGGAAACTCCTGCACCAAGGAAAGTGGCTCACCCGAGGCCAAATTCAACATAAATTTCCTCATCTGATGGGGGCACTCAATGCAATGGGTACCATTGCTTGATAAGGGGGGAGGATTGATCCAGAAGGATATCAGTGGCCACCTACCTTTTCCAACTGGATCAAAATAGTTTTTTGGTAACTTATTATTTTTAGCAGTTTTTCGGTTCCCAAACTTTCAGGGCCATTTTGAGGGCCCAAACAACATTTTTTCACGATCGAACACCTCAATGATATAAAAAAGATCTGATTGATCCCCCTAAATAAAGTTCATTGTCAATACCTTTCCAACGAGCTATCGTTCTCACTAAACAAATATCGCATGAAAAAGTTACGACTCTAAGAAGTTGATGTACTAACTTACCCCAACGGGGCCCACACGAATTTTGGTGCTTCATCTCCTAGTGTTAGGTTTTTGAATGTCTAGTTGCTTCATTTTTATTGTAAAAAGGTCTTCAGAGCCTCATTGTATTCATATTTTTGTGAATGAGCATAGTCATCACATCTCTTCTCAGAGATAAGATGCCACCATTATAGCAAGCTTGTTTTCAGTCTGCATTTTACAGTTTTCAACATATTTCTTATTTTTAAATAGAGGTCAAGTTGTATTGTATCTTTTTTATTTGTTCAATGTGTCTCTTTGTTAATATTATAAATCCGTGGTTTCATTTTGTTCCGCTTATAAATCTGGATCATGTATTGCCTCCATCGGATAGGACTATTGAGTAATGGTCTTCTAATGTTACTTTGAAGTCCATAATTTGTAGAACTAGATTAAAAATAATCTATCCATTTCCAATCCTTGTAAGTGAGTTTGTTGTTAACACAGTTTCCATACCTTGGATATTTTGTGTAAAAAATGGATGTACAAGGTCATTGAAAGACCACAGGAAAAAAACAAGGAAGGAATGTAATAAGTAAAATATAATGGATACAAATGGAATTAAAGGGGACTACATATGCGAGTAGAGGAAAAAATAAAGTGTTCAAGTATCACGATATTTGCTGATGTATGGATGTAACTATTTGAACAACAATACTTTATGTACTTTTCTAGAGTTTAAGAAGGAATAAACATGAGACAAGAGGAAAAGAAAACCATGATATAGTAGGAGAGGAAACCTAAAACCTAAAACTTTAAATATATTATATTAAGTAAATAAAGACATTTGTATGTTGATGATATGAATAATATTTGCACCGTGGTAAGAATAAGAAAACTTTAAAGTTAATGTTGATGATATACATGTATAAAGCGAGAGAAAAGAGAGATATACACATTGAAAATGTTTATGTAGTTAGATTATAAAGATATAATTATATATTTGTTTTACTTTACTCCAATATAAAACTCAATATTTATGTTTCAACTATCTGTTACAATTAACAAGTGATTTGTTTGAAAGGGAAACTATAGATGAAAATGAAAAATATTTTATCACTATTGCAAAAAAGTAGTTGTCAATCAATATGTTACATTGTTTGCATGAAATTCAGTAGTTTACATTACACATGAACGATAAGCATTGTAGACAACATATATGCTATATATAAAATTGTAATTTACAAAAGAAAAGATAGAAATGCATTTCACTTTATATATATATATATATATATATATATAGGAAGGATATAGACATACTTACAAGTAGGAATATCATGTTATAAAAAACAAAGGAAAGTAATAGAATATGGTTATGTTCAAAATTTAGAAAAAGTGATTGCCTTTATCTATGCCTTCACTGGGGTTTTTTTGAGATGTTTTTAATGCCTCAATTTTTTTTTGCTTTACTTGAACTCGCTTTGGTAGACCTCTCAACATGAGTTTGAAGAACAGTTTGAGCTAAGCTATGTTTTGGTTCATGTTGCAATGCGTCTTTCACACTATCATATAATATTCCAAATCCTTTAGAGAATGGGTCGGTTGTATGAACATAAGAGATGAATATTGTTTAGGTATCATAAATATTAAATTTCTATCAAGTTCTTCTTTTATCTCTGGCCTTGAAAGGTTTCTCTTTCTAGGATGGATAACATGGATTTGAAATTGTATTCTATGCAGTTGAAGGTCATCAACAATATGTCGAATGTAAACGGTATGTCGTGTTAGCGACTCCTCCATTGCTAAGTACGTCACAATGTGAATATGTGTATCTGAAATATGCTCAAAGCAATGTAAACATCATAGTTAGTTTTTTTTGGAAATGCAGAAAATGTGTTTTTAAAATCTATAGGTAAACAAGAATATAAAGAATACTCAAGAAAAATAATGAATAATATGGGAAAGAATTAATGTGTAACAACAAATATGGTGGATTGAACTTGAGATGGACTGGATTAAATATTCATAGATTTCCTAAAAGAATAAGAAGAAAATAATAGTGTTGGTAATGTGATCAATATTGAGTGGGATCTATTTGGGATTAAAATATATAACTTAATATGTATAATAATGAATATGATTTATGGTGGGTCCCTCGTCAATAAAATTTCCATTGTCAGTCTACCATCAAACTTGGGATGTGTAAGGGGGGCTTCATAAGTCCACATAACCCTTACTCCTGACGTAGATAACATTTCTCACCCATCAAATTCTGAGTTTGAGTAGTTGTTGGCCCTTGACCAAGTTTTGGGAGATCCTTGGTCAAGTTTGACCTATTTTGGAACTTCAACAACCTATCGAAGGAGGAGCGCAAGACGAAGAAGATATCACAAGATATCGGCCCCTTTTTGGGATTTGGGAATATGTAACGGGTATGGGATGTCAGTCCATGGGTTTACCCATGTTTAGGCCCATTTTGTAAAGTATAAATATATGTCTAGGTGATGTAGGAAGAGGTTAGTGCACTAAGTTCTAAATGAATGGCTAAGTGCCAGAGTTGGATTTGTGTGATCAAGAGTTGCAAATGCTTTGTGCATACTGTGAGACTTGTAGAGCTAAGTGAAAGTGATTGGGACAGACTGTAGAAGGATTTGTTCTTAAAACTAGCTCGAGGAAGGAGGATAGGCGAGGTGCACGCAGATCTCATGTCCTATGCGGAGTGGGTTCTGAGGCTTTGTGCATGTAAGAAGATTAAAGAAGCTAATAAAGAAGAAGAGTTGGTGGATGTAGCCCCAGGGTGGGGGTGAACCACGTAAATATTGTGTTATTCTGTTCTGTGCAATGTTCTGATGTGTTGATGTGTTATCTGCTAAGTGCTTGATCTAGATAGATAGATAGATCTGTTTATGCTTTGTAATAACGATGTATATGAATATAGATATGACTTGTGTGAACTTGCTTAGTGCTTGAATCTATTAGATCTGATATAACTCCTTATTCTAAGTGCTTAGATACATTATATCTGGGTAAATGCTACGATGCTCTGTTTTCTCTGCGGAGTAGATATTGGTTAAATATTGATGAACTATTGGTGCTAAGAGCTCTATTAAGTATTATAATCATAGATCTGTGTCCCATCTAAGGTTCCAGACACTTGAGTCCTGCAACCACCCCTACCTCTACCTCGGGTGAGACTTCATATGCTTCACAGGTGTTGCCGAAAGGGTTGGTAGTTAGGGTTTTGTTGGTGCGATGTTATATTGTTGAACCGTGGGTTTGCCTCTGTGCCAACAAATGGTTTCATTGTCGGGACCTGAAACTGTGATTGCTGGGAAATGAGAAATAATAAGCTTTGTGCAAAGATTCGTCCTGAAATTGTGAAAGCTCCGTGCATGGATCTGTTGCCCTAGTGCGCAGTATTCTACTTGATTTATAAAAGCTCTGTGATTAAGAAAGAAGCCTGATCTAAAGAAAAGAGGTAAAATCTGAAAGCTTTGTGCTCTGAGAAAGGTAAAAGTGAGAATTTCTGATTAAAAGAGGTAAGATCTGCAAGATTTGTGCTTTGATAAAGGTAAGAATAGTGAAAAATTCTAGATTTGAAAGCGTTGTTCTTTATAGAAGTAAGATAAGTAGAAATTTTTTCTTCAACAATATGGATCTAGGTATGTTTGATAGAGTCTGTCCTAGTTTGAAAACTAGGGTACTGGTAAATGAAAGAAGATTTGATATGAGTAGATTTGATAAGAATAGTGAAAGATATGTTATACCTATGCATATAAAGAATGTTTGGACTAACAAATGGATGCAGGATCCAAGAAAGAATTTGTTGCAGGTTAGCTACCATGATCCTAGCGCACAGTACATGAGAAGTTGGGGATCATTTAAACGAAAGAGAGGAGTAACCCTTTGTTACAATTACAGAAACCTGGGACATCTTGCTAAGGAATGACCTGGAAGAAGCCCTAGTTGTCTTTGTTGTAAAGCTATGAACCATGAAGTATTGGATTTCCTTAGAATGATTGCTAAAGTTGAAAGAATGAATCTAAATCAAGGAAACCCTAAGGAAGATCCATAAACAAATACTATGCCAGAATCCCAGAAAGAATTAGAGAATTTATTGCTACAAATGAAAGAAACCTTGAATGACCACTGACATGTCAGATTATCAAAGATATTCAAAGAAAAAGAATACCTTGAAGCATGAATAGGAGACTTTGACATTGACTATGTTCTAGATGAGGAAACACAGGTGAATATTATGACATAAAGGACTTGGGAAATTTTAGGAAACCCTACTATGATTCCTTCACTGGGAGGAATGGGATTATTCAGAGGAAAATTGATAACCTATGTGGAAGACATACCAAGCTACCTATGAATGCCAATGGAACTTCTATAGAGGAGGATTTCAAGATTATTAAATTTATTGAGAACAACACTCCAGTTTATATGTTTCTCGGAAAACTGTGGATTGAAAGAGATCAGGCTAGAAGGAAAGAAGAAGAAGAAGATTTAGAGTAGCAGAAGAAAGACTTGAAAGAATTGATGACTAGAAGGATCACACACTTGATTGAAGAACATAAGAGCATATCGAATATATTTAACAACAATGACATAGATGTCAAATTTGTAAGAACACTAGAGGAACCAGAGAAGATCGAAGTACCTATTCCAGATAAAGAAGAAGTATCACCTTCGAATCTTAGTAAAGAACCTCAACAGTGCGAAGTCACTTTGTCAAAAGAAGATAAGAATTAGAATGGAAAGAGGAATACTGAGATGAAGCTCACTGGAAAGAAGGCTAAGATCAAAAGGTTGCAGAAAGATCTAGAGGGAATTTCACAGAAGGAAAAGTTGCAAAATTGGAGCTTCGTCGGGATATCAAAACAACGACACATGGGATTTTGCCATGGTGAAGCAATATAGCCATTGGGTACATTATAACTGTTCAACCGATGCTCTAAATTGGTATAAAGGAATTTATGACTAGACAACTCTCCATCAGACCGTTGGGATTGTGCCATAACGAACATAACAATGTTTAGGAAGGCTTCATACCTGTTGCACGCGACCCATTTCCGAGTTTTCTATTTATCCTGATGCACCATGCACCGAGAACACTTTTTTATAACCATGAATTTGAGTTCGCAGACTTGTTGATTTTACACAGTGTTCATTGCGCTATTGCCCTCTGCCCTATTGCAGTGTCTAAGTTTCTCCTCGACCCCAAAGATTTCCAACCCCAAACTTGTATGTCGGACGAGTTGAGAGCTGCAGAGAAAGATGTTGAAGAAGTTCTGATCGAACTCATGAATGAAAGAGTCATGTCCATGTCTACAGGTGTACAAGTGTCGTCGATGAGAGGACTGCAAGCCACTCTGTCGACTGCCCATGGAGCCGGACCATCCCAACCATCATATGAAAAGAGAACCAAGCATAGGGATGACTTAGTGAATGCCAAATTGATCCCGACTATATTACCTGCCTACACACCACCTCTGAGTGACCCAGTAAATCGAGACAACGTACCTAGAGATTTTGAGTATGCCTTGGTCACTGTGTACCTCTCGAAGGGGATCCGTGTAGTTCGAGCAGACCAAGATAAGCGTGCAGTGTTGAAGTTCAACAACTTCAACCTTGGAGATCGCAAAGTCTATAACATGCTCGCCCCACATAAGTACCTGAATAGAACTAAAGGGAAAAACTCAAAGATCATCCTTCAACAGTGGACTATGGACCTCACGCAGTCCACCCTGTTGAACGTCATGAATATTCCCCACTCCGGAAGACACCAGGAGGTGAATGCATGTGTCAAGATGTTGCTATCTTGTTACTATGGTGGTTATTTGTGGCTAAACTGCCTCTGTGCCAACAATAGAAGTGTCAAATAAGGACTATTTAAGTTCTACCTTGATTTCAACGATATTGGAGAGTTTTGAAGACATTGAATAAAAAATAAGGACTATTTAAGTTTCATGTTGATGTAGATTTTTGAAAGAAAAAAAAATATATTGAACATATATAAATTTAATATAAGAAATTCATATATTGTGAAAATTAAATCATCAAAATTAGTGAATATACAATACAAATAAATTAAAATAAAAAAATTAAACAAT
>ML789086.1:864695-887988 GCA_009831015.1 Picea engelmannii | reverse complement strand
CATTAAATAAAAAAGAAAAAAAAATGAAATTCATATTAAAACAAAATGGTTTAAGCTATGTTTCTAAGTCAATAGTTTCTATTTTATTGCTAAAACTCATATACAATTAAAAATAATTAAATTATCAATAAATACACAATCACGATAATTTTGTACAATTAAAATAATTTAAGAGTTATCCTATAAAGTTCATATAAATGTTAAAATAAAAATAAATTTTAAAAGATAAAATAGGTAAGTAATGTTGTTATAAAAATTCATACAAATTGTGAATAAGGGAGGAGATCAAGCTGAATAATAATTAAAATTAATGTGGTTACCAACAATGCATTGTTTTGGTATACTAAAATTGAATTAGGACCTCTTCTAATTGCATGCGGTCTACAACACGAGATTCCCTTGACAACATCTAGGGTTTCTGAGGTTGGCCGCCATGGCCTTTGGCTTGGGGGATCACAACCCCCCTCAACCCCCGCTGTTGCTTGACCTAGCAGCGTTTCAAGCGCTGATCTCTTCATACTCAAAAGATGCCAAGGGAGCCCCTCTATCCTAGTTTGTCAAAAGGTTGGGTGCGATTCCAAAAGCATCTGTCCACTCCCTTTCCTTGAGACCGTTTGTCCTCCGTCTAGCCGAAAACGATCTGATAGTGTAGTTTACAGGACTCTCGCCATCCCCCAAAGCAATGGCTCAATGATTAGAGAAGAACTGGAAGAAAACGATCAAAGGAAATCTTTCTACAACATTTTGTGGTAAGGGCTTCTACGTTTTTCTCTTTGAAAATAAAGAAGACTGAGATTTGATCTTTAGGAATGGCTTGTATTTTATGGGAACCAGAGGAATGTATTTGAAAAAATGGACTCTAGACTTCAATCCAGATAATGAAATTCCCTCAGCGGTTCTAGTATGGGTTAGGCTCCCCTTCTTACCCCTCCATTGCTGGAATGATGAAACAATAAAAAATATAGGCAACGCTCTAGGAAGGTTCATCGATCGATCTAAGCCACGAGATGGGCTGAAATATTGCGCACAGTTATGTGTAGAAGTAGACCTGGATAAAGGCCTCCTAGAAGCAATCCAAATCACTTTAGATGGGCGGCCATACATCCAAATATTGGACTACGAACAACTTCCCTTCAAGTGAAAATCTTGTCATGAATAAGGACACTTCGCCAAAAACTGCCCTAAGGCGATCCAAGAGAACATAGAAAACAAGGCATCATATCAATGACAACAAGAAAAAAGAAAGAAAACAATGAACAGAGCAAGAAACCAGCAACAGGAGCGAAAAAGAAACTCCAGGCCTCCCTCGCCAAGTAAAGGGAAATCCCCAATACAAATTGGCGACGAAGCTTAAAGTAGTAGGAACAAATACGAACCTCTGGAAACCTTAGAAGCAGAGTGGATCAGTTCTAAAGAAAATACAGAATATAATATTACAGATCAGGATTTGGATCTCACAACACCCCCAGTGGATCCAGATCCTCAGCTCCAGGAAACTCTCCAAACGTAGGAGGAAGATAGTCAAGAAGACTCTGGAGAAGAGATGGACCTGAAAAATCCTAAAGATTGCTAGAACTATGAAAGCAGGAAGGAAAACAAATATAAAAAGAAAGGAAAAAGTGACCACCCAGGACAAAGAGCTAGGATCCCAACCAACACTGGAGGAAATTCTAAAAAAAGACGGGAAAAATGGGAAAGCTCAAGCAACAAAGGAGCAATCTCATCCCACAAAGGGGGGGGGAATCAAAGCACAACAATAAATAATGAAGGTAGTCTCCTGGAATTGCAGAGGTTTGGGTCAGAAGGAAAAAAAAAATCCATGGGAAAGTTAATTTGAGTAGAAAAGCCCCATATCCTCTTAATCCAGAAGACAAAATTGTAGGGAGATGAGGCCCTGTGAGAAATGAAGCAATTCTGGAAAACAAGTAGTGGAATGATGCTGAAAGCTAGAGGCGCCTCAGGAGGGATCTGTACAATGTGGAACACTCATCTCTACAAAGAAGAACAAATAGTGGAATCAACCCACTGGATGCTGGTAAAAGTTAAACACCTCCAATCAGGTAACATCTACCCTATCTGCAATGGTTATATGCCTAATAATTACTGGGAAAAGAGGGAGTGTTGGGAATCACTAATGAAAATTAAAGAGGTAGGAGCCTAATACAACTGCATTATACCAGGGGATTTCAACACAACCCTACATCGAGGGGAAAAAAAGGGAGGCACCACTGTCAGGGATCAGTTTCGGGAACATATGGAGTATCTGATTTCAGACCTAGATCTGTTTGATGTCCATCCCTCTAAAGGGAAATACACTTGGAGTAATAAAAGTTCAGGGGTGGGACACATAGCCGTCAAGCTAGATCGTTTCCTCATCCATATACCTCTTCTCTTATGCCCTCTCTCCATCTCCTCCCAAATATTTTCTTGGGGCATTTGATACCATCACCCAATAGCCCTTTCCCTTGTAAAAGAAGAAAATCTAGGCCCCATTCCTTTCAAATTTAACCCAATTTGGATGGACTCACCGGGTTTCCTCCCCCTAATATCCTCAATCTAGTCTACCTGGGTGGATGGAACTCCTGTGTATATATGGGAGAAAAATCAAAAAAAGGCAAAGCAAGCAATAAAGGATTGGGTTAAAGCATCCTTCCACAACACAAAAGAAGAAGTGGGAAGACATAAAAGAGATCAGAAGCTTTGCATGATGAAATGGACATTAGTGAAATACAAACCAAACACCTAGAGAAGGAGAAAGAACACTTTCAAAATTATTTAAGGGCACTACATAACAAATAAAAATAATGGAGACTAAAATCCAGAGCATTGTGGCTCCAAGCAGGAGACAAAAATACCTCCTTTTTCCACAAGCATGCCAAAGCAAGATAGTACAAGAACACGGTGGAAAAAATTAAAAACACTACAGGGGAAGTAATTAATTCCTTTGAGGAGATAAAAAAGGAAGCCTCCTCCCATTTCAAAAATCTCTACACCCAGGATGGAGCAAATAATAAAGAACAAAGTTTACAGTTCATGGAACAGATCCCCCAGTTGATAAAGGATCAAGATAATCAATATTTGACAAAGATAGTCATAGAAGCAGAAGTTAGAGCTATTGTCTTCCAATTTGACCCAGATAAAGCTCCTAGGCGAGATGGATTCACTCTCCACTTCTACAAAAATTGTTGGGAAATCATTAAAAATGACCTGCTTCGTATGATTAGATATGTCCAAACTACCTGTAAGTTAGGAGGAGCCACCAATACCTCCTTTCTTGCGCTGATTCCTAAAGTTAAAAATGAAAACACTTTTGACCGATTTCACCCCATTTCTCTCTGTAATGTATCCTACAAGATCCTCACAAAAATTATAGCCAATAGCATAAAGCACCTGCTCCCAAGGATCATTCTCCCAAATCAAGGGGGCTTCGTGGCCAAAAGACAAATTTGGTACAGGAAGCTATCGATACCAGTGTTAAGAACAAAGAAAAAGGAATGATAATAAAAATTGATATGGAAAATTCCTTTGATCGAGTGAAACATGAATTCCTCTTCGATGTGTTAAAAAAAATTGGTTTCAATAGCTCTGTCTCCTGGATCAAGGCATGTATCTCGTCCCCTTGGATAACGCCTTTAATAAATGGGTGCCCAGCTCCATTTTTCCAAGCCACAAGAGGACTTCGACAAATATTCCCTCTCTCTCCTCTGTTGTATATCATCATGGCATAAACCCTAAATAGAAGGCTGGAGCAAGAAAGAGCCACCATAAATATTCCAGGGCTGAAAATTGCTAGGGGCATCAGAAGGATAAATAATTCACAATTCATTGATGACACTCTTCTTCTTGGAGGAGCTTCTCAAACAATGGCCCAAAGATTCAAGCTAGTCCTAGACCAGTACGAAATAACATCGGGGGGACTTATCAATGAACATAAAAGACAAATTTACACCTGGAACATAAAAGTAGGAACAATGGCTAGAATTGCCAACATCCTCCAAATCTCCTTCTCGGCAGACTGGAAATACTTCAAGTACCTAGGCATCCCATCGGTATCAAATCCCTCCCCGGGGAGGCCTGGCAGGCGATTCTTCAAAAATTCAAATATCAATTTGATATTTGGGAAGAAACGTGGCTAAATAAAATAGGCAGGGTCGTCTTAATAAAGTCAGTCTTATCCTCCTTTCCAATTTTCCAATTTTCAGCCCTCTATGCTCGAGTGGGAATCAAAAAAGAAATGGCCATAATTACCAAGAAATTTATTTGGCAAGGAGGCAAAGACAATGAAAAAAAATACCATATGGTAAACTAGTCCACTATCTGTTCCCCTAAAGAAAATGGGGGACTGGGCATTCAAGACCCAGAAAGGATAAACATAGCCCTGGGGGGCAAACTAATTTGGTGTGTAATCACTGGTGGGAAAGAATGGTGGAAAAAATCAATATGAAATAAGTACCTATCCAAAGTAAGAAAAATATGTTTCGAGGGTGTAGACCTTGGTCAATCAGGTTCCCCCATCTGGAAGCTAATTCGGGCATATGTGCCACTCATTCAAACCCACCTCAAATGGAACCTAGGAAATGGAAAAGAAATCAAGATATGGGAGGATAACTTCTCAGAGAAGGGTGTACTTTCTAGTATCCCTTCACTGGACCAATTCATGCTTTGGCTCTTCTCTTTTGGTAAATCCACCCTCTTTGATATATCAAATTGGCACAAGAATGGCACTTGGGAAAGATGGAATCTAGGTGATGTCCCTCCCCTCTTGCGAGACGAAGCTAAGCAGTTCCTTCTGGCGATCTCTGGAAACGCCCCAGTCCACCTTAGTCAAAAGGGAAACAAAAGTTCAGGAAAATCAGGGTACACAATGAAGATGGGCTATAAGCATCTCCTAGAAGAATGCGATATGCCAAACAAATCCACCATCTGGAAAGGGATATGGAGCCCAAATGGCCTTCCAAAGATAAATATCTTTTGTTGGCAATTGGCTCATAATAAGCTCCTAATAGGAGAAAAATTGAACAAAAGAGGCTATTTGGGGCCGTTAAGATGTGCCATGTGCGCCAATAGCTTGTAAAGCACTGATCATGTCCTCCTAAATTGAAATTTCACTAAACATGTGATGAATATCATCTTCCTAGAATTAATCCCCCAAATCTCATGGCCGACAAGAAGCAGAAGTCTGATCGGTAAATGGGGAAAACACCACAAAGGCTCACTTCATAGGAAACTGAATCTAAGTCGAGTTTAGAAGGCCTTGATAAAATTTGTATGGTGGCAAATTTGGCTAGCAAGAAACAAAATAATTTTCAAAGAAAAGATCGTCCCCCCCCTCGTAGTTGTGATGAATGAAATCGAGCAACTGAGCGAGTCTATCTCGTCCAGGAAAAAAGAAATACTGCTAGGGGATCCTTTGAGAACTGAAGAAGAAGCTTGGTTAACCAAGCTAAATCTCCCAGAAGCTCCCCTCACCTTCCTGCCAAGAAAGTCATCATGCTGGTAGCTTCATTTCCCACCCCAAGATTTCAAAAATTGGCTAAGTGCCCAAAATAGTTATGTTTAATGTTTCAATGGTGCATATAAAGGGAACCTAGGGGAGGTAGGAGTGGGAGGGGTTATGTTCATCCCTAGAGGACAAATATTGCTAACTTACTCATGGAATCTAGGCATAACCACCAATAATTTAGCAAAGGCATATGCAATTTTCAAAGGGGCTCAACTAGCGAAGGATCATCAAATCAACCAGCTGATCATCCTAGGGGACTCCAAGATGATAATAAGGTACTTCATCAAAATAACAACCCCAAAGAACTCAATTATGAAAAGAATCATAGATAGAACTAGAGACACACTTTCTTCCATGCTCCCCACCTTCTACCATGTTTGGCGATCAAATAACGGGAGCTCAGACGAGCAAGCTAATAGAGCCATAGGAAGAAGCACTGGTCACTTGGAAGTCTTGGGAAGGACCGAGTTCCTAGAACCTCCCTAATTCTCTAGCACACTCGGGTTCGTGCTCCACCTGGAAGCCTCCTCCACGTGGCTCTCCAACATGAAAGAACTTCAGGTCGACTCCTCGTCATGCCAGGGGGATTTGCGTACTTATCCATCCTTGGGATCGTGATAAATCGTACGATGAATCTTGCGATTATGGATCTTCTGTGCCACAATATTTTCAATCCCTGTGGGAACCTGCAACTGATGTCACTCCCACCCCACATTTTCTCCTTTCCCCTCACCTCTCCATTAATGTCGCACGAGATAACAGACTGTGAAGAGATTGAAGCAAGGCTCCATAGCATGCAGATGCTGGTAGAGCATGCCACCTCCCCTCTTGAGAGTCACTTCCACACTCCCGCACATTCAAGGATTGTAGCCATAAGGGGAATTCAGGACGGGCAGAGCCCGATACATTGTCTTTGCCTCCACAGGAAGTTTTTGGGAATAATTAGTATGTCTGGCGAAGGGATACGCACTAGAAATGCAAGCCAGAATTTAGAGAGCAATTACAATAGGTATGATGGTGCAGAAAAGGAAGAGGTAAGTGCCAAGGATCCAAAACGCTATGACAACATCGGCTCTCCCAGAGGACATAACAAAGATTGCTACAGACGAAAAATTGGATGTGGAAGAAGGAATAAGATCCAACTTGAACTAGGCAGTATAAGCATCAATTCGACACAGAGAGAAGCAACCAATGACAACATAATAGGAACTTCCAGAGGTCAGTTGATTCACTCAATACACTTACCTAGGTAGCATCATCAACAGTGCAGACGCATACCTCACCAGCAAGCACAGGAAAGACTCAACAACGAGAGTATCTCTATAATGGATCAACATCCAGGACAGGAAAAACAAAAGGAAGAGATGGTGGAAGACAATTTCTTCACCACCCAGCAAATGGCCCTGAGGTTGGATTCCCACAGCTCCAATTTAAACTTCAAAATGGAAACCATGTCGCAGCATGGAGCTTTGATCAACCAACTCCAAGATGAGGTCAGTTTCCTAAGAAGGCAAGGCGAAAGAATTGAAAAATTGCATGGAACCAGAGTTCATAATTCTGCAGAGCAAACCCATAGCGAGGAGTGTGGGACTAGAGTTGACCCAGTCCTGCTAGACCTGAACATCGCCTTGGAAATGCCACCAGAATAAGAACGAGGACCCAAGGAAAAGAGTCAGTAAGAAATGCAAACAGACTTTCAAAATTTTGTAAAAAAGACTATGTCTAGTAAACTCCTGGTGTTATCTATATCTAGAACAACCTGTTATTCTAGCTTTCAACAATAGATTTTGTGGACAGTTTCTTGTAGTAAGCTATCATAAATCCTTGTAGTTGGTTCCCTTTACCAGGACCCCTTTTTTGTACTATGTGACTTCGATCGTGCCTTTTTATATATAATTTTATTTATTTATTTATATTTTTTTCAGTTTTTATTAAAAAATAAATAAAAAAATCATATAAATTTACAAATTTATAGGTTTGAGGGAATATGGAAGTGTGCATAGTTTCTGCTATATTCCAATGGATAAAAATATGTTCATGCCTCTATACCAAACCTCATCTAATAACTCATTTCCCTTAAATTTTGATCCCGCTTAGTTTTTTTAATCCGTGTTTATGTAATCCATCAACCACTGTTTCAGAATACCTTAAGAATTGTAATGTCTAAAGCATAACACTCCTTAAATATTTCTTTAAGAATATATCACATTGTCTAAAATTGTTATGATTTTCACCTTAAGGAGAGGAAATTAGTAATTTTGGCCTCAAATGGTGTAAGAATTATTTTCCATTGATAACATTGTAACTATCAATTGTTAACTATACAATATGGAAATTGTAGATTTCAATTGTTAACTATTCAATTTGGTTACATTAAGAGTATTGGAAATGTATTTTGATGATAATAAATTGAAAAAAATCAAAATAATAAAATGTTTATCCTTCTAATAATAAAATAATAATTAACTATTCATATTCATATTATGTCAAAAAAAAAAAAAAAACTTAAAATTACTAAAATATTTTAAAAATATAAAATACCTTAATATCACTCAAATATTTATGTTTTATTACTTATAATAAAACCACAACCATAGTTTAATTCATAATTTGAGTACAGAATAAATGGCGTTTATTTGCCAAAATAACATATCGGTCTAAAAAATAGAGCAGACTAAGTTGGGTTGACTTTATCTATTAAAAATATCAAAGATATATAAAATCCAACAATAATATATAAAAAACATAATATAAGATATTTATATTAAATTAATATTAATAAAATGTTGTTCGGAGTATTATTAACAATGCTTAGAAAAAGGAGAGAGTGAACTACTTAGCACGTCTTTCTTGTTTTCATGAGATATTAAAGCTATTAAAATATGAGATATTAAAATATGCGCCTGCAATTAATTGTTTGATGTCACGTATAATCTAACAATTCTTATGATAAATCAATAATAAGTATCTAAGTATTTAATTATGTCAAAGGCATATTTTTATGTTGAAGGCATATCTTAGGGATAGGTTTTGTAAAAAACTTATCAACATGGTGATAGGTTTTGAGAAACTATCATTACTGTCCGCTCATTTCATCATTAAAAACCCCCTTCCAATTTTAGACATATAGCCTCTTGCCACATTATCTTTCTTATTGAATTTTTTACCCATATTGTTTGAGATATCAACTATGAACAGTATATAAATGCCAAATGCCGAAGTAATGAAGTGTGTCAGGACGTGTTTTCAACTATGAATGCCAGTTTTTGGACAAGTATATTATGTCCTTATCACTCCAATTTTCAACCGAGCATAGGTTTTCGGAAACCATCCCTTTGAAACTGCCCCTTTGTCATCGTTTGAATCCAAATGCGTACCTGTTTTGGGATGGGGTTCCCCTCACCAAGAGGTTGAATGCCATGGTTGCCAAACAAATCTGGAGTGGAAATTCTTCAATCATATCTCCATTTAATCTCTTGTCTCTTGTATTGGGCAATGACATACATACGCCTCCTTAACTCAGACAATACCAACTCTCCTCTCTAGAATGAATGCCTTTATCAGATTCAAGTTAAAGTTGTGCGCATTGTCATCATTGTTCTGTTTTTAGCTCTCTCTTCTTTAGAGTTTCCATTACTTGATTTTTTATTTAGAGTTTCCATTCCTTTTTTGTACTTTGTTAATATGTAATATGAACTATGTGATCCCACCCCTATGCGCATACAACCGTCCCTCCCCCTTTGTCTTGCCTCTGCTGGCTCATATAGTTCCATTGCAACAAGTGAAAAAGATGAATCAAAATTATCACCGACGAAGAATAATGGCGCTCCGATGCTTGAGAGGTTTGAATGCATTGTAAATCCACCATCGTTGTTTCCCCTTTAAATCAGAAGCCAAAATCTCTGCCCACTTCTGCTATGGTGTGAAAGGAAGCCTCTGTACTTGTCTTTTTAGGTTTCATTGGGCAAAGGCATCCTCTGTAGTTGTCTTCTGAGGTTTCATTGGGCGCCAGATCTTGCAAGTTGGTTTTATCTTTGTTTTTTATAGTATAAATGAAGTTTCTAATGCGATGGCCTTAGCTTCTGCTCCTCCCAAGGGCCTGGTACTGAACGATGTAGAGATGGAAAATTGCATTGTTATTCCCACCAACACTACCTGCATTGTTAGGAATTGCAAATGTGGAAAACACAATTCACCAATGATAATTAACAATCACACAGATAGGAAACACAGGGATTTCACGTGGTTCACCCAAACGTTGGGTTATGTCCACCAAGAATAGACATTGATTGTCTTATTATTCAGATCATGGAGATTACAACAGACTAGCAAGTTCTCACTCTGTCTCTCTCTTTCCCTCTACGGGCTTACATGTATTTATATACAATTACAAGAAACTGATTATTAAATGCAATCCCTATCCATATTCTAACTTGGTCTATCTAGTTGCAACCAATGTAGAATAATAGGATCCAAATCCATCCTTGGAGGAATTCGTTATCACCAAATCCCAACAATCTCCACCTTGACAAAAATTAACCTGATACCTTGCTCCTTCCTTTTGTTCATCACCTTTTCTGCAAGCCAAGAGAAGCCAAGCACCACTGCATCTTCTCTAATAAAACCGGTTTCATGATCTCGCCTATGTGACTTGCACAAGTTTGGATTTCCTGAAGGGTCACTCCACCTCCAACGTGTCTTCCACAACTGTGTTGTGAGACATATTTAGTGATAGATCTCCTTCTATCCAAGACACTTGTAAAATATACATTACAATTATCACAGACCATCTCAGTGTAACCATTATTGGTGACATTCGTGCTTCTCAAACGTTGAAGCACCAATTTCATTGCAACACCTAAATCTGTCATATATCTAACAACATCATTAGCATGTGAAACATCTGGTCTTAACCATTTCATCACATACTACAGACCTCCTACTGAACTTACATGAGACATAACCTTTTCTTCTTTATAGACAAGACCTATGCTTGAAAAAAACTTATAATGGAAAGCAACAGGGATAAAAATTGGTTTTACAATGTTCATACTGAACTCCAACCACAACTTACCATTACCATCTCCGTGTACTTCTATGCCCATAATTTGTTTTGTTTCTCCTTGATCCCTCATCTGAATTGTCCTGTCCACCTGAGTAATTTTCTTACTGATTTTATCCATGCTTCGGCTTGCATCGAGCATATCATCATCAAATAAGATCAAGACTGTGAATGTACTATAAACTGTATAGTCATTCCTACCCTTTGAAAAATTCTGACTCGTTATGAAGGATTCAAACCTCTTGTATATTTTCTTGGGTACCAATAGGCCATACAATGAATTATCTAGCATGCAAGCAAATTTACCGTTGCGATATTGAATCAACCCTTTTGGTTGTTCCATACACACTATATCTCTGTCAATGATGACCTTATGAGAAGTAGGATCCCACACACAACATCCCTTTATACCACCATCATAACTTGCAGAGATATAAAAAAAGAAGGAATTCAGAAACAAAGATTTTAAGTCTGGAAATGATTTACTGCTTATCAGTACCTACAATTATTTCTTGCTTTTATGACCTTGATGCTTCTGCCATAAAAAATAAGATACATATTTCACTTCAGATGCCACTTCAGTACTCCCTTCCAGCTTATAAAGGTTATCAACCTTTGTTGCCTTCATCACTACTAAACTACCTTTCGAAAATGTGAGTGCTCCACCTTGACCTGTATACTTATATCAACAAGAATCCAACACTCCTAATGAAATCAAATTTGATTTAATCTCAGGTACATATCTAACATCCGTTAATTCCCTAACAATACCATTGAACATCCTTATTCTAATACTGCCAACCCCAACAATTTTACAGGGAATGCCATTTCCCATAAACACTACACCCTCATCAACAGATTGGTAAAAAATGAACCAATTTATATGTGAGAACATGTGGTGGGAGGCACCTGAATCTAACTGCCATTCTTCTTGATATTGTAAATTACTAGAAACATATAAAACTTGATGAGTCATACCTGAATTTGTTACAACCAAATTTGCTTTCTTCGTGGAGTTTTCCTTAGATTCCTTTCTTTTCCAGCAATCTTTCTTGAGATGTCATGTTTTGCTATAGTACCAACATTTTTCTTTACCCTTTTTGTGTCTTGACTTAGATTGAGAAAATATTCTCTCATTCTACTCTTTAGTTCAACCTCTAACCAACATCGCCTCTGAAGTTGAGGTTTCTTGATCCGGATTTATGTAGGAACAAAATGAAATACATAAATACACATAAACATAGAGATGCAGCAGAAATAAGACTTCATTTCATTAATAACAAATGACTGAAATATGCTTATAGACAGAATGGAAATAAAATAGCTAGGGCGCTGGTAGCTTATCTCTGAGAAGATATGTGGCGGCTACTGGCCTCTTAACTCTATTACAATGAGGCTCGAAGGCCTATTATTATTGAGAAACAATGGAAAACCCTAAACATCCAAAGACCTAACCCTAGGAGATGAAACGCCAAGACTATGGGCCCTGTTTGGGTAAGTTGGTACATCAACTTCCTGGGGACGTAACTTTGGCATACGATCTCCGTTTGACGCATTATATACCTAGTTAGAAAGATCCATTAGCCTCATGAAGGTTGCAAGGGCATTCATCAACCCGAAAGGCATGACCAACCATTCGAAAAGGCCCTCCTTGGATTTGAATGCAGTCTTCCACACATCAAAGGGTTCAATTGGTACCTGGTGATATCCATACTTCAAGTCGATCTTGCTAAAATATTTTGCCCCCTTGAGTTGGTCTAGAAGGTCATCAATCAGTGGGATCGGGTACCTATTCCAGACAGTGATCTTGTTCAGTGCCCGATAGTCAATGCAGAGTCTCCAAGTCGCATCCTTCTTCTTCACCAATACGATCGGGCTCCCACAGGGCGATGAACTCGGTCGGATGTGACCTTTCTACAACAACTCTTGAATCTGCCTCTTGATTTCATCGTTCTCCATGAAAGAGCACCGATAGATGGGTCCATTAGGCAATGATACACCTGAGGTTAGATCCATGGGGTGCTTGACCTAGCAGTGTAGAGGCACCCCTGCGGGGGAGGTGAAGATGTCCTCGTACTCCTCCATGAACTTATCCATCTGTTGTTTTTGTGCAGCGGGGCCCTGTCTGGAGGTCATGGCCACAGTCTTCCTCTTTCCCTGAGGGCGGATCATCAGGAAAATGAATTTCCTAGTTTTGGAAATGAGCTTACTGCATTGTTTTGCAGTAACCAAAGACATGGTGGTAGGCGATGCTATCTCCGGTATCCTGTACAACTTATTTCCCAAAGTGATAATAATAGCACGAGGCCTGGACTCATACACAACATGTCACTTCCACAAGTACGGTTGGCCTAATAATACATCAGAAACATATAGAGGAGCAATGCCACATAATACCTCATCCGTGAAGGGCTTGATGTTGTAGGGAAGGCGACATTGTTGACTGACGCGGAGGTCTCGTCCTTGGTGCAACCACCTGATGGTGTTTGGTTGTGGGTGTGCTATGGTCGACAAGCCCAACCGTTTCATGACCTCTACCGATATGAGGTTCTTCTGGCTCCCACTGTCAACAATGAACTGCAACGGGGAACCCTTTACCCACATCTTGGAATGGAAGAGACGCTCTGCCTCCTCTGGATCTTCTGGTTCCTCCTTCTGGATCTTTGTGGTAGCAATGATGGCGTTGGGCTCCGCATCGATAATCTACTTCCCCCTATCATTCCCCTTGTCAGGTTCTAATTCAGAGTCGGAGCATGCATCCGATTAAGAAGCCTTCAACTCGACTACCAGTGACTGCTTGGCCCGACACTCACTTGTGTTGTAAGTGGAGCTCTTATGGAACTCACACCACTTCCCCATGTCCTTTTTTGGCTTCATGGTGTTGTTCTTTGTTTGTGGCTTTGGCGGGTTGTCCTGGGATGCCCCACCTTGGCTTGGTCCTTTTTTTTTGTGGTTTGGGAGTACCTTTCCCTTGCTTCTGATTTGCAGACCCAAAGTCTCACTTCTTCTGTTTGAACTTCTGCTCAATCTTGGCAGCATATCGGTATGCCACACCAAGCGAGGAGATGTCGAGGAGCTCCATTTCCTCCTGAATGTATCTGTGCAGAAAACTACGGTACTTTAACACCAAATGTTTCTCTGAATCTTTGATACCCAACTTTGTGCGTAGGGTATGAAACAGATTCGTCATCTCATGCACATCTTGGTCCCTTTGCTGCCGCAATGTAGTCCATTGTATGTATTTGTCCTCATAGCTCCCCATGGGATAATATTGTTCCTTGATGGCGTCTCAGAAATAATTCCAAGTGGGTGTGACTGAGAACAAAGAGGGTTCTCCTTTGCCCTCTTGCTTCGAGTAGGTTTCACAACAGTCCTTGACATGGGGGGCGGCTTTGGGGAGTGCGGAAATAATCTTTTCTTGGTCGAAAAAGTCATGAAATGAGAAATATCCTTATAACAGATTCAACCATCTATCTATGACATCTGCATCTATTTGGCCATCAAATATGGGAATGTCAAAGTTTACTTGTACCTTAAAAGGAGTGGCGCCTCTAGAGTGGCTTCTGGATGTCGATGCACCGCTAGTCGTAATCCGTTGAAGAATCTGGGAAAAGTTGTGCATCATCGCGTTCCTTTGTTTCTCAAGGGCCTCCTCGAGCAACATTTTGATAGGATCTCCTACTCCCTAATCTTTCTTTTCTTCCCCCATGGGTGGTTGTCGGGGTTTGCGAGGCTGATCTTGCAAAGGTTCAACCAGATCGAGCCCCAACTCCTTATACCCCGATCTCATTGGGGACATGCAAAGAAGGATCAAGAATGAGAAGACCACTCTGATACCACTGATCCGGATTTATGTAGGAACACAATGAAATACATAAATACACATAAATACAGAGATGCAGCTGAAATGAGACTTCATTTCATTAATAACAAATGACTGAAATATGCTTACAGACAGAATGTAAATAAACTAGCTAGGGCGCTGGTAGCTTATCTCTGAGAAGAGATGTGGCGGCTACTGGCCTCTGGACTATGTTACAATGAGGCTCGAAGGCCTATTATTATTGAGAAACAATGGAAAACCCTAAACATCCAAAGACCTAACCCTAGGAGATGAAACACCAAGACTATGGGCCCCGTTTGGGTAAGTTGGTACATCAACTTCCCGGGGACGTAACTTTGGCATACGATCTCCGTTTGACACGTTATATACCTCGTTAGAAAGATCTATTAGAGGACTACAAATTTTGGGTGAGAAACATAACTTAAGATTGATGTTGCTCCCCATTTTCCCAAAAAACATCGTTTAAGGCCTCAAAACGGCTCCGGAAGTTCAGGACCTGAAAAACTGCTAAAAATAGTAAACTGTGCAGAAAATGAAAAACTGAAAGAAGCAATGGTGGGGGTCCAAGTGGAATAGGTGGGTGGCCACCAATATCCGCCTGGATCATTTCTAGACTAGATTTTCTCCTCATCTCCTCAGCCAATAAATCTCCCACAACAATCATAATATAAAACTTCTGTTGAGCTAAAACTAATAGAGATTACCAGATTATCCCAAGACTCAGGAAATAGACACAAAAGTGTAATAGAATTATGTTCATATTCGAATTTAACTTCCATACTATTCAATTGAACTATAAGGGTATTGAAGGTATTTAAATGGTCAACAACTTTTGTACCTTCTTTCATTTGCAAACTGTACAACTGTCTCTTCAAGTAGATTCTGCTCGTCAAGGACTTCGTCATATATAAAATTTCCAACTTGCTCCATAAGCTTGATGTTGTATCCTCTCCTATGATATCAAACAAAACATCATCCACCAGACATAAACAAATGGTACTAAGAAGTTTTTCATCCAGATCTTCCCATTCCTCATTCGTCATGGCTGTTGGTTTCTTTGACTTGCCTGCCAATTCTTTTTGCAACCCTTGTTGCACCAGTAAATCCCGCATCTTGAGCTTCCAGATCTCAAAGTTTCTTTTACCACTGAACCTTTCAACTTCAAACTTCGAACTCTGCATCTTAGCCATTAGCACAAAATCTCCTAATGCCCAAATCACTGCTTATAATAACCAAGACCTTTTTAAAAAATAATGTGGAGGAATGATTGGTAAAAAAGTTTAATTAAAAATCCTTTTAATAATACATAAAAAAGGCCACCTCAAATATATTATATAAGGCATCCACCCACTTGTATTATATGCATTATAATACAAATTTACTGTTTTCATACACTCCTCCACCCGTACAATATTTAATACTTTAAACCTTTCAAAAGACCATACCATAAATTATTTAAAGATCATGACCTTTGTTTTATAAAAGACTTCATACCTTAAATTCACACCATGACCATGCCTTAAATTCCAAACAAAAAACCATGCGATTTTTTTTTTAAGCCGTCGTCGCACCTCTCGATGCACCTTCCCTGTGACGTGCTTCAAATAGTCGTCGTACCTCCAAGTACAACAAGGCTGCGATGATGTATGGTGGTTGTCGCCCCTCTCGATATAGCCAGGGTGTGACGTGCTTAGGAATTTTCGAAGAACGGAAGGTCAGCCTATAGGATGCCACAACTTCCAAGAGGAGGCCCCTGCGACAATGTGGAAATCGACGCACTGTACACAGGTTTCACTCCTGCGGCTCCTCCGAGAATTTGACGCCCTCGACACCCTCTCCTCTAACCAGCTCTGATACCACTTGTTAGGAATTGCAAATGCGGAAAACACAATTCACCTATGATAATTAACAATCACACAAATAAGAAACATAGGGATTTCACGTGGTTCACCCAAACATTGGGCTACGTCCACCAAGCATAGGCATTGATTGTCTTATTATTCAGATCATGGAGATTACAACAGACTAGCAAGTTCTCACTCTGTCTCTCTCTTTGCCTCTATGGGCTTACATGTATTTATATACAATTACAAGAAACTGATTATTAAATGCAATCCTTATCCGTATTCCAACTTGGTATATCTAGTTGCAACCAACACAAAATAATAGGATCCAAATCCATCCTTGGAAGAATTCGTTTTCACCAAATCCCAACACATAGAAGGAGAAATGATACCTTGGTTATGGTAGAAATTAGAAATATCCTCGATGAGTGGAAGCACATGTTCTTTGATCTTCTCTAGCCGCATATTAAGCTCTCGATTACCCTAGGTCATGAATTTTGGTGTATGTGAGATGCATAAAGTTGTAGACAGGTTCAAAATCTCTCCAAATTAGGCCCATGTAATTTGAATGCAGATGAAGAATTAATTACCTTGAGATGAAGAGGTATTGAAGAGAATCTTGTTGACCATAGAATTGAGAAGGACTAGAATATTGTTGTGGTTAGCAGACTTGAGAAGATTTGTTTTTGTGTGTCTTTTTCCATTGTTGTAGAAAGTGGAGGTGTTGATCTTGGATCCCTCCGCATGATCCCATGCATATCCATTATCTGGAATGTCGAAAAAGGTCATGCACAAAACATAATATGAGGATTTTTTTTTTAAAATCATCCATCGAGTCCTATATCTTTGAAAGCCAATATTTTTTTGGGTAAATCCCCTCGTACCCTCCACCCAAACAAATATCTCTTTTTCTTTTCATAAATATTATATCGAAAATTAGAAAGTACTTATTCTGTTTCTTTAAAAATATTTTAATATTTTTGTATTTTGTTTTTTTAAATTTTAATTTAAAATTGAAAATTTGTTTTTTTTTATTCATTATTTTTTCCATGTTTTTACACTTAAGAAGAAGTCTTAATTATTAAATATATTTTTTCCTTTTCTTAAATATTCTATCTCCAAAATTAGAAATTATTTATTCTATTTCCTATTCACATTATTTTCTGCTAAAATTAATTTTTTATTTCTCTGTATTTCACTTTTTTAATAAAATGCAATTTATAATAATAATAATAATAATAATAATAATAATTTGTTTTTAAGATCACAATCAAACTAAATATTAAATTAGTAAATAAAATCCCCTTATTTATTTATATATATTTTTGTGAATAAAAAGTGGATCCTTATATTAATTCCAACTGAAAGCTTACAAAGAAGACCTACGACCTATCTGCTTACACAAAAATGCTCAAAATTGCGAGTTCTTCGGGACCAGATCGACGGTCCATACTTTGCGGCTTGGGCAGACAGCTCCCTCCAGATCGACGGTCTATATCTACTCGAGCTCCAACGGTCCAAATATGTTCTCGCTTTTCACGATTTTGCGACTTTGGAAAATATCTACCTTTAAGCTTCGGGCTCCCGATAGCCGAGTTTCTGAAATTTTCTCGCATCAGATCAATGGGGTCAGATCGGTGGTCTAGATCTCCTCGAGGTTCAATGGTCCGGATCTATATTCTCTTTTCACTATTTCGCGACTTTGGAAAATAGTTGCCTTCTTGCTTTGGACTCCTGATAGTCGAGTTCCCGAAATTGTCACGCGTTAGATCAGTGGGACGAAATCAACGGTCCATATCTCCTCTGGTGCCAACAGTCCAAATCCAATCTCACTTTTCACGATTACTCATTTCGCGATTTCACATTTCGTGACTTTGGAGAATAGCTAGCTTCATGCTTCGGACTCCCGATAGCCGAGTTCCCAAAATTTTCTTGCGTCGGTGCCATGGGGCCAGATCGGTGATCCAGATCTCCTTTAGCTCCAATGGTCTAGATCCACTCTTGCTTTTTGCGACTTCGCAACTTTGGGAAATAACGTTCTTCGAGCTCCTGACTCCCGATATCCAAGGTCCCGAAATCGTCTGTTGACTGATGATCTTCTGTGCTGACGCTTACTATTTCCGTCTCTCCTGAGCTTCTGATCATTTTTGTTTTGGAAGAAATTCTAGGTAGACAAAGGTGGCACCCCATCCAGATTGGGGCCATCTAGCTGGGCAAGATCCTCACATTGGAGCCAGAGGGGTGAGCTTTGGGAATGCCTGGAATCGTGGAGAATGAAGTGGTGCATCGAGTCAACCCCTTCATTGGCCAGTTTGTCTGCAACTTTGTTTGCACTTCGCCGAATATGTGAAGGGGTTAGAGTTAGAGAGGGTATGCAAAGTGCTTGGAAGTTGAAAAGAGGGCCAAGGAGGCGCCAACTGGGATTGATTTTATCTGGATCTCTTCCATTCAGGATTTTTGTTGCCAAGTCTATTATGATTTTGGAGTCTCCTTCAATGATCAGACAGGTGAGGTTTTGATCTAAAGCCATTTGCACTCCTCTGATAAGACCCCGAATTTCTATTGATTTGTTGGTGTTGCATCCTAGATTTTCTGTGAGGAGGATTTGAATTTGGCCCAAGCCGTTCCTTATGACCACTCCATAGCTTGAGTGACCTGGATTGCCTTTTGATGCGCCATCAAAGTTGACCTTATGGAAGCCATGCGGGGGAGGCAGCCACTTAGACCGGGGGGGGTTGCTGGGGAGGGGTGGAGTGTGCAAATGAGAAGACCCAAGAGTTGAGGATCGTGAGCTCAGCTGGGTTAGTGGGGAAGTCTTCCTTGGTCCACAAATGTAGCTGAAGAGTTTCTTGGAGATGCAAGAGGATGGTATTCCAGAGGAGGGTGGGAGGAGAGGGCTGGGAATGAAATATTCTTCTGTTCCTCTCTTTCCATAGTTGCCAAACTATGAAGCCTGGCAAGAGATGTCAGGTTCTGTTCAGGATAGGACTTTTGAAGAGACCAAAGCCCCAATCCTTGATGGTTCTTATGATGATGTTTTGAACTCGTTTGTTTCTTCTCATGAGCTAAGTGGTCTGGTTCCAGATGTACTCACCAAGTGGATAGTTGTTTAGGAGGTGCTCCATGGTTTCTTCCTGGAGATGGCAGAGATGGCAGATCTAGGGGCCAATGAAACCTCATATTTGAAGATTATCCTAGGTTAAGATTTGTTTTGAAGTAGAAGCCAGAGGAATGTAGAGATTTTGGGCCAGAGTTTTGATTTCCATACTGTTGTCCAGATGTTGTCCTTTTGAAGATTATGGAATTTCTCCTATAGAGTGTATCCTTCCTTGAGAGTGAAGCTTCCATGAGGTGTATATCCCCATCTAAGAATGTCTTGGTCTGTGCTTTTTCGGATTCACCGTTGGGATGTTGCTTGTTTCCAGTGCTACAGGTCACAGTCCATTTCCACTTGGAGTTCATGATGGGTAGATTTCCAACTTCGCCAGGGATAGTTGTTGGGGGTATCTGTCCACAAATCTGCCACTTTGAGAGTGGAAAGATATTGAATGTGATTTTCATAGGATTGTATATTTTCTTCTAGTTGTAGGGGTGGCATTTTCTGCCAGGAATCCGTCCAGAATAAGGCATTTTGGCCATTGCGAACTTCCTAGAAAGCATGTTCCTAGATGAGTGGCCTATTTTTCCAGGACGCATTCTAGATGTTGGAGCCTTGAATTTTCTCTTGCATTCTTACAAGATGGATGTGACGTGTATTTCAGGAATATTTGCATTTCCAGAGTTTTGCCTAGATCTCTGCTGGTGTTTTGAGCCATCTCCACTAGATTCTTGCTCCCATAGTGCAATTTAATTTTCCAGGGTTCGGGAGGCCCATACCACCTGAGCATTTGGGCTTGTAGACTTTGTCCCAAATGAATAGGGCCCATTTTTTGTCTGGGTTGTGTCCATTCTAGAGAAATTTTGTTTGTAGATTCCTTATTTTATTTATGACCGATTGGGGGGAGGCTAGGGCTGAGACGAGGTAAACTAGGATGGCTTGGAGAACTGACTTTAAAAGAACGATTATGGCTGAAAGGTTGAGGGAATGAAAGGTCCAGTTGCTAAGACGGTTGGTAATGGAGAGTAGGAGAGAGTCCCAGGAGAGGTTTCTGGTTGTTGAGTCAGAAAGAGGGAGGACCAAGTAGCGAGAGGGCAAAGTGCAGACATGGACATTTAGAAGCTGAGAAAGGTGATGTTAGATTGCTTCAGGAGTATTAAAAAAGAAGAGTTGTGACTTGGCCAGGTTAAAGGTGGTGTCGGAGGCTTCATTGAAATCAAGTTGGATGGAGCTTAGTTTATTTGCTTCTTGCACAATGGGGGTGTTCATTAGCAGCGTGTCATCAACAAATTGGCCGTGGGAGGCTGTCAGTTGTAATCCATGAAGAGGGAGGCCTTGGAGGGATCCATTTTGAATAGAAGCCTTGATATAGCATCATAGGCCTTCAACCATTATGAAAAAAAGGAAAGGGGAGAGAGGGTCTCCTTTCCTTATTCCTCTTGTGGGGGAGAAGTGTTGAGAGGGGACTCCATTAACAAGGATTGAGAAAAAGGTTGAGGAAATGAGGCTCATTATCCAAGAGATCCAATCCTTGTTGAAACCGAAAGCCGATAGGAGAGCTTTCATGTATTTCCAGCTTAATTTGTCAAAATATTTTGAAAGGTCAAGTTTTAGAAGCATACCTGGAGTATGTGTGCTTTTGAGCGAGTGAATGATTTCATGGACAAGTATGACACTATCCATGATTTTCCTTCCTTATACATATCATGATTTCTCCTTGGAGATGATGAAGGGAAGTATTGGCTTGAGTCTTAGAGCTATGACCTTGGATATGATTTTTTAGATCACATTGAAAAGTGCTATGGGTCCGAAGTTCTTTGGATTTGTGACCCTTTCTTCTTTGGGTATTAGGGTGAGGAAAGTGGCATTTAGTGTTGGAATAACTTTACCTGAGCTGCGTGATTGATCCACTAGCTGCCACACATCATCCCTTAACATTGGCCAACAAGAGTGGAAGAAGTCTATCGTGAAACCATCTGGGCATGGAGCTTTGCCGATGGGTAACTCCTGAATATCCTAATCCACTTCTTCTTGATTTATTGGTGTCATGAGAGCCTCATTCTGTTCTTGGATGATTATAGTTGGGATATTTTGGGTCACCCTCTCTATTGCTGAGGTGCGGTCCGCCTTGGGTTTTGAGAGAAGATCTTTGTAGAAGTCTATTAGCTCGTGCATTATTTCCTGATGAGTTAACAGGGTGTTGCCTTGTGAGTCATCTAGCTTCGTGATACGATTAATGAGGCATCTATGGATCATGGAATGGTGGAAGAATTTGGTGTTTTTCTCTCCCTCGTTGAGCCATTGAACTCGAGATTTCTATCTTCACATGATTTCTTCTTGTTTGTGTCTTTCTTCTAGTTTTCTTTTGAGTTCATTCTCCTCATGCTGCTGAGTGAATGTGTATCTTGCTTGAATGATTTGTCCCTGAAGGTCCTCTAGTTTTTGTTCCAGCAGTTTCCTTTCCTGGAAAATGTTCCCAAAGACTTATTTGTTCCATTTGCACACCTGTTGTTTAAAATGTTTGAGTTTTTGCTGGAAGCAATACATTTTTGTACCCATTTGTATTTCCGTGGTGCTCCACCAATGACAGGCTAGGTCTTGGAAGTTTGGATGGGAAGCCAAAATTTTTCAAATATGAAGGGTTTAAGCTTGGGGGTGGAAATAGTGTCAACCCAAAGCTCAACCGACCAATGGTCTGAGCCTACCTTTGGGAGGATGTTGGAGTCTACTAGGGGGCCTTCGAAAAGGAGAGTTTCCAAAATGAGGAAGTGATCATGCTTGCATGCTATTTTTTGGTGACCTAATCTTTTGTTGGTCCAAGTGTAAGTGCCATTGTTGTTCTCAATATCTACCAGTCTGAGGTTCTCTATGAGTTCCTGGAATTTTGCGTTATCCTACTCCAGGCATTTTTTTCCCCCTCGCTTCTCCTCCAGCATGAGAATCATGTTGAAGTCTCCCCCTATTATCCATCATTTTCCCTCTGCTAAGAAACCTAGGTAAGCTAGGCTCTAAAGAAAGAGGTCTTTGTCTTGGCTGTTCTGTGGTCCATAGACATTTGTGATCATTCCCTCCTTGTCTAAACCAATGGCTGTGTAGTGCACTGTGATGGTGCAAGGAGTGGAGAAGCCTTGATCAAGGATGACTGTAGTAGGATTCCATAGGATGGCCAGGCCTCCTGAAGTCCCTTTTGAGTCTGTTTGATAAGATTCATAGTTGCACCAACATATTTTTATGATATCTTCTGCAGTTTTCCCTGCACATTTTGTCTCTTGTATCAGGAATATATCAGGGTCTTCCATTTTGATGCAGTTTCAAAGAATCCTTTGTTTGGATCTTCCATTTAGACCTCTAATATTCCATGTGAGGATATTCATAGTTAACAATTTGGTGGGTGGGAAAAGGAGCTCTCTGAGAGCCTATGAATTTGTCTCGAGTTGATCATATAATTTCCCGCTTCCTTTATTAGTTGATGAGATGGTTTTATGCCCCATCGCTTGTTTTCTTCTGGGTGTTTTCTTGGATATTGGTGTAGGTCTGAGATGATCCCCAACCTAGATGTAGCCCTTGGCGATGAGTCCAGAAATACTTTGTGAACTTTCCTTAGTTGGTCCTTTGGTAAGGTTTGGAGATCCTTCTTGTTGAGTGCTTCCTCTAACCTATCGAGGTCGATTTCTGCCAGGTCCCGTTCATCCATTTCCATGATTATGTCTTCCTCTCTTTCTGGTTCTTTCCCTGAGACTGGGTGAGTACGTGGAGCTGCTTGGTTTGCTGGGGTGTGATACTCTTGTGACGAATGATCTTCCTTGTGCTTGCTGGGATCTTTCCCCGTGGTTTTGTGGGGGTTTTCCACCTCTTCTTCTTTTGGGAGGTGGTTGAGAGATTCAAATGAATTATTATTTGGGTTCTTTTTTCTGTTGTTGGTTGTGGGCTTCTTCTACGCTTG
>ML789086.1:847793-861293 GCA_009831015.1 Picea engelmannii | reverse complement strand
AAAAATATTTCTTATCTATCTATTAATTTTATATGAGAGATGTTGTAATATATACGTTATTAAATAGAATATTTTTTTATAGACATATGAGTGATGTATCAAAATATATAATAATATATTTTGAGACTTCATACAAATATCTTTGAATTGATATTCACCACAAGATCAATTGGAGTTATAGCATTGAGAAAATGATTATTGGGGGATGGAAAGCTTATTATAGGCTTGAAAACAATTGTAAATCAACTGATCTTTGGAGTTGGGATAAGAAGAAACTTCTCTTTGAGACTCTTGTTACACCTGTTATTCTTTATGGATGTGAAGTTTGGGGTTGTAGTAGCTCTAGTGAATCCTGGAGAAAGATAGAGCAAATACAAAAGAATTTTATAACCTATAATCTCAAAATTAAAGGAAATACGCCCTATCACATCCTCCTCTTAGAAACAAGCCTCTCCCCCATTGAGAGCATGGCTATGACTAGATACCTAATGTATAAGAACAAGTTAAACAACATGGAAAACAAGAGGCTTCCTAAAATTGCTTCAAAATCGAGTCATAACCACCATCAACTCAAGCGAGGATGGCATAAAGATGCCCGGTCTTGGCTAAAATATTGGGGAATCATGGAAGACATCATTTTGTAGAATAAAGATACTATTAAAAAGAACGTCAAATCAAAATTTAAGGAGAAAATGTGATGTGATAAAGAGTTAGAGGAAAAAAGAAAATTAAGGTATTATAAAGATAAAAAAATATGGATAAATTTAAGAAGTTAAACAAATTATTTAAAATTTTATATCAAATTAATTAAATATTTTTATTTCACTTTAAAATAAATAATATCATATACATTTTATCCTTAATTCTGATTTTACAATCCTTCTTTCATTAACATTAAAAATTAAAAATTCGATAGTTTTATATTTTTTATAAATCCTAATAATAATAATAACAATTATTATTATTATTATTATTATTATTATGTCACTAAATTGGTGTAATGAGATTCTCTTGTTTGTGAAACAATGAACTCTCTTTTGACTTTTAAATTTGTATATACTCTACTTTCCTTTCTATTTGAACTTATGATTTCTTAGGAGGACACACATATTCTTAACCATTAGGTTTATTCAAGTTGTACATATACATGTTTTTTTTTTTTTTTTAAGTAAAAAAGAGGGAAGTTCCTGCTATATTAGTTGACAAAAATTACAGTTGTTCCTGGCATATCATCCATTCCGCCGCCTAAGCGAAAACCGAAACAGTGTCATCCCATGTCCAAAATAGACTAAAATGTCGACAATCCTGCCCGTAGGAAACCAGGATTGATGGAGTTTCAATGTCTTAGCTATAACTATTGTCTTACAGAGATTAAGTATAAGCATACACAGAGCTGTAAAAAGTAAGATTGGAATCTTAAGCAAGGCCATGGCAGTTACCCAGTGGTGTTTGAGGTGGCATCCACATCCTGGGCCTTTTCCTTAGCTGGCATGACGAAAAACTGTGCATAGGTTGGACATCTCCATCCCGGTGGTGCGTTGGAGAATGCGTCATAGAGCATGTCCATACCCTGACCCATGAATGTTTAATGGTGGACTTGGTTTTCCATTTTTCCCCTCAGATCGAAAAGCAAGGAAAGGTGGTCTGAGTGGAAGAAAGGTGGTGGGACATGCCATTGATTCTGCATTGAGGAGATGGGAGGTGGCATGAAGACTGTGCCACCCTCCCTTGTCATTTCTCCATGTTGCATTTCCTCAAGCTTTCTTGAAGCTTCTTCCCGACGCTGCTATGTGTCTGCGTCTCTACCAACACCCTCACTATCATCCATGGTGTCTCCAGCTTCTGGAACTGTAGCCTGAGAGGTTGTTTCTCCTGGTATCTCCTCCTCAATGAAGCAGGTGGAGAATTCCTCCTGTTCTGATTCATTCCCACATGCTTGCAGTTTCTTGGTGGCCTTCATGGAAAATTTCGCTCAAAATTCACTTGGTGGTGCCCAATTATCTGACACCATGAAGAGGAGATGCTCTGGAGGGACTTGAATGGGCTCCTCTGAGATAATTTCTTCAACGTACACCATTGGTGGCTCGGAGATGGATTCTGCAACCGATGATCTAGGAGGTGTTCTGAGCTCAATTTGTATGTGCATGATTTGGGTCCGATCAATGGAGAGTGCTCATTCCATCCTTTGCCTCCGCCTCCATCAGGCAGTAGAGGCATACCATGCTGAGTGAGCCATGGAATGGCTTCCCTCTTTCATGAGGCATCAAGGTGAAGAAGCTAATAAAGGAAATGTAGAGGGTGTAATGGTCACTGCTCTAAATATTTCGTTTGCAGAGCTGGTGCAGGAGGAGCCAGAAATGAAAGAAGGCAAGGCTCAGGCTCATCAAGAGCAGGAGGGCCGACGGGATGTTCTCCACCATTAAATTCCCCTTGTGAATGAGTTGCATAACTTGATGTATCACGTGAGGGGAAAGTTCTCTATCAGGTGGGTGGTAGTTGGAGCCAACTCCCATCCTTAATGCTGAGGGGATGGGAGTCGGTCAGCCTCATTTATGGCCTGGCCGGGCTCTACTCCATGTGTCTCCATTGTTCGATGTGGGACCCCATCCGAGGTGTACATACAAATGCTATCTGCGAGTCAAATTTTACAATCTCACTATAACATTAAAAAAAAAGGTTACCTGGGAACCAATATCTATCAAAATTTGTGAAAATAAAGATGTTTATCTTTCTTAAAAAAATAAAAGATTTAACCAAAGTATTGTGGAGTGGAAAAAAAACACAATATACAAGGATACAAATTGTAAGTAATACGATAATCCAATGAGTAAATTGTTTGACAAATTTGAAAACAAACTTATTTCATTGATTTGTCTCATTAATAATGATCATTTGGTTTGTTACAGAGTAAAGGATTTAAACTTAGAGAAATAATCTAACACAGAAATATAATGCTACATCAAAAATAAAATAAAATGGTTGGAAACCCAAGTAAAGGAAGGCACCCAAAGAGTTAGTTGTCCTGCTTATTTCGATTAAAATATAATATAAATAAAGGATAACGGCTGGTTGACTAGAAAAAAGTCGGAGTAAGCTAACTCAGGAGAAATATTCCCTCCTGAGTTTCGCTTTTCAGGAAACAAAATGGGCCTGAATGCGGCCAAATTTTCAGGGGTAAGATGAGTTTCACATGGATTAATGTTCCATGCATTTCAAAACCTTACCTCAAGGGTTATGCCCCATTTTAAACCAACCTGGATGCTCAGAAAACCGATCGAAGTTCTGGATTGGTTGGAAATATAAAAGCAGACCACTGGAAAACCTGTCAAAAAAGTAACTCGGGAGGGAAGGTTGTTACAGAGAAATCCCCTTGCAGACAAGTGGATTCTCTCTTGGACTCTAGACTCCTAAGGCCAAGAAAGAAAGGTTCTATTATGGACACTGACTTTCCTTTTCATGAAACTAAACTATCAAAGAAAGAGAAGGAAGAAAAGTAAATACTTCTTTACCGACGCTTGTCCTTGCTCGATCCAGGCTGATCTTGATCTCCAAGTTCCTTAGAAGGTCCTACAATACAATGGTAAACAAAAATGAGACATACTTCCTACTTTACTCATGATTAGTTTCACAATGAATCTATAAAAGACATAAGTTTATGAAACATACACAAACTTTAAGGGAAACAGGCCAAGCATAGATTTATAGTAATGAAAAAAAAGTGAAATGCTTACAACCATAGATGTGAGTGCAACAACTTCACCAAGATCTCTTTGTCCAGACCCTTTCTCAAATAATCCACACACAAAATGTTGATTCTTCAATGTTATCTCCCTTATGAGATCATAAGTTTGATGTTTTACAATGCCCCTTTTCACCATGAAGAGGCCTCCTTATATAGGCTTGGAGAGGCCTAACCACTTGAGGAGTCTTGGGATAGGTTGAGGATCCTTCTCCTTCAGTTGTGGATCTTCCCTGATATCGAGGTTTGACCTCATATCCGAATCCAGCCAACTCCAAAGATGAAGGGGACTCTTCCTTGATTTCTCTCAACAGACCAAAATTCGCTCAAACAAGGACAATGCTCCCTTAAAAGGGGACACAAAGCTCTACAATGCTCCCCTGGAAGAGGGTACAGAGCGATGGTACTCCTTGATAGTGTATAGGGGAGCGCTACCTTCCAAAATTGATTTTTTAGTGGTTTTTCTCATGGAAAAAGGTTTGTACATTTTGTCAAATGATGTCTCTCCTCCAACACTAGTCTTTAGAGGTGTCTTTTAAGTGTTCTTGACAATGTTGTCTGAGACACGACATAGGTAAGATGACAGTGTGATATTTGCGACACTTGCGGCCAAAATGTGACACTTGCAGTATTGGTAATGATGACACTGAGCCATCATTATGATGAGCATTTTTTATGTGTAGCAGATTGCCCCCCAAAGTGTTCAAGGGAAGTATCTACCTCAAGAGTCAACCATCACACATCCTTGTTTCAATACTAGTGTCAGTCCGTTTGATCCACCAATTACATCTCTGTGTCATTTTCGTGTCATTGATGGGGGATACATCAAGGCCCTCCTGCGACAAGTCTATCCCTGTCGACTTGTCCCATATAGGCCCTTCAATGTATGATTGTTTAACGAGTCCAGAGAAGGTAAAATAAGTGATCTTTCATGTTTAGAGAGTCTGAAAATGACTTAAAGACGACTCCAGGGTTGTCCTTTTTCGTAATTTTAGTCTTGCAAGGCCGAAAAAGAGATAAACTACCACTCGAAAGATGCCCTTTCAAACCTTTTAATGAGTGTGAAAGGAAGCAAGATCACTCAGCAATATTTTCATGTTTAGAGAGTTTGAAATGAGATTAAAGGAGACTCCAGGGTGTTCCTTTTTCATACAACCATTACAAGTCTAAAAAAGTGATAAAAGTATACTCAGTTACGTTCTCATGTTTTTGCGAGCACGAGAAAGAACAAAGACTAAGCTCGGTATTGGTTTCATTTTTACACAAGATTGAAACAAAATTAAACTATGCTCATAAATTCCTAATGTAATTTCCAAAGGGATACCTATGGATGGTTGGTACTATGCCCCCATCTTGAAAATCTAGTGGCATAACTCTAGAATGATAATCAAAGGCTGGAGACATGCCCCCCCAAGCTTCAATTCATTCCCTGACTTTGAGGTTGTCACCAATTTCTGTACTAGATGGAGAAAAAGGATAAGGGTGGATGAATTGAAGGTTCAAACATGAGACCTAACGAAAGAATCAACTTGAAGGGAGAGGTGACTGTTTCATTTTTTAATGAGCTTGACACAAGAAAAGAACTATGCTCAAGGCTCCGGGTTCAATCCCCAGATTTCTGTTTCATTTTTTAATGAGATTGCTACAGAGAGGAAAACTATTCTCATGGCTTCTGTTTCATTTTTTAACGAACATTCCACAGAGAAGAGAAACTATGCTTGTGGATCTAGGTTCAATCCCCAGATTTCTGTTTCTTTTTTTAACGAGCTTGCTACAGAGAGGAAAACTATGCTTGTGGATTTTGTTTCATTTTTTAACAAGCTTGCCACAGAGAAGAGAAACTATGCTCATAGCCTCTGTTTCATTTTTTAACGAGCTTTCCACAGAGAAGAGAAACCATGCTCATGTTGTTGTTTCATTTTTTAACGAGCTTGCCACAGAGAAGAGAAACTACGCTCGTGACCTCTTCTTGATCATGGCTTCCAAGAGGATAATGCCCTGTAAGGAACACATGTCAAGGGACAAATGTCGATCATGGCTTCTAAGATATCTTCACTAGATGGAAGAGAAGCACTCTGGAAGGAATATATGTTGACGACCTTGATAAGGGTAGGGAGATCTGGCTCTAATAGCCCTATCAAAGAGATCACCATGTCAACCAATGTATCTATATCATCAGGAGTTGAAGTCATGGAATACAACGCCACATAATTAACATGTGGTGGGGGTGATACTGTCTGCATATAAGAACCATTTAGGGAGGTAATCCAGTCATGACTGATGAATGAAAGTTGATCAATAGTCATAATTATTCCATTGTGAGGGAAAGATATCACACATAAAAGAGTGGACACAATGGCTTTCATGGCATAGACATAATCCCGTCCAAGGAGTAAAGTAAAATCCAAGGGGTCTCGGACTACCATGACATCAATAAAGACAGTTTTCCCTCCCAAAGTTACAGGAAACTGAGAGGGTCCCTAAAGGTTGACTGGTTCTTCTGTTAAAAGCTAACAGATTTTGTGTAACTGACGCAAGATGAGGACAACCTAAAGCATGCCAATCAATAGAGGATAAAATACTAACGGATGCACCTTCGTCTATCTGTGTTTGAGGAACGTCCCGACCACAAACCTGTACTGTAATCTGGAAAGGAATGTAAGAGAGAAGACGAGGTCCAATTAGCGCACCCCAATCAAAAAGGATGGCTTCATTACTCAGAGGAGTTTTCACAGGCGAAGGAGGAATGCCCCCCGACACAGTAGATTATGTATCAATGAGAAAAACGTGGGTAGTATCGGGTTTAATCTCTAGAGGGAGAGTAGGATCGATCGATGATGGGATCAAATCGACCACGCTGGCACTCTTCAGAGGAAGAGCAGGATGGACCAATGATGTAACTGGAGCAACCACTTTGGCACTCTTTGGATGAAGGGTGGGACTGACCAAGGAAGGGACTGGATCAATCACTTTGTCACTCCTCAAGGGAGGAGTGGGATCGACCAATGGCAGGACCGGATCGACCACTTTGTCAATCATCAGAGGAGGAATGGGATTGACCACATTGGCACTCTTCAGATGAAAGGTGGGACTGACCAAGGATGGGAATGGATCAGTCACTTGGGTCTCACTTTTCAGATGAAAAGTGGGGCTGATCGATGATGGAACTGGATCAGCTACTTTGGTTAGTGGATCAACCGAGAATGAAACTAGATTGACCACCTGATCAACCGGACTGACCAGGGATGGAACTAGATTGACTAGTCCATCAACTAATGAGGGGTTGGGGGAAAACCTACTATAACTAGCTGGAATTTGAAGTTTTTCGAAAAGAGAAGAAGCCTCATTCATATGAGGACAAAAGTGAGAGTAATGATCACCTTTGCATAACATGCAAGGAAATTTGACAGTCGTTTTCTTCTTACCAACATTAACGTCACTAGTTGGCAGGGCATCACTAGCATGTCTATCAGGGGCTGATGACATAGAGGACCACACTTCTAATACCGTGGGAAGACCAGGACAATCCCTCAGAAAATGGTCACCCTTACAAAGATTGTAAGGGAATTTGGATTTCAGATTCTTCTTTTTAATCTTGTTGACCTCATCAACAATCCCAGTACTATTAACAGTAGCTAGTTTCTTGGATCCAACATCTAATGTTGTTGGAGACTTCGTCCTTTTCAGGTTCTTCTGCTTCTTCTCTTTGCATTTCTTATTCTTCTGATCAACCTGGTTAATTGCTTTAGAGCTTTCACTAGGCGAAGAAGGAGAAAGGGAAGGAGACTTAAAGGATGAAGAAGGTGAAAATTCGACATGAGGTTGATGTGTGGGTGGTGTACTAATATCTAGAGTATTAGGTGCAGTTGAAGCACTGGGAGGATTCGTGATCACTGGAGTGGGGAACAACCAAACCGGTAATACGATGGTGAGTCTTGGAAAACTCAATGTGGCAATGTACGGAGGACCAAAGTTTCCAAAAAAAGGAAAGGTGTAAGGTTCCCTGGGACAAGGGGTTCCTCCATTGGTACTCTAAGGAGTTGATGCCATTAACACTGACTCGACCTAAGGTCCACTAAGTAAAACAAACAACACATGCTATGAATCTGAGAAGCAAACAATCAAACAAACCTTCCCACAATGAAACCACTAGTTGGTGATGAAATCCAACGTCGTGCGATCAAAATAGGAAGGGGCGGGGATAGAGAAGGTGGATCAGTTATGTTGGCAACTTGCTTAACGAACTTATGCCTTGGTGCAAGCTTCCACGCAGTAATTGTGGATTTACCCTTCAAGGAGCCTGAGTGAGTTTGACTAACATCTATTCCAGGTACACTGAGACTTCCCTTCACCTTCACCTTGTGTAAGACCCTAAATATTATGGCTACTAAGGTCACCAACTCGCAGTCAGCCCCTGGGTGGGTAAAGTCGACAGGCCAGTCTGAACATATGGGCAGGATAACAAGTCTGAAATCAACTTGAGAGGCTCCCACACATAATCATCGGTATACCCTCAAGTGACCCCCAATATACGATCTGACTACTACAAACAATCAAACCACGGAGGGATAATCTCCGTAGCTCTCCCGAACGCAATCTCGTTGTTACACATTATTTTCATGTAAACCTTTTTGTTGCTTTCATAGGGGTCAGTGGCCTGAGTTCCTAAAGAGAGAAGGGAGAAGAACTTTTCCTGAGAAAAGAAGTTGTATTTTCCTATGTAAAAACCTTATAAAAAAAGAAGTTCGCAGGTTCCTATATAGGCAGGGTGTGAGAATGACCCATTCTCGCAGGTTGCACTATAGCCAAGGTGCAAGGTGTTCATAGGTTTCTCTATAGCTAGGGTGCGAGAATTCCTGCACGTGGGAAAAATGAGTGTTTTCTCGAATCTTCTAGAAGGAGAAGCTTCTATGGTGAGGTGGCATCCGAATGGTTTGGATCTTACTCACTTTCATAATTTAGTGGGATCATCCTAACCTCCTCACCTTATCCTCTTCAACTTATAAAAAGAGAGGAGTTCTCATGGAGAAAGTTAGCTTGGGTTAGCTTTGTTGGTTCTTGAGCTTGTTAGCTTTGGCTTGGTTAGAGTGGCTTTGATATTTGCTTTGTCAAGATAGATTGTGAGTAGCTATCAGATCTATGGTCTCAGAATCCTTGGAGCAAGAAGTATGTGGGGAACGAAGGACAGTTGGAAGGGACCTTACGACATCAAGGCTATGGTTGTAATCTCTCTTTCACATTTAATATGATACAGTAATATGATTCTTTCCCATAAAGCTATTTCCACTTCATTGTATAATTCCTTGATCATATACATAGATTGACTGTTGAATAGATTGTTCTATATTCACTTTGGTTGGTTTGTTTTGTCTTGGTCTTGGCTGCACGAGAGCATTGGAGCGAAGTGGGAGAAACAAATACCATAGGAAGCGATTATAAGGTATGTAACTTTTTCTTGTCTCCTAGTTCATTCAATGGTTAAAATCTAGGGAAAGAGTCATATTCTGTTTTGCCTTGTTCTAGATCCAGGTGGATCTAGGGAGATCGGTTAGTGTCCGCACCTACGGATTTATCCAATAACAAAATTGGTGACTCCACTGGGGATCGGATTGTTTCCTAGTTAGTCTAGTTTTCCTTGCTTTGATTGCTTGTTTTCTGGTCTCTGAGTCTGTGGGAGATCCATCAAGATTCTCTGGATTTGAAAGTTCACTCAAAATTTTTGTCCTTTTTCCAAATTTTGTGTTTACAGACATTCTTGCACTGTACCCTTTAGTAGCCTACGAGAATCATCTGAGTTTGCACCCTACTGTGTAATCCAGTGCGAGATGTTCGCACCCTACCTGTGTCTAGCCTACGAACTCCACTAATGTTCGCACTACACCCTATAGATAGGCTGCGAACCCATTTGAAATTTGTGTTTGGAATTAGGATGTCCTATTGTTTGATGCCCAGTTTTGCTTTGATCAGCTGGATTGAACTTTTGGAGCCTATATTGATTTGTTTACAGTCTTCTTGACATTCTTTGAGTTGCTTATAGCCATCTTTGCTTTGTTTGGTTTTGAAGGATTAGTCTCTTGCTTTGAGTGTCTTTCAATTACAAAGTGTATGTTTTCTTTAGAATTGTTTAGGGAAAGATCAAGTTTCTTCTGAATAGTTTGCTTTAAAAAAGAATTTTTTAATTTGGGTTTCTTTGTTTTAAGAAAGTTCATTATTTCTTTTAATGAAAATTTTGAAACAAAAAGATTTAATTTCTTGCTTATTATTAGATTGGGGGCATCCTTGCATTTGAAGTAGCGAAATTGCATGATTCTTGACATTTTTTTGATCTTAAATTATGAAAATATTTCCCCCTCATGGCCCGGGGGGGCCATGAATCGTGCATTGGTGTTCAGTACCTTTTTCTCAATTCTTGAGAATATTGATATTGATGAGTTTAATAGACTTTGGGACATGTGCATATGGGAATGATAAATGTTTTCTCCTTCTCGTAGCATAGCTTTCATCGAAATGAAACGATTGCATCTTCATATCTTTGCATAATTTTCGAGTCGGTCAAAACCCCATATTGTCCACACCCTCTTCCTTTTGAGTAACAACAACAATAAAATAAAGCGCTTATAAAAATTGATTAGACATTTTTATCTTTTCTGGTAGAAAACCTACATTAGATTAGTTGTAGGGCTTTGGAATAGGTGTGAAAGATAACTTTCAAAGCTGCTAACAAACATAGCATCTTGTGATAGGGAGAGTTAAATCCACTTACTACATTTTGTCCTGGGAAGCCCTTCTAACACAAGAGTCAAGCACTAGGTCGCATTGGTGTTGGCAGAGTTACTCACCCTGCTTTGTTGATATCAGTGTAGAGATTGCACGTATTACGGGGATCACTCAGAGGTATACCCACAATGATGAGTGGAAGCCTTTTGAGTTGATTTCGGGCTAGATACCCTGCCCTTGCATGTGGATCAGACTGTCGACTGTCCCCCAAGGCTTTATTGTTGTTGGTGGTAACCTTAGTGGCCTATCTTTCTAGGTTCTTTACACGAGGTGACTGTGGAGGGGCAAGTCTTCACAGTACCTGGAATCAACGTTGGCCAAACTCACTCGGGCTCCTTGGAGGGTATACCCACGATTATGTGTGGGATCTTGCACCAGGGTGTAAGTTCATTAAGCAGGTCGTCAACGTAACTTTTCCACCCGCTCTATCTCAGCCCCTTCTTATATTTTTCCCGCAACGTTGGATTTCATCACCAACTAGTGTGTTCATTGTGAGAAGGTTTTGTTTGCTTGCTTGCTTACTAGATTTTTAGCGTGTGCTGTTTGTTTTCCTTAGAGGACTCTATATTGGATTTTTGTTTTTAATGGCGTCAATTCCCGAAATGACCAATGAAGGAACCTCTGCTCCAGGGGAACCTTTTGTTTTTCCTTCTTACGGAAACATTGGTCCTCCTCACATCGTTACTTTGAGCCTTCCAGGTCTCACAATTGGATTGTCGGTGTGGTTGTTTTCCACTCAGGTAATCTCAAATGCAGTAAGTGCTTCGGTCGTAAGCACTTCCCCCTAAGAACATCAACCTTATGTTGATCCTTCACCATCTTCACCAGTAAGGTCTTCTTCACCTTCTTCGCTTGCAAGTTCGCCTTCCGTTCCATCTTCTTTGTCGAGCGAAAGTTCTGAAGCTAGTAACTCGATGAATAAGAAGAAGAAGAAAAGGAAGAATAAGAAGAATAAAATTAAGCACAGATCCAAACCTCCAACCACAGTCAAACATGTTGGCAAACAACTAGTTACTGTTAATTGTGCTGGGAGTGTTGATGATGTCAAGATCACCCAAACAAACCATAAGCCCAAGTACCCTTGCAGGCTTTGTAAGGGTAGCCATCTTCTTAAGGATTTCCCTGGTCTATCCAAGGTTATAGAAGCATGGTCTACATGCCCTCACCAACCCATGTCGTTAGCTTCTGAACAACATGTTGACGACCCCCCATCAACCAGTCATGATACGGTTGGGAAGAAGAAAAGTAGAGTCAAGTTCCTGTGTATGTTATGCAAAGGGAGTCATCTCACTCACCTTTTTCCTCATATGGACGAAGCCTTGACATTACTGGAAGACATGAATATTTCACAGCCTCAACTCCCAGCTGCTTATCACAAGCTTTCTCTCAACCCACCTGTAGTTGATGGAATGATCACTCTGGTCCCTTCACTGGTCAATCCAGTTGATCATGTCGTCAATCTGGTCACATCTTTGGATGAACCAGTAGACCAAGTGGTTGATCCGATTCCATCCTCGGTCAACCTCACTCTCCCGTTAGAGAGTGAAACCCAAGCGGTCGATTCGTTTTCACTTGTCGACCCCATTATCCCCTTGGAGAATGAAACCCAAGTGGTCGATTTGATCTCTCCATTGGTCGATCCTACTCTCCCGCTCGAGAGTAAACCTGATACTGCCCATGTTTTCATCGTTGATACAGACTCTGCCGTGTCGAGGGGTATTCCTCCTTCTCCTGAGAAACTCCCTCCAAGTAAGGAGGCCATCCGTTTTGATTGGGGTATGCTAATTGGAACTCGTCTTCCTTCTTACATTCCTTTCCATATTACAGTACAGGTTTGTGGTCGGGACGTTCCTCAAACGTTGATGGATGAAGGTTCGCCTATTAATATTTTGTCCTCTATTGCTTGGCAAGCTTTGGGTTGTCCTTCACTTGCGCCGGTTACGCAGAATCTATTAGCTTTTAACAGAAGAACTAGTCAACCTTTAGGGACCCTTCCTCAGTTTCCTATGACTCTGGGAGGGAAAACTGTCTTCATTGATGTCATGGTAGTCCAAGACCCCTTGGATTTTTCTCTACTCCTTGGGAGAGATTATGTCTATGCCATGAAAGCTATTGTCTCTACTCTTTTTCGTGTGATATCTTTCCCTCACGATGGACGAGTTGTGACTGTTGATCAACTTTCATTCATTGTCCCCGCCTGGATTGCCTCCCTGAATGGTTCTTGTATGCAGACAGTATCGTCCCCGCCACAGGTTAATTATGTGGCGTTGTCGCCCATGGCTTCAACTTCTGATGACTTAGATCCAGTAGTTGACATGGTAATCTCTTCGATAGGGTTTTTAGAGCCTGATCTCTTAACTCCTGTCGTGACCTTTGACATGGTGTCTTTCTAGAGTGCGTTTCTTCCTTCCAGTGAAGACCTCTTGGAAGCCATGACCGAGTTTTGTCCCTTGACATGGTTTCATTCTAGAGAATTGTCCTCTTCGAATCCATGATCAAGAACAGAGGTTATGAGGATAGTTTTTTCATCTCTGTGACAACCTCATTAAAAAATGAAACAGTGGTTACGAGCATAGTTCTTGTTTTTGTGTCAATCTCGTTAAAAAATGAAATAGCTTTCCCCCTCTCTGTTTGAGTCAAGTCCTTCATCTAGTATTTGAAGCTTCATTTCATTCTCATTTGCAGTTGGATGACACAAAGCTTGGGGGGAATTTGCCTCAGCCTCTGGACTTCATGCTAAAGTGAAGCCACTAGCTTCTTAAGTTGGGGGATAAATACCAACCATCCCTGTGTTATGCGTTGGGAAGTTCAAGCATAGTTTTCTATGGTTCAAGCTTGTGTAAAAATGAAACCACTTACCTCAAGCATAGTTTCCTCTGGTTCAAGCTTGTGTAAAAATGAAACTAGGTCCAAGCATAGTTTTGTTTAGTTTTTAAGCTTGTGTAAAAATAAAATCTATCCCAAGCATAGTTTTGTTTTGTTTT
>ML789086.1:818789-847782 GCA_009831015.1 Picea engelmannii | reverse complement strand
TAAAAATGAAAACAATCCCGAGCTTAGTCTTTGTTCTTTCTCATGCTCGTAAATACATGAGAATAAGTTACCGAGCTTAGTCTTTGTTCTTTCTCGTGCTCGTAAATCAATGAGAATGTAACTGAGCATACTTTTATCACTTTTTTGGGCTCAACAAGGTTATACGAAAAATGAACCCCCCTGGAGTTCTCTTTAAGCTCTTTTCAGACTCTCTAAACAAGAAAAGATCGTCGAGCGACCTTGCTATTTTCACGCTCATTAAAGTATTTGAAGAAAGCGTCTGGTGAGCGATAATTTATCTCTTTTTTGGTCTCATCAGACTATTTTACGAAAAAGGAACTAAGAGAGTTCTCTTTTGAGTGTTTTCAGACTCTCTAAACATGGAAAACCCATGAGTTTTCTTTCTTTGGACTCGTTAAATAAACATTGAAAGACCCGCAATGGGATTGAACCACTCCTTCCTAGGGTTCGTTAAACATACTCCGAGGGACTCGTCTGAAGGATGAGCTTACATTACAAGCATATGTTATCCTCCTCAATCTTGCGTAAAAATAAAGAGGTACTCGCCAGCAATGGTGGGGGAAAAATTGGGAAAGAATTGTGTCTAAATCTGTATTATGTGGGAGAGTCACTTTTGAACATGACACCCTTTCACTTGCCTTGTGTCTAGGTTGGAAAATCCACTTGTCTCTTGATCATACTCCTATAAGATTACAAATTGGCCTGTGATCCTTGTTGTTGAGTCAGTGTTTCCAAGACAGTTGTCGTGTCGTCAATCCGTTCAAAAAGATGTCCAACCTGAAAATCCTTCTATTGCGTTCGCCATTTCTGTAGTCTTTAAGCCTTCTATTGCGTCGGCCATCCCTGAGTCAGTCCTGAATCACTTGTTACTCTGATCTACATCAAATCTTGTTACTTGTTTCGTGTCATTGATGTGGGATACATTAAGTCCCTCCTGTGACGAGTCTTTTCCTGTCGACTTCAACTCATTATCCAGGAATTAGACTTAGAAACTATTTGGTACCTTGGGACTTGCATACCTCAATGGCAGGTTTCCTCACTTTCGATAGTGGGTTTTCATTATCGACCCCTGATCTAGAGATTTCGTTGAGTGTTTGACCTTAACTCATTGATTCACATTCGTTGGATTGTACCAGACTACCTTGGGAGTTATTGACATTAATGGTGATTTCCCTTGCACTTGTTAACGGTATACACTAATGACCGATAATCAAGTTGTTTCTACCATGTTCGACTTTGACACATGTATTCACATGGTTAGATTCGTACTGTAGAGTGGCAGAGATGAAGACCTTGGATATTTTCTGACAGATGTAGGTTGCGTTGGAGTATATTCAGTGTACTGTTGCATAGATCCACATTGTATGTCTAGTGGCAATTTTCAAATTTGAGTCTTTAACACATAGATCCACAATGTATTTTTGGTGGCTATGTTCAGATTTGAGTCATATCGGCATGGATCCACAGTGTATGTTTCGTGGCCATGACCTGTCTTACTTGACATGGATCTTCGCATGTCGGCATTTATTCTTTGAGTCATTTGTACTATGAGTATGGGAATGCCTACCTCAGTGATGATATATTATTGTACTGTATTTCCTTGTTTGTTAGCAGGTTTCCGACCGACTGTTCTTATTCCCTACACACACTCGACAAAGTATTTCATCTATCACTCTGTTCTAACTTCATACTTTGGGGGGCTCTCTATTACACATTATTTTCGTCATCCCTGTGATTGTTAATGATGTAAACCTATTTGTTGCTTTCAGAGGGGTCAGTGGCCTGAGTTCCTAAAGAGAGAAGGGAGAAGAACTTTTCCTGAGAAAATAAGTTGCATTTTCCTATGCAAAAACCTTATAAAAAATGAAGTTCGCAGGTTTCTATATAGGAAGGGTGTGAGAATGACCCATTCTCGCAGGTTGCACTATAGCTAGAGTGCGAGGTGTTCGCAGGTTGCTCTATAGCTAGGGTGCGAGAATTCCTGCACATGGGAAAAATGAGCGTTTTATCGAATCTTCTAGAAGGAGAAGCTTCTATGGTTAGGTGGCATCTGAATGGTTTGGATCTTACTCACTTTCATGATTTAGTGGGATCATCCTAACCTCCTCACCTTATCCTCTTCAACTTATAAAAGGAGAGGAGTTCTCATGGAGAAAGTTAGCTTGGGTTAGATTTGTTGGTTCTTGAGCTTGTTTATCTTTGGCTTGGTTAGAGTGGCTTTGAGATTTGCTTTGTCAAGATACATTGTGAGTAGCTATCAGATCTATGGTCTCAGAATCCTTGGAGAAAGAAGTGTGTGGGGAATGAAGAACAGTTGGAAGGGACCTTATGACATCAAGGCTATGGTTGTAATCTCTCTTTCACATTTAATATGATACAGTAATATGATTCTTTCCCATAAAGCTATTTCCACTTCATTGTATAATTCCTTGATCATATACATAGATTGATTGTTGAATAGATTGTGCTATCTTCACTTTGGTTAGTTTGTTTTGTCTTGGTATTGGCTGCACGAGAGCACTGGAGAGAAGTAGGAGCAACAAAGACCATAGGAAGCAATTGTAAGGTATGTAACTTGTTCTTGTCTCCTAGTTCATTCAATGGTTAAAATCTAGGGAAAGAGTTATATTCTGTTTTTCTTTGTTCTAGATCCAGGTGGATCTAGGGAGATCAGTTAGTGTCCGCACCTACAGATTTATCCAATAACACTCATGCATAACCCCTGTGTGAGAGTGGGACTAGAAAGCTTATACGACAATTGGATTTCACTCTCCCTATCGCAAGATATTGAGTTTGTTTGATAGATTTGGAAAATTATCCTTTCAACCTATTCCAAATCCCTACACCTTAAGCTAATGTAGGTTTTCTTAACAAAATGTAAAAAATTCTTATAAATTTTAGTTTAGAATTGATTTTAGTGGCTGTTGTTTACTTAGAGGTGTACGAGAGTGAAAACTGATGATATTATGACTCAGTTCCCAAAACATGCATACGAAATGATAAACAATATTTTCTTTCAATGAATGTCTATTTAAGGGAAGGAGAAGGATTTTCCTTTGACGTTCAAACACTAAGATGCAATGACCTCATGCAATATTCCTTAATCAAAAATCCGATACAATGCTAAAATGTTTATATGCAACTGATAATCAGTTTGATGTAAAGCTTCCTATGTTAATCAGACTTCAAGATCTATGAGATTTAAGCAACCGGAAGCAAACTCCACAGAAACAAAAACACACCCTTGTTGTGATCAAACAAGAAAAAGAAAACCAAAAAATCGAAAAGAAAGGAAAAAAAAGGGCTTGGACAAGATGACCTCAAAGATCAAATGGAATGGTGCATAGACCTTTGAATTTCCTCACAAAATCTTTTGCTCAGTTAGATAAGTGAGAGGAAAATAGTCAGTTGACTCTAAATCGTTAAATACAAAGAGTGACTTCAAGGCAAGAAAATAAAATGTCAAAATTCCAAACAAAAGGTGAACAATTCTTAGAAAACAAAGTGTTGAAGGCCAAGACAAAGATGTACTGAGACTATGAGACTCTGAGCAAGTGCCAAAAGAAAGAAATGAACCTCAAAGAATGAAACCTTAGAATATTTTTCACAAATAAGGGGTAGCGCTCTAGTGTAAGGGGCACCAAAGTGTTACAACGCTCTATGTAAGACCAACATGGAGTGCCGATGCTCTGATAACAAGGGTAGGGGAGCGCTATTCTCTTAAAGTTCAGAAAAATGCCCAAAAACTCAAAAAATCAAGCAAACTTAGTCAATCAAATTGAATATAATGAAATCAAGAGCCAATCAATCAGATCTAAGAATAAAAGAGATAGTATGGATAAGGTCAAATAATTAGCAAAAGCCAAGACGAGACCTAGGAAAGGAAACAAAAATCAGAGCTCTTCCCCAGTGGAGTCGTCAATTTTTGTTACAGAGAAATCCCCCTGCGGACAAGTGGATTCTCTCTTGGACTCTAGGCTCCTAAGGCCAAGATAGAAAGGTGATATTATGGACATTGAATTTCCTTTTCATGAAACTAAACTATCAAATAAAGAGAAGGAATAAAAGTAAATACCTCTTTACTGACGTTTCTCCTTGCTCGATCCAGGTTGATCTTGATCTCCAAGTTCCTCAGAAGGTCCTGCAATACAATGAGAAACAACAATGAGACATACTTCCTACTCTACTCATGATTAGCTTCACAATGAATCTATAAAAGACACAAGTTTATGAAACATACACAAACTTTAAGGGAAACAGGCCAAGCATAGATTTATATTAATGAAAACAAAGTGAAATGCTTACAACCATAGATGTGAGTGCAACAGCTTCACCAAGATCTCTTTGTCCGGACCCTTGCTCAAATAATGCACACACAGAATGTTGATTCTTCAATGATATCTCCCTTTTGAGATCATAAGTTTGATGCTTTACAATGCCTATTTTCACCATGAAGAGGCCTCCTTATATAGGCTTGGAGAGGCTTAACCACTTGAGAGAGTCTTGGGATAGGTTGAGGATCCTTCTCCTTCAGTTGTGGATCTTCCCTGATATTGAGGCTTGACCTCAGATCCAAATCCAACCAACTCCAGAGATGAAGGGGATTCTTCCCTGATTTCTCTCAATAGACCAAAATCATCTCAAACAAGGACAACACTCCCTCAAAAGGGGACACAGAGAACTACAATGCTCCCCCATAAGAGGGTACAGAGTGTTGGCGCTCCCTGATAGTGTATAGGGGAGAACTACCTTCCAAAATTGATTTTTTAGTGGTTTTTCCCATGGAAAAAGGTTTATACCTTTTGTCAAATGATGTCTCTCCTCCAACAATAGTCTTTAGAGGTGTCTTTGAAGTGTTCTTGACAATTTCGTCTGAGACATGACATATGCAAGATGACAGTGTGATATTTGCGACACTTGCGGCCAAAATGCGACACTTGCAGTATTGGTAATGACGACACTGAGCCATCATTGTGATGAACATTTTTGATGTGTAACAAAGATTTCTCCTGAGTTAGCCCACTCCGCAAAAAGTCACTAACCATGCCAACAACACAGTGTAGATCATGATATGAAGCATACAAAATCAACTTGTTCACTCAAGCACAAGATCAACCCGTCACCATTCCTATTCTCCCTACACACGTCATTCGGAAATCATTGAGGGTGTGAGCTCTCACATAATTCAAATACAATATAAAATGGTATGTTGCAATCAATTAGTAACACTATTTTTTTGGGGGGGGATTTTCCCTTGAGATAATTTAGATAATCCAAAAACTAATTTCACCTAAAATATACTATTCAACATGTTAGTTTATAAAGTTTATGTACTCTCATGAATTGTCATGGTGCAATAAACTGGTTTAAACTCATTTTCACAAATCTAGGTGAGTATAAATCTATGTGAATTGATTTTTTAATAAAAATTTGATTCATTTTACATATCTAGGTAAGTATAAATATATGTGAATTAATGTTTTTATAAAATTTTGAATTTTTCTAGGTGAGTATAAATCTATGTGAATTAATTTTTTTATAAAATTTTGAATTTTTAATCCATTTTATATTTAATAAATTCAAACTTAATTTTAATTTATATTACATTTAAAATTGAGTATAAAAACTATTTAGAATTAATGTAAACTTTTAATAAAAAATCATTACAGAGAATAATTAAAACTGAAGGTAAAAATTTGATATTAAATACAAAAATTACAGCTCTACTCTCCTCATTTAACGAATTGAAAAATTAATATAATTAATATTTCAACCAAGGATTATGAATATAATTGTTGCCAATGTTTCCTTCTCTAGCAGTGACACCATGGTAATACCATGCAACCTTCTCTAGAATGAGGCCACCATTTGGCGTCACCTTCAAGTGCCACCACCAAGTGACAAATGAAATGGAGGGAGGGAAGGAAATTGGCAGCAGTTTTTCTTCCATGCTTAAATTGCCAATATCCATATCAATGAAGATTTAGCAGTAGAAAACCACCATCATCATCTGAATACACTACATATCATTTCGTCCCTGTTATTAGTTTTATTTGAAATTTCATCTGAAAACCCCTTTTCTCTGTGGGGAGTAACAGAGTAGAGAATAAAGATGTTTAGTATGGGAAGTCAATAGGATGGAGGTTCCCTATTCTCTAGAGGAGGTTTTATGCCCTCTCATGCCACCCAAAATTATGAAGACGGTTTTTCCTCTGTCAAGGTAAGGAGCTTGATATTCAATCAAGCCAGTGTAGTTTTGTAGAAGAGCAGTACTGCCACCGGGCTTCTTCTATCGATGGTAAAACAAATAAGCCAGGCAACCCAAAATGTCTCGAATGAGAATTCGAAATTTACAATAGATGGCGTGGACATCAACAATGTACAAAGCATTCTTAATTTTTTATTGAACTTTCAAGGTGCTTTTGTATTATGAGAAAAATTAACTGAATATGTGATTTTTGGGGTGCACAGGTAACCCTTGTTGGGATGGTCTTCATTAAGGAAGAGAGGGTTACTGATTTGTCATTTTATCTCTACAGGAGCTTCAAAACTTTTATCTCATGGAATAATACACAACATATGTCCGTACATTATATGCTTCCTATAATATGTTTTCCATGATGTTTAGGTTACCCTCATGTATTGTTCTCAGTTTCAAAAGGATTATTTCTGGTAGATGTTAATTTCCAGTGTTCGACGGGCAATAGAATGCAATGGTTTTATTTGTCCATATAGGCAGAGATTCTAAAGAAAGATCCTATAAAAGAAGAGCATACATGTTGCATGCCTTCTTATCCTTTTATTTTTATTTTATTGCTGCCTATTAGTTTTTGCTATCACGCATATGCTATTTATGTTATCTTGAGAAGTCGTTAGTTTATCAGTTTATTTCTGTGTAGGCAAACAATTTCATTCAATCTATGGTTGATTATCTCTTTCTATATAGTACATGAGAAAATTATTTCCTTGATTACTGAGAGCAACAACAAAATAAAATATACACAAAATAGATAAAACAACAATAACAATTGTTTCTTACTTTTGGGTTAATTTTAAATTTCACATATTTCTGGGAATTGTGAAAACCTTGTTCAATGTGAATATATCAACAAACAAATTGAACTTTTGTACAATTATTTCACTATTTTTCTGGAATTATGCAAGTTGCGGAAAATTTATTTCTTTTTTGGTCTAAAAAAAAATATCGTGTGTGTTATATTGAATTTCATAGATGGAAATATGTGAATTGCATCCTAAATAATTTAGGAGCAACTAAGAGAAATATGATCAACAATTCTTACATAGAACAATTATGAATAGAAAATAAGACAAACAATTATTACGAATAGAAAATAAGGCAAATAATTTAAGGTGCATACTTTTAAGAATATGTGAAAATAAGAGGAAAAATGTCATTAAAGGAAAATGAGATTATATATATATATGTGTGTGTGTGTGTGTGTGTTAAGGAAAAATGTCATTAAAGGAATAAAATTACACATTTATATGTAAAATTCTTTGTCTTACCTATTATACTTAGGTAGGTTTGCAGAGATGAAACTGAGCGTAACTGATCTTCAAATCGATCGGGAGACGAATGAAGAAGAATGCAGACAAAGCAAAGCTTTGATAATGTAAATGGAGATTGTTCATTCAAAGGATTTATATATAACAATGGAAAAGATCACATGACCGACTTAGTGTTGACCGACTTCTTGATTGTGTGCAGTAGTTTCACTTCTTAGTTGCTAGTAGGATGAGATTTGATTTCCGTCCTCAACTGCCTCAGGTGGTTTTAAATGTGCACTATCAGAACTAACTGACACACAATGGAAGTTGATGGGTTATTAAATGCTACAAGAAGGTTGTGTATCATGAGCGAGTACATGTAGATCTAGGATCCTTCTCACAACATCATGTGCATACATCCCATGCCCATGGAACAAGAATTAATCACAACATCATGGGCATACATCAAATTTGATAGAGATGGGGGGTTTTAGTTGGAGGACAACAGACTACAAAGGCACGAGATGAACATCCCATTAAAAGAATGCTTGTAATTAAAATTTGCGCTTAGGGCCCTTCTCTTCTACTTATTCAAACTCCAAAACCTTTGTAAATTTTTTTTTTTTTTTTAATTTGCTTTGTAATTAAATTAATTCCCTTTTTTATTTAAATAAATATTAAATTTAAATAATTTCAATTTAATTAAAACTATTTAAATTTAAAATATTTTAATTTTAATATAATTTTCATACAAATTCTTTTACGAAAAGCAATTTTGTACATCAGCGTGAAAAATCAAGTGTTGACAGATTACCTTTTTGAGGGAAACTTTGGTGTTACCCAACATGACTTCAAAGGATCATAACTTGCTCATATGATGTTTGATTGGGGTATCATTTTTTTGCGATGTAGAGAGCATGGGGAGATGCTTCTGGTGAGATAACTTGCCATGCCCTTCAAAAAATTTGGTGGTGTCACGACTAACGAGGTTGACTTGGCGAAGAACTCCCAGGAAATTGTTTTGGCACTTCCGGGCCTCGTATTTCTATTCTGTCAGTTGAGTTGGAATCATAGTTGTGTGAGTTATGTAACTGGCCTATTTTAGGATGAAATCTACAGTTTGAAAAGTGCCCAAAAATTGCAAGCAAAGACGTTTTTTAATGAAAGATCAAGTCTCGTTCTTATTGTTGCTTTTCCCGAATTCAATTCTATTAGTTACTGTGTTATATTTGTTATATAGGATCTTAATTAATCCATTGGAGATGGGGTCAATTTTCAGTGACACAGAAATATAATCCTGCAAAAACAATCAACTAACGTTTGGAGCGCTTAACACTATTTAGGAATTGGGAGGACCAATTTTCCTCTAAGATTCAATTTAGAGCCGACATAAGTCTTGTAGATGTTGCAATTAATACACCAGATGATAAACGACACTTTCATGATCACGGTTAGTCATAAAATCAAGAAGCGCAAGATATGCATGTTGGTTGGTATGAACAAATGAAAGTTGTTGGTGACACAAATAGACTCAATGACTATTGCAACAAGAAATAGATTAGGAATGGTAGGTGATCTATCAACAATCATCTAGACAAGAACAAAATTCTTAACCATCGGAAATGATGGGAACCTAACGAATGGGGGAAATGAGAAGAATTTGAGGTGGAGGAGAATAGGAGAGGTCTCAAGATGAAGGTGTCCTGCTGGAAAGGTATGTGTCGACAAGAGAAAGAATATCACTATCAATATGATCAGTGTCTATGAGAGGTTGACATATTTTTTCTAGCATACTGACAATAGAAGAGGGAAAATTGCCAACAAACACTATGCATTGGAGGTAAAGAAAGGAAGCTTCTTGATACATGATGTATCAACGAAAGAAAGATGAACCTCGTCGATACACCATGTATTGGTGAATGATTAAATATCGAAAAAAAATATATATAAGTTCAAGGACTAATGGTGCCAGTGTATCGATGCATAAATCATTAACTTGTTGATACTGTCTACATCGATGAGAAAAAAATTAACTCGCCGATATAGCCAGAATCAATGAGTTAGAAGTTAGAAAAACTTTGAGTGAACGTTCGAGAAAGTATATCAGTGAAGAAAAACCCAAGTCATCGATATGGTCCGTATTGGCAGAGGAAGAAGGATGTTCACTGATACAGACTGTATCGGTAAGGGAAAGAAGATGCTCACCGATACATTATGTATTAGCGAAGAAAGGTGAAACTTGTCGATACTATGTATCGGTCGGTATGAGTCTTCTTTAAAATCCTTTAAATGGTAAAGTATGGAGAGTGAGAAGAGAGAGTTGGGCTTTTCTATTTACCTGAAAGTGATTAATAAGTTTTCCAGTAGAAAAGTTAAGTAGGGGGACCCAATTTCTTTTCTTAGAGAAAAGGTGAAAAGAATAAATTAGGGAGGGTGTTGTGTGAGAACAATAGGGTCCTAACCTCCCTGACCCCTAAAGTAGATAGAATACTATGTATTTTTATGTAATAAAGGCCATCACTAGTAAATAAGGCTTATGTAATAATGTGAACAAAACTATTGTAGGAAGACTTACTAGAAGGTTCCACCACTAGAAAGTTCCTCCTCTAGAATGTTCTTAAGAAGATATAAATAGTATATATAGAGGTAGAACACATTGTATAAGTTGTCTTGTGGAATCATTTGTACTTGAGCTCTTCTCTATCATAGGTTGACCCCTCGAAGAGGCAAGTGAATAGTGATTTCTAGATTAATAAAGGTGTCATATTTTAGCCAATATCATTATTGTGCTCAATATTCTGTCTCCTTGTACTAAATACTTTGATAATATTTGTGCTATTTCTCTGCATATTACTATTTTGCACCTTACTTATGTTCAGGTTGATATGAAAAAAATCTTAGCTTATATATTTACCTCACTTGTTTCATGATGATAATCAAAATTTTACTAAGAAAAACAATCCATTTCATTTATATATTATTGTATTAATATTTTATATTGGAAAATTATTCATATTACTTAATAGTCCATGTTGAAGGCCAAGTACTATAGCATTCAATTCATCATGAATTCTTAGTTTTGGTTGACCTACAAATAATATGTGTACTTATCTAATGGTTGTATCTATTATAGCATATATAAATGTGAATAAATAGAAAAACAAGGATTTTTCTTAGATACTAGTGGCTAATAACTTTGAGGTGTTATTTTCGAGCTCTAAAAAAATGTGACTACATACCCTAAGTTTTAACATAGGAAGCCTTCAATAATAATTTTGTATTGTTGAGTTTGAAGACTTAATCTGTTATGCACTGGGATATTGTTGTAATATCACCCACATTAAAACTATTTCTAGCTACATTGTTTTCCAATAGAAAATTCACTCGAAATTATATTAGCATATAATCTCATTTACATCTGCAAGGATAAACATAAACTACTACATCCCCAAAATAACCCAAGAGTCATCAGAACTAGCACGCAAGCTACAAAATGAGATACAAAAACAGGAATAAAACCCCAAAAAACACCAGAAAATAAACTAAACCAGATGTCGCATGCCCCCAAAGGACCTCAAAGTGTTTACCCAACACTTCACACCCCCAAAGGACCTCAAAGTGTTAAACAAAACACTGGACATCCCCATTTAGGAACTCAAATCTCTGGTCCAAAACCTCTTCTAGCCAAGGAGGAAGAGGCTAAGAGGATCCAAAAAAAAATCAAAGAGGTGACAAAACAACTTTGGTAGAAGCATGGTGGAGCTCGGCCCCGAACCGAAGGTAGCCACCGTAGGGTATCCACCGTCATCTGCAGAGCCTCGCCCACATATCCACCGCAAAGCCCAAAATTTTGACCCTCCTCCACTACCGCTAGACCCTCCTCCACCACTGCTGCACTGCAATCCAGCTCACCCTTCAACCACCGTGTCGCACCGCTCCGCAAGATAGCTACCCTAGAAGTGGGCCTCAACCATGCCTGCGCATGCTTTGGTAGTGCCAAATACCTCTCCCGCGCTCACCCTGGAAGAGGATTTCTAACTACTTAAATACACTGACAAATACAAAATTCCAATACAAATTGAAGAATGTTAGTACACATTTAATTCTTTTGTAGAATTTGGCAGTGGTAGTATTTTTGTATCGCCTTCCCATAACCAACATTCATGTACTACATTCCCATAACTGACATGCTCATACCACCTTCTTCATTTCCCTTGCATCTACTTATGCTTATGCTTATGCATCTCAATCTGATCTGAATTGTATGGACCCTCAAACTAAGCATTTCATACCATACTTTCGCATATTCATCCAATTCATTCTATTTCCCACACCAACATTGTTAAGAAATATCTAGCCACATGGTACTATTTCCCTTTGAGCTAATTGTTGGTGGCACTTAAAGGTATTTTGTTCTTAGAAAAGTTGAATATTTTTTCTAACATAATATATCAACTAGTTGTAATGGTCTATTGTTGGAGGTAGGTCGAGGCAGAAAAGCAAGTGATTTTGGGAAAGAAAGCATGCACAAGGAAAGCGACAACTAGAAGGGAGAAACAACATGCACGCATGGAGGGAAGACCTAATGATGTTAGGGTTAGGGTTTTGGTAATGTATTGTAATGGATGAAGAGCCAGAGACGTATAAATATAGATACTTAGCTATCGTAGTAGTAGTAGTAGTAGTTGTTGTTGTTATTATTGTTCAGAGTTTATAGAGACAAGTCATTATTTTAAGAAGCACTATTGTAGCGAACCGATGTGTAATATTTTGCTGTATGATCTCTTTTTGTAAGATGTTGAGATGAAGACAAAGAAGTATGGTATATCTTGAGGGTTAGATTGCAGGTTGAGGAGTCTGGTGCAATCTAGTACGCCTCACATAGATCTTACCCGATGGGGAAGAGTTGTAAGCGTGCGACGCGTAAGTGACATAACAACTATAATAAAAGAGCTGAGAGCCAAATATTTTTGGATGTAGCCCAGGAGGGGGTGAACCATGGTACATCTGTGTTATGTGATGAATGCATGCATATCTTTAATTTCTTCAGTATTTATGGTTATGTTGAATGAATGAGTTTCTATATTTCTTGTTTATTTGTAAATAATAGCATATCGCATTTACAAGTTATAATACTGGTTCAATATACAGTTCTCACATATTACACTCAATCTTAGGCTGTAAACACATGATTCTTACAACCACCCATTAAAGCTATCTCGGGTGAGACTGTGCAGTGCATTTTGTGTGTTGCATTTCCTTCTGGTTTACCAGGAGGGCAGATAGTTTTAGAGGCTTTGTTGGAAACCTGAAAGACATGAACCCTAGGTCAATGCGAACTTAGATAGGAAAGAAGTAGTTAACCAACAAATGGTTTTGTTTTCATTTGTAGGAATAGAGGAGGATTGAGTAGATGAGATAGGTTGAACAAGAGAAGAGTAAAATAATATTAAAAGGGGTAAAATAAAGAAATGATCCATTAGAAGAGGATGTTGAGACCATGGAATCCCACAAAAGCCGAGATTGAATGTTGGTTAAGGGAAAAAGAGCTAGAGTTTGCATAGAAAGATAACAAGAACCCTAGAATAACATCCTGCAAATATCTTGAGAAATACGTATTTATTTATCTGCATGAAGTCTTTTTCTGTGATTTGCACACTTATTGTAGGAGTGGGTACTAAGGTTGAAGGATAACCATGCAACAAAGCAGATTCGACAATTAGATTGGACCCAGGTACAGATCAAGCAATTACAAGAGGTGAACAACAAATTCAGCCATGCAGTAGACTTTTGGCTTGACAGTATTGTGGCAGGCTTTATAGCAGAGTTTGCAGTAGACACAATGAAGTCGTACAATGCAGTGGAGCAAGAGTTTCAACGTGGACCTTGAGGAAGGTACATTCAATCCCTGTATATTTATATTAAGATACTGCTATACAATAAAGGTGTAATGACAATGGAGTCAGACATCTAAACTTCCCTGCGTGCATGGGGGAAGGGGGGAAGCACTAAAATAAAGAGGAGAAATGGAAGGAGGAAAGGATAAGGGAAAGAAGGAGAAACCCTTGGACCCGATCATGATGGATGATGACTAGATAAAGCAGATCATGGCGACATCTAGAAAGACGCGTAGCAGAGTACCCTACCAATACAAGGTGAATACTAAGAAGAGAGTTGTAGCTGTGAGGGAAGGCTTGGTGAGTGATGAGGAAGAGGTAGAGGATCTCCGGGATGTGGAGAAGATTGAGGAAATCTTGTGCGCAAAATACGAGAGGAAGACGAGAGGTCCAAGATTGGGAAGAGAAGGCAACAATCCTATCCATATTAATGTCAGTGTGGAACCCATAAACCCATGTACGACTAATACACCAAAGAGAACACCACCGTTTAGAAAATCAAAGTTTGGAAGTAGACAAATAGTAGGAAGTACATCTACATAAGGAAGAACAACTGGAGGAGCCAGTTTAGGTAGTACTAGTCAGGTATCTACACTGTGCGGAGGTAGTAGTTCAGCGTTCATAATGGCAGGACACAATCCCACCATCAGGTTACCCGAATTTTGAGGAGAAGTAACAGAAGACCCTGAGAAACATTTGTTTATTTGTACAAAGATTTGGGAAGAAAAACAGATCATGGATGAAGATACTAAACTTGCGTAGTTAGCTATTATGCTGAGAGACTGCGCATTAGACTGGTACATGAGTCTGGATGCAAATAATGCACCTGGGATGACAAAGAAACTGACAGACATTAAGAAGTTACTGATTAATGAGTTCCAGAAGTCGAGTTCAGAGGATCAATACATGAATGAGATGATCGAAATAAGATAGAAACTAGGAGAATCCGTATGGGAGATTGACCAGAGATTCAAGAGACTAAAGGGAAAGTTGAAATATCTCATGACTGATATGCAACATAGGCACTTGTTCGTCAATTCACTACTACCACACTTAAAATATCCATTGTGACAGCAAAAGTTTCATATGTAGGTAGAGGCCCTGCAGGCAGCCCTACAACTGGACGAGAACCAGTATCAATAGACGGACCCAACTATCGAAGAGATTAAGGAGGATCTGAAGAACTTAACATTTCAACTAAACCAGAATAAGATGAAGGAAAAACGAGAAGTCGTTTGGTGTACCACATGCAGGATGGAAGGGCACCATAAGAACGAATGTCCAACATTCGCGGAATATATGGCAGTCGGGATGCTAAATCCATTACCAACAAGAGGATTATGGTGCAAAATTTGCAAAAAATCGGGTCATGATCCTTATCACTACATAATGATGTAAAAGTACCAAACAATCCCAAAGAGCTCATATTGCACCTTTTGCAAGTCGGTAGGACATGACGACAAAGATTGTAGAACTATGGAGTTGATGTGAGAAAGGACATTATATGCATATAGAGTGTAGGCAGAAATGATGACTAGGAAAATCACACCACAATTTAATCATGTTCCAGCTCCATACAACACTGTGCAACAATAGTATAATTTTGCGGTGCAACCATATAATAACACGTAGCCGCAGTACAACACAACACAACCTCAGTACAATACCGCGCAATATAATCAGGCGCCTCATTATAATGCACCCAAAGGAGATCCGACAGGCTATAGAGGTGGAGGACGAGCGAGAGGAGGTTTTGGATGAGGTAGAGAACCAGTGGTATGTCACAATTGTAAACAACTAGGAAATTATGCAAGAGAATGTTTGCTACCACCAGGGAATTGTATGTATTGTCGCGCATCAGATCATGACACAAAATAATGTACAACACTGTTAGTAAAGATCCAGGAAATGAGGAACCAGAAAAACCAGAATGTTCAATGGATTTCAGCCGAAGCAATGGATGAAGGACGAAACATCAATATAGTTACTAGTGGAGGAGATAAAACAGGAAACGACGCAGTCCGACAAGAGTTAGAACAAAATTAGTGGGTAAATAAGAACATCGAACCAAGAAATAAGTTCGACGCACAGAAGGAGAAGGAGGTATTTAACCAAGCAAGACAAGAATTTCAGAAAGAAGACTTGGCGTCAACTTGAACTGCACAACAAAAGAAGGAAGCACCGAAGTACGAGATGCCTCCATTATTGGATCATACCAATGAAATGCAACCCATGGGACAAGTAATTACAATAAAAATAAAATTGCAATCATGTGTAAAGGTATTAAATGATCCATCATCTGTGAAAATACTACAAAAAATACTAGAAAAATGTAGCATCGAGATGGAAGGAAAACTAGAACCAAAAACTGACAATCACCTACATACAAGAAGAAGAACAAGTAGGGAGTTCAGACTGAATGCCAACATCTGAGACTTCAACATGGGAGACATCATACTGGATTTAGGATATTAAGTTAATGTATTACCAAAGAAGACATGGCAATGCATGGAAGATCCCACAATAGGATATGTCCCTCTTCAATTGAAACTGGCAAACCAACACAGAGTCCTATCAATTGGTAGATTGAAAGGAGTGACAGTAGATATTGATGGAGTGTGCACCAAAGCAGATTTTGAAGTCATTGAAATAGTAGATGACACAACACCTTACCCAACATTGCTTGGTCTGGATTGGGCATTTGATAACCAGGCCATAATCAACTTGAAGACCAGGAAAATGACATTTGAGTCAGGAGAATACAGGGTCATTGCACCATTAGATCCATCGGAAGGGGAAAGGTTTGTAGAACCTACTTTCTTAGACTTAGAGGAAATCATCTAGTTGTACAAAAAAACTGCGCGCGATGAGGATTATGTGAACCCAACTGCAGATGGGGTACTCAGTTGGTGGAGCATTACTTCATGTGCAATAGATTCAAATGTCGGTTTAGAAAACTGGCAACAAAGGCTACATGAAGTTTCCACGAGGAGATGTGCACGAATAGACCACACAGTAAGATGGGTAGACACAGAGATAAGGGAACCACCCAGTTTCCATGGAATAAATGATATGGAAACATTCTTGACCCAATATGAAGATGCAGTTTTAGAGAATTAGAGACGGTTAGCACTTGATATAACACTCAAGGCCACACCTCCAAGATGGTGGGGCACACATAAAGAGACAATCACATATTGCTACCAATGTAAGTGGTTACTATGCATAAGGTTCCGCACAAAACAAAAAAAAAACAAGCCATAGAGGTACGATGGACAGGGATCACCAAAGGAACACTTGGAGAAGTGTAGAACACTGTGGAAAATGACACCCCCAGAGGAATGGCCTCATTATTTCATACACACTCTAGAGGGCATACCAGCGAACTGGTATACAGACCAGGAATTGCACAAAGGAACTGCGACCTGGACAACATTACAACATAATTTTACAGTGACTTTTTCATTCAAACATGAAAACCCCAACATAGATGCAGCTATGAAACAGAGAAGAGGCATAATATTCATCAAGGACCTGAAAGTCGAGCTCATAACAGAAGAACAACAATAGAACAAACAAACATTCAAGGAATTGTTGTCATGTTACCATGTGCAAGAGGAAGCACCAGATGAAGACGATCCACGCGATATTTAGATCAAAGAAGTAGAAGGCGAAAGAGAAGTGGAGGGTCCACCCATAGAATCATAAGTTATTGCCACACCGATCAAAGTAAAGAAAGTTAACATTGGAATAGTTGAGCACTAGAAAATGGCCAACATTGGAGATTACTGGGATGAGCAGACAGTAGAAATCATAATAGAGTTGTTGCATGAATACAATGACCTGTTTCCCACAACATTTACCGAGATGAAGGGTATAGCTGGAGAACTAGGAGAAATGAATATACCAATTAGACCTAAAGCAAGATCGATCAGACAACGACCATATAGACTGAACCCAATATATAAGAAAAAATTCAATTATGAGATCGACACGATGCTCAAATATGGAATCATAGAACCAGTCAAAGAATTAGAATGGATAAGCCCGATTGTAGTTCAAGACAAAAAACAGGGAGGAATAAGGATATGTGTCGACTTGCAGAAGTTGAACGATGCATGCCTACATGACCCATTCCCTACACTTTTCATGGATGAAGTGTTGGAGAATGCAGGAAGACATGAAGCTTACTCATTTACTGATGGACTCTCGGGCTACCATCAGATCAAGATAACACATGAAGACAAATAGAAGATTATGTTTGCGACAAAATGGGGATCCTACCAGTACACAGTCATGCTGTTTGGACTGAAGAATGCACCAACAATATTTTCTAGAGTAGTCATCACTGCATTTAAGGAATTCATCCACCGGTTTCTCGAACTATACCTGGACGATTGGACAATCTACAATTTTTTGAAATACCATGTAAACGTCTTACGGATGATGTTAGAAAGATGTAGGCAGTTCCAGATATCAATGAACATAAAGAAATGCATATTCAGAACACTGTTTGGGATACTATTGGGCCATATCATATGCAAATAGGGTTTATTAGTCAATCATGCAAAGATTGTAGTAATTGCTAACTTACCACCACCAAAAATAGTCCGTCAGCTAAGAGTGACGTTGGGACACACAGGATACTACATAAAATTTATCAAAGGGTACACGCAGATTACTACACCAATGGAAGATATGCTAATAAAGGATACAAATTTTCAATGGAACGATGAGTGTCAAAATGGTCTGGATACCTTGAAGGAAAAGATGGTCACCACGCCAATATTAGTATTTCCATACTATGAGAAGACATTCCACATGCATGTAGATGCATCAGCCATAGAACTTGGAGTTATCTTGGCATAGCCATGAGCGGGAGACTTGGATCACCCGATAGCATTTGTGAGCAGAAAGTTATCAGAATCGAAGAAGAACTATAACACTACAGAGAGAGAAGGCCTAGCTATGGTCTACACAATGCAAAAGTTTAGACATTACTTATTGGGAAAACACTTGAATATTTTCACAGATCACTCAGCCCTAAAATACCTAGTCAACAAGCCAGTGTTGGGGGGGAGAATCTGTCAATGGTTACTACTCTTTAAAGAATTCGACTTTGAAGTAATAGTAAAGCTAGGAAAATTGAATGCAGGACCTGACCACCTATCAAGGGTCACCAATGGCGAAGAACCTACGAATTTAGAAGACAACTTTCCAAATGCACAACTATTTTCAGTCCAAATCGTTGATGAACACTTCGCAGATATTATTCAATACTTTAGCATAGGTATTGCGCTGCAAGAATATAACACCGCGCAGAAGAAAAACCTGGTAGTCTGCACTGTAGACTATCAACTGATCACGGGACACTTATACAAAATGGGTGCAGATAGCATCTTACGAAGATACATGTTAGAACATGAAATACCACATGTTTTAGCAAAATCCCATGAAGGAATAGCAGGAGGGCATTATGCAAGCAAAGCTACCGCATAGAAGGTATTGCGCGCAGAAATTTGGAGGTCGACGATTCACAGAGACTCGAAGGAGTACTGCCAAAAATGTGATGTTCGTCAAAGGGTAGGTAAACGGAACATAACGGACGAGATTCCATTACGACCATAAGTAACATTGCAGGCATTCTATAAATGGGTGATAGACTTTGTAGGACCAATCAACCCACCAGCAAAAAGAACATGAGATAGGTACATTATCACCGTGACGGAGTACCTAACAAGATGGACGAAAGCTACACCAGTGAAGGATTGCAGCGTAGAAACAACATCACACTTTTTATTTGAAAAAGTAATCATTTGATTTGGGTGCCCAAGAGTTTTGATGAGTGACCAAGGCACGCACTTCATAAAAAACACCATCAGATCTATGACTGAAGAGTTCAAAGTCCATCATCAGAAGAGCACACCATATCACCCACAGGAAAATGGCACAGTGGAAGCGTTTAACACAATCCCGGAGAATGCGCTGATAAAGATCTACAATGTCAACATGGATGACTGGGACCTCAAAGTACCAACAGTATTATGGGCCTACAGAACTATGTGCAAAAATTTGACAGGGCACACACCATTTAAATTGGTCTATGGCCAAGAAGTAGTAGTGCCATTATAATTCTTAGTAACAAGCTTGTGTGTAGTAGCAATCACACATATGACATAACGAGGCGCAGTACAGGAGCAACTAAATCAATTAATGACCATGGAGGAAGATCGGATCTTAGCAGGATTCCACCAACAAGTTCATAAAGCAAGGGACAAAGCTTGGCATGATATACACATTAAAAATAAAACATTCAAGGAAGGAGATCTAGTATTGATGTATGAAAAAAAATCACTTTAGTACCCAAGAAAGATAAGAATGAACTGGCTAGGACCGTACGGAGTAAAATCTGTCATAGATGGAGGAGCTATACAATTGATAGACTTATCAAGCGCATAACTCAAAGGGATGATCAATGAGAGTTGACTGAAGTTGTACAAGGACAATCGACCACCCACTGCGCAGTAAAAAAAAAAAAGTATATTGAAAAAGAACCAACAAAAGAACAATGCGCTAGAGACAGAAAGGGAACGCATACTTAGGAACACAAACTCTATGAGTAGAAGGAAAACAACCATGTAAAAATGGAAAGAAGCGGGAAACGTAAAGTTGACAAAAGCAATATGAAATGACAGAGTTAGGCCGAATTGAATGCTAGAAAGGATCAATGGGACGCCACATTAATCACTCCAACTGGAGATGGCAAGGTAGAGTGGCAAGTACAAAACATCCAGAGGTGCATTGAATCCATAATTAAGGAAGCATCCTCAACAAGCTTCATGTGAAGCCCATACAACACACAGACGCGGGAGTAAAGAGTCCATTTGCGAAAAGAGACCAAACATAGAGCGATAGAGGTTAAAGAGCATAGATTTGAGTTCACAGGGGTCACAGAGACCATTCAAACCCAACAAGCATTCAAAATTCACCGCCATGGCACCACCTACGCAAGCAGAAGCAAGCCAAATCACCAAAAAACCCAAAGCTAGAACTAGGTCATAGATACACTTGGAAGAAGGTGAACAACAACTGCTAGAGATTGTCAATGTTGACGAAATCCCATCTCCAGACATAACACCAGTGAATCCCACACCTATACTGGAAGAAACCCAACATCCAACATCGAAGGGCATGAATATAGATAGACTAGTAGAGGTATAGGAGCCACAGAACTGGGAAACATAAACCCTGAAGGAGGCGTAGCCAGAGAACGTCGAAGCAGCTCCGAGAGTCAATGGAACGAAACCGAATCTGGAAGCACCAATTGAGCCAGATGAGTCTCAAACCACTATCTCAGACCACCCACCGGAAGGAACAGTAGAAGATGTCACGGGTCGACTGGATTGGTATTCCGAAGCACAACCAACAACCGCTAGCACCTCGAGCCAGCCACCGCCGAAGAAAGACAAGCAATAAGTACCTAGGTCACCTCGCAAGCAACCTATCGCAGAAATCATCCTACCACGTATACTAGATGGGGTATAGGTGAAACCAGACCTACTGGGTGACATGGGGAAACTCAAATACTTGGACCACGATGTAGCAGACACAGACAAGTTTCTGGAACTTGCCATGATGGTATACTTAGAGACTGTGGGCACAAATCTAGTTGGGAAACCAATTGATCAGCCACTCCGATGGGCAACCGGGTTGGAGAAAACATGAATTTTAGGTATATTGGACCTACCACATTTTGGAAAAGGTCAGTATGCAAGAGCGTGCGTCAAAAAACTGTTAGCATTCACACATGGTGGGGACATATGGTTGGACAAGGTCATCTCAATAGACATTGAGATTATTACGAAAATAACATGGTTACCATCCTGGGGCATGGATCCCGCACAGTTCCTCGATGATAAGATGAAGGAAAAACCACTTGCAGAGGAGATGAAGAAGAAATACGGTACTGATAGGGGGACATGGGGCATCATCATCGAGCAGATCAATGATGTCGCAACACAAATGGGTGCAAAAATCTTAGCCTGCAAGCTGCTAAGAAAATGCCGCAAGGAGGAAGTTCCAACTGGAGTTGTCACAGTTGTAGCTCAATGCACCGAGGGCACCATAGTGAGGTGGGCACCATATCTCTTGAAATTGTTCCTGGACCACTGCAAGGATGTGCAGGATCTCGAAACAACATTTCACTATTCATGTCTAATCATGTTAATAGCCTTTATGGGATGGAGGGAACCGAGGTATGTAACTTTCCTTAAAAAACCCACACCTAATCAGGGAGCAAGATATTTATTATTGAAAGTCATGTTGGATGCCAGGCATAAGAGGGAGAACGGGTCCATATTTGAAGGATACCTACACAATTTTCAGGAGGCCATCAAAAACATGTGGAGAATCACACCATAGGCTGTCGCGCGGTATAGCAACATTGCCAACTTCAAGGCCACATGACACACGATGTGGATACAGGCACGCAAGGATATCAATAAGAAGTGGCTACAAATGTGTTACCATATCACATAAGGCGATATCAACATGGTGATCAAAGACTGGGAAGATGAATGGAGGATTCCAGTCCTCACCCAAGACTTGTCGGAAAGGACAACGGAAGAAGAGGCGGGGCAGGGAGAAACATAGCCTCCAGAAATCCAAGTGCCCAAGAAACAAAGGACGGCCCAGACAACAACAACACAGACAAACGAAGGCATCATGAAGATGGGGACCCAAAATGAGAAGAAGGAGAATACGCAGCTGGCAAAAGAGCAGCAGAAATAGACCGAGGTCATGTAAGGGACCACAACAAGTCCCAATCCCTAGGAACTAGGTGGGAATAAGAGACCAGCCACTCAGATGAGGGGCGCACGTAAGAAAATGAGGGCACAAAGACCACCTCCAGAATATACAATCACAGATGATGATGGGGAAATGATAGCCCGAATGGTCCAGGATTGTCTATCCGAGGACTTCGACCATGATGCGCACCACAGGGACATGATTCAAGAGGAGATGGCAGACATGTGACAGTTCCTCAAGAAAATAGGGGATGCACACACAACAACCAATAGCATGAGAACAGGGCCATCAACACCGTAGATAGAGGAAAGAGTGGAAGTAGAAGAAAGAGATCCAGTCCATCCAATACTACAGCCGAACGCAACATTCCACATCACACCCAGTATGTTGCGCATGGACAAGATTGTGGGGTAGACACCCCTAAAAGACTTAGCTCAAATCCAATTGGTGTTGACACAGATGCCATCCAGGGCTCTACACAAGTTTCAGGTTAGCATAAACCACAAGGTACAGTCTCATGCACACAAAGACTTAGTCGAATTGTAGCAAGAAACAAATATGTGGGACGTGATGGAAATATTCTATGAGCAGGCTAAGTTCGAAACCTAGGAGGAAAGGGAGCGCAGGAAAGGATTGGAGCATAAAGTGGCCGAAACTTACGAGAAGATTCCACAAGTTGCGCAGAGGGATGAAATCACAACAACAAAAAAGATTGATCAGATTGCGCAGGTAATTGATCAATATCAGAAGGAGATTGAGAATCTTCATGAGTAGTTCACACCCACCACTCCACCAACAATGAAGGAGCAAAGGAAGCAGGAAGCAACAATGCAGCTGCATGAGATAGAGCAACAGGTCAGCACAACAACTGACGTGTTTGATAAATCAACACATCTTTGGACAAAGTTAGAGGAGGATCAACAGGTCCAAAGGTGGGACAAGGAAGAAGAAAGGATCATTGCAGATATCCAAGACCTCAAGTAGAGGAAGAAGATAATGCCCATCACAGAACGCATCAAAGGGGCGTAGAACATGAAGAAATTGCAAGCAGAACTCACCACTATGCAAACACAGAAACAAGAGCATCAAGCTCAAATGGAACCATTGCAAGAGCAGGTAGCAGAAGTCCTGACATAGGCAGAGGAATCCAAGACACATATAGCACAGACCCAAGCAGAGTGCATGGAATTGATCAGTGATGAAATTGCAGTCCAGATAGTGGACACACTCAAGGAGAAGACTGCACAGGCACAGACATAGGCAAAAAAACTCAAGGAAAAGTTCCAGGTGATGACTAAGGAGATCGAAGAAGCACACAAAGGTTAGGTGGCTTGGGACGAGCCATATGTTAGTGTTGGGAGCCTGTTGGAGGCAGGCTAAGGTGGAAAATCAATGCGATTTTGGGAAAGAAAGCATGCATGAGGAAAGCGACAACTGGAAGGGATAAACATCACGCACACATGCATGGAAGACCTAACGACATTAGGGTTAGGGTTTTGGTAATGTATTGTAATGGCTGAAGAGGTAGAGATGTATAAATATAGATACTTAGGTATCGTAGTAGTAGTTGTTGTTGATTTTTTTATTGTTCAGAGTTTATAGAGACAAGTCGTTATTGTAAGAAGTGCTACTGTACCGAACCGATGTGTAATATTTTGCTGTGTGATCTCTTTTTGTAAGTTGTTGAGCTGAAGACGAAGAAGGAGGGTAGATCTTGAGGGTTAGATCATAGGCTGAGGATCCTGGTGTGATCTAGTCTACCTCACATAGATCTTACCCGACGGGGAAGAGTTGTAAGCGAGCAACACGTAAGTAACAAAATGACTATAATAAAATAGTTGAGAGCCAAATCTTTGTGGACGTAGCCTAGGAGGGGGTGAACCACGGTACATCTGTGTTATGTGATGAATGCATGCATATCTTTAATGTCTTCAGTAGTTATGGTTGTGTTAAATAAATGTGTTGCTATATTTCCTATTTATTCGTAAATAACAACATGTCACATTTACAAGTTATAATAGTGGTTCAATATATAGTTCTCACATCTCACACTCAATCCTAGGCTGTAAACACATGAGTCTTACAACCACCCATTAAATCTATCTCAGGTGAGACTGCACAGTGCATTCCGTGTGTTGCATTGCCTTCTGGTTTACCAGGAGGGCCGATAGTTTTAGAGGCTTTGCTGGAAACCCGAAAGACGTGAACCCTTGGTCAATGTGAACTCGGACAGAAAAGAAGTAGTTAACCAACATAATATATCAACTAGTTGTAATGGTATATCCATATCATATGCAATGTAAGCATCCTAAATGATTAAAATATTGTTGTGATAGATGGAGAGCATGAGCTTAAACAAGAAGAATCTAGCAATAAGGGATCAAAGGACATAACCATCTCAGATTCTCCCACTCCTCTTCTAGACTATGTTTCTATTATGGCTATGATTGTGGTAATGTCTCTCCCTCCAACCAAAAGGAGCAAGGGAACCCTAACTAATTCAAGTTCTTCCCATGTGTCTTTCAGTATCTTAGCATCATTCATGCCCTACTCTCTTTCTCTCAACACTGATTACTTAGTGCAAAACTCTATGCCTGAGTTGCCTGAGCTTGTTCTCAAGGTCCCATACTTATCCTGTTATATTAAGGATGACCTACATAATCTTCTTAAACATGTTCCTTCTTGCTCTTGAGTAGTGTCTATGTAAATTGAGTTTCCATTTCCTTAGAACTACATGCTTTTGTTATCAAATGAGTGATGAGGCCTCAACAAACCCCAAGTTCTCTAAACTTGGGGTACCCGTTTTTGTTTTTGAATTTTCATCATCATGGCTGAGTTGCCTTGATTGAGTTAAGTTTTTTTGCTTGACCTTAATGAAAGTTATGAAAAATAATGAGTTTAACTTTTCTTTTGAGTGAGGGATTGTTTTTTGCACTATTGATGCTCTAGTCTAAGTCATCACCTTTCACTTCAAAAGAGTGCTTGAAGAATTTTTACACTTAAAAAGTTTATCAAACTTTAAACTTTATTCTTAAGTTCTTTAAGACTTAATTTTTTAACCTTCGAAAGCCTAAGTTATTAATTTTTGAAAAATTCAAACCTTTTAAGTGTCGTGGCACCCTTCCAAAACTCAATGTTTTTTAAGTGTTGCGCCACCATTACGAAACTCAATTTCACAATTATTGTGCAACAATCTTTGAAATCAAGTGATAGCTTTGCATTGCTTTTCAAAAGAGGATTGAGGTAAGTTTCGAATATGGCTCGATTGACTTTTTGGAAGATACCATAAACCTTTGAAAATACCGAGTTGTAGAAAATTACTGCAAACACTTTGTACCAACTTTCATAGTGGTGTAAGTTCAAAAGAAGTCCCAGCGTAAGTCCCACTGTCGAGTCGTTTTTTTTCCAAGAAGAAAATTTACTCGGATTTATATAATGTATAAATTCTTTTACAATGCAGTTGACTTGCTGTAGATAGGCGTGAACAGTGCTGGTAATTAAAACAGTCTGATACAATATCCGGTGCGACAACAAAGCTTCATGCATAGTGTTGGTCATGACAACAGACTGTTACAAAATCCTGTGCGGCAGCAAAGCTAGAAGATCATCGTGCCTATGCCCACTGTATCGAGAGGAGAGGCTTGAAATTTATAAGATATACAGTCAATTATATCTCATATATGCGGACAGAAATAAGGCCGCTTTGATTCTAAAAGATTGATAGTGGTGATAGTGCTCTCAATTCCATTGTCACAATGAAAAACCGAGAGACGCCCAGCCATTGCAATTAGTGCCCTTTTGGATAAGGCATCCGCCTCAGAATTGTGGTATCTGGGAAAATGCTGGAAGTGTACATCGGTGAAGAGAGTAGCTAGCTCCTTAGTTTGTTGTTTCCATCCCTTAATGTGTATAGAATGAAGTTGGCATTTCTGGTTGATCCAGTCAATTATAACTCGTGAGTCTCCTAGGACCAGAAGGTGATTTAATGACCAACACAAGGCAAGGTAGAGAGATGCCCACAGGACCATGGGCTCAGCTTTGTTATTGGATCCCGTACCACAGTTTAAATACCATTTTGTGATTCAGGAAGAATGAGTCTTGAACGTTCCACCAGCCCCGCAGCAGAGACCGTTAGGTAGAGCTGCACCATCAAAGCAGACTAGAGTACCACAAGCCATCAACGAATGTTTACATGCTTTATATTGGAAGATCTTTTCTGTGGTCGGTTGCCAGATGAAGGAGGAAAGAACTCTGTGAAAGACCGCTTGACAGGAGGGGGTCCGACCCTCAAAAATCACATGGTTCCGCTCAATCCAGGCCTGCCAGCAAACGTGTGCAACCAGTGGATGAGGAGCCAATCTGTCCGATAACCAAGATGAGAGGCAATATGAAATGGTGATGCCATTCCAGGCCAGCGGAATAGAGAAATGCAGGGATAAGAGATTTCAGATGTGTGAATTAAAAGTACAGTGAATCATGAGATGGTGTATGTCTTCAGTTGCTTGATTGCAAAGGGGACAAATCCCAGGCCCCTGCCAGCCACGCCTATGAAGGGCCTCCCAAGTGAGCGCCCTGTCCTTCACACAAAGCCAGAAGAAAAGTTGGAGCTTAAGAGGAATATGCCAATTCCAAATCTGGTGATGCCACGGAGGATCAGCAACGGTGGGATGTGAGTGGAGGAGGGCTGCATATGTGTTTTTTACTGTAAGGATGCTCGAGCCATCACCTCCGGCCCACAGGAGAGTGTCACACGTATTCCGGAGAGAGATACCCACCGATTTCAGTGCAGTGGTAAAAGCATCCCATTCCAATGCCATGGAACCCTGTAGCTGAAGAGTGCTGCTATGAAGCCAATGGTCAGGGAGATGAAGGGCGTAGGCAGCCCCTCTCATTTGAGCTAGGAAAAAGAAACTTTGCGAAGAAAGTAGGGATCTGAGTTGAGGCGAGAGGATCGAGAGATTATCTAATCCTAGGATGTTGTCTCTACCAAGGGAAATCTCGGTGCCCGATCCGGGCTTCCACCGAAGCCAATGAAGAATCACCAGCGAGGCGGAGAGCAGACCCTTCTAGAACGGTGAAGCCCGTCCCTGTTCATGAGTGGTCATCCGAAGCCAAGGAAGAAGCAGAATGGCGCCGAGATACTTGTCCATAATGAATCGATGCCAGATGCTGTCATGAGTGACAGCCCTCCAGAAGGTACATGCTAAGAGCGTTGTGTTGAAAATGGTGAGATTTTTGAGTCCCCAGCCCCCTGCTTTGCAGGGCCTAACCAGTGACTGCCAGCTGCACAGGTGAAACCGACGTTTTCCGGCGAGGTCGTTCCACATAAATTTAAAGGAGAGACTACGCAGCAAAATGATGATCTTGTTAGGGATTCGGGCGAGGGTCATCCAGTAGATAGCGAGGCCTTCGAGAACTGATTTGACAAGAATGAGACGTCCACCCAGGGACAACCACTTATTGCACCATAAGCCAATTCTCCTCTCAAATAGAGCAACTAACCAGTACCAATCAGCAGAGGTAGAGACTCCCGGTTTCAGCCTAAAGCCCAGGTAAATGAAGCCATCCTTCAAATCAATAAATGAGAAAGGGATGGAGTTTTTGAGTATTATAAGCTCGGCTTCTGATAAACCCCAGTTGTGTATAGTGGATTTTAAAGTGTTAATGGATAGACCTGTAGCTGAGAAAAAAAGTTGAAGTACCTCCATGATCGCCAGCCACTCCGGAAGATCTGCTTTTGACATTATGAGAATGTCATCCACAAACATTAGATGTACCATCTTGATGTACCTTGATACCTTTATACTCGATATCTGGTGTTTGGAGATGGATTTTGCAAGGAGAAGACTAAGGTTGTCCATGAGAAGAATGAAAAGATAAGGTGAGAGAGGGCATCCCTGTCGGAGCTCTCGTTCACTTTTGAAGAAGTTTGTAGCATCCCCATTAATCAACACTGCAAAGTTGGCCCTAGTAACGCAAGCCATAATCCAGTCTGTGAATTTGATTCCAAAGCCCACCGAGTGAAGGATAAGTCTCAAGAAAGCCCAATTGATGTTGTCAAAAGCCTTTTTGAGATCAATTTTCAAAATCAACGCCTTCATATTTTTCTGTTTTATGGAATGGATGCTCTCGTGGGCAGCCCCAATGGCATCTTGTATTCTTCTCCCTTTAAGAAATATGAGCTGCTCAGCCAATAGACTTCTTTCCAGAATCGGTTTCATCCTGTTTGATATAACTTTTGAAACAATTTTATAAATAAGGTTACACAGGGATATAGGTCTGAAGTCAGTGAAGGAGTCTGGTTGATTTTCCTTCGGGATCAAAACCAAGAAGGTGGAGTTGAGATTTTTCTGTACCTTACCTTTGATGTGGGTATCCTCCACCATCTGTAGGAGATCTGACCCAACGAGATCGAAGAAGAAAGTGAAGAATTCAACAGTCCAGCCGTCTGGCCCTGGACTTCTCTCTTTTTTGAAATGGGTTAAAATCTCTTTGATCTCCGGCAGTGTAACAGGCTGAAAGAGTTCGGTCGCTTCAGTAGCTGATACCAAATTCGGAAAGAGACTTGCAGTGGCCACTTTTTCGGGCTGGAAATGACTTTCGTTGGCTTTGAATAGCTTGTTGGGCTCAAGATCTACCTAAGTAAATCAGAGTGCATTTATTATCAATCCGGTGTTTGTAAGACTTAGAGGCATGTCCAAAGTATATGGATTTTAGAGATAGTTTTATCTTTTATGGAGATAACCCAAAGACTGATT
>ML789086.1:768758-803905 GCA_009831015.1 Picea engelmannii | reverse complement strand
TTTTCACTCTAACAAACTTTAATATACCATATTTAGATAGAAAGCCCTAATGTTTTGGAAAAGTATGTTATTGTTCTCAAAGTCTAAATTTTAGAATGAAAATTAAGGGATTTATGAATAGAAAATTCATTTTGAAGTTTATTACTTTTACATTAAACAAAAAGAAGTACACAATCATTTCTTTTATAGCATAACGCCTTAACAATCTATGGAATCTCTTCATACACAATGAAAATTTAATTGTTTTCTTTGCATTTGAATATTTATCTTTCTATGTGTTCTCGTAATAGATGGTATGCCTCCAAAAAAAGATTCCAAACCAAGGAAGAACAAGGGTGAGGTCAAACAGGTTCAAGAAGCACAAGAGACAGTAATGACAATCTTCAAAACCTGTCATACCTGTCATTGAATTAACCAAACCTGACATAGAGCCTATCAAGCCCATTTTCAAAGATATAGAACCAAGTATTGGTGCACCAACTTTCCACAGATGAGGAGAGATTTATAGAAGGTTTAAAGAAGAGGATCACCTAGATATGATCCCACCAAGGGACTCTTGCGGTAGAAATATCGATGACCATTGATCCAGATTGGATCATTATATAATTTGCCATTTATGTCGGTACTTTTCGGGTGGAAAAAATTAGAGGAATCGGCTTGGGGAGCCATTTTAGTGGCAGGTCCCAATTTGGAAAATTGGGGTTGGAAACTGACTAAAATATTCATGAGCCATTTTGAGGCATAAAATGACATTTGTTTTGGTCCAAAACCTACTTTGGAGGAAGTTTCCATATTCTACACCCCAAGACCTTTCCAATGGTGCAAGAATCACCTCAATGGGAGTTTGTATGTGAAAGGTATGCCTCCTGCAAGATAACCTACCATGTTGAACACCATGGTACGAGTGCATGCCATGTCATCCCCCATTACTCAAACATGTAGGGATAGCCACATGTGGATTTTAAAGAATATTCTAGAAGGTCCAAACCTTATCACTAATAGAGGGTTGAGGAAGTCAAAACCGTAACCCTAGATGGCTATCGAGCTATGTTAAGTGTTGAGCCGCTAGGAGGAGAAGGCGTTCCATTATTTTGTGTTGTAATTGTTTCATAGTTGAGTAGAGCATCAAAGGAGTGGGATTTCAGAGCTTAATAGAGGTAGGAAGAAAAGCTCGTAGTAGCTATTTAGGCCACAGAGTCATAGGAAACTCCATAGTGAGTGCCACTTTCTATTCATAACCGAAGAAAAGAGATAAGAGCATAGGCCTCACCATCTAGCTAGGTTTTCTCTCGTATTGGGTTTCCCAGGATATATCTTGTGTTCATTTGTGTGGATGGTGTATATATTTGCATGTCTTTTATTTTAGTATTTAGTTATTTTCGTAAATCTGAGCAATAAGCTAGTAATAACTAATATGGGATCTAAGGAAATAAGTTGCATAATCTAAGATTTCATATTAGTATAATATTTGTTGTGACAAACTGTTCTAGTGGAATATCCATGGTAGTATATAGATCACTCAAATGCGATAAGAAAAATGAGTTGAGTTTGGTGATATGACTTCACAAATTATGATGTGGATAGTATGATTGATGACATGGATAGGCTCCATGTGGAAAAATTCATGCTGGCAAGGGATAAGGACTCAGCGAGCAGTTGAGGAATCAATGATTCAAATTCATCCTTGATTGTGAGATCAACGACCAAGATTTATCGGTGTTTTGGAAAATTTGTCTCCTCGATGCTTTGGAAAACTTTGCATTGGTGCATGAAAATGTTTTGTCATCAGTGGCTTGAAAAATTTGTATTGGCACATGAAATTTTTTTGTCATCGGCCTCTTAGAAAAATTTACATCAACATCTTATATACAATCTAAAAATACTATATATCGGTGCTTTATCAACGATCTAAAAAGAATCTCTATCAATGCTTTATTGGGGAAGGAAAGTCACTGATCTAGGTGGACATCAATGGCCACACACCTATTCCATTGGCTCAAAATATAGTTTCCATCTTGGGAATTTTTCTGCGGTATTTTTGGGTCTTGAACTCTTGGGGTTGTTTTGAGACCCTAAACGACATTTTGTTGGCCCGAAAGTGCCTAGTAGATTGTTGAAGGAATTATTGGGCCATTCGAAATGTGTACTCCTTAGATAGAGCTTTCCAATGGGCTATGTAGCGCCCCAAATGGGGATGGTATGCAAAATTAACTCCCCCGAGAAGTTGGCGTATCAACTAACCACATCGTAGCCCACAAACCTTTTGGTGTTTCATCTTGTAGGGTTAGGGTTTTGGATGTTTAGGGTTTTCTCATTGATGCTTTATGTTAAAAATATTTTTCAACCTCATTGTAATAATCTTCTTCTGAATGCACATAGCCATCACATATCTTCTCAGAGATAAGCTACCACCATTCTAGCAAGTTTTTTTCACTTTGCATTTTTACAATTCCTGCATATTTTGTTCATTAATAGAAATTGAGCATTATTGTATCTCTATGTTTCTATCATATTTATGTGTTTTATTTCGTCTCCTCATAAATCTGGATTGGTTATCTCATATCAGTGAATTTATTTGGACTTTTGTTTCGGTGCATTGAAATCTTAGTGTTTTGGCACCCATGAAATATTTTGTTTAACGCCCATGAAATCTTACTTTTCGACACACAAGAAAAATCTTTGTTATCGACGATGGAAAATAACTTTCACATTGACGGACTAAAGTGACTCTAGTGCAAGGTCGGCGGAGGCGGCTGGATGGTAAATTCGTTCTTGTAATGAAGGTCAGGTCTTGTGCTCAAACCCGAGCAAGGACGTGGTCTAGCTGCAGAAATCTTACCTGGGCCAAGCCCGCATACCTTTGGGCCCGCATGGGTGTAGACGGATTGGCAAGTGCCATGTAAATGGAAGGAAATTTGTAAAATGAAGTCTCATGTTCGATTCTCACCCGGACTTACTCGTGCACCATTCTTGCAGGCTGGGTGGTTGCACCTGGGGTTATAGTGGTAGCCGTTGGGGATCGACCCTGTGTCACGCGAGTACGAGAACCGCGAAGTTGTCGATTCCCTCAGTAAAAAAAAAAAAAAGTGACTCTAGTGCACCAATGGTATAGTTGGTTATGCCATATTAGTGAGCACGTGTTGTGTCATGTCAACTAGGGGTGCCATGTAGGCATGCTAACACAAGAAAGAGGAAATGCCTCCGAGATCGGAATTGAGCAAGAGTACAATCGTTGGAAAGCTCTTGAGGAGAAGAATTGGCTTGTGAGATCCAAATTTGTATCTAAGTTGTGTTTAAGAAAGTTGAATTAGATGGGAATTTTGAAATTTCCATACACACCACTATCCTAATAATGTTTAGGGGGTCAAGTATGTGACAAGTAGGGACTAGTACTAGGACAAATGATAGTAGCATCTAATAGCTCTCATACAATATTTTCAATTTCATTCTTTTGTGAAAAAGAATGAGGATGTGAGCACACATTGGGTGGTAGGCTACTAGGAAACAACGGGATGCTATCATCATTCTCTCCATAGGAGGATGGTAATCCTTGGGGATGTTCAAAGACTTGTTGGTATTTGTCCAATACTAACTACAAATTGGGATGAACTAGATGAAAAACATCATAAAAGGATTGAATAACATGGCATTGTGCAATACTACTAAAGTGACCCCTGTTCAGAAGATTTTCCATACATCGGGAGATAATTATTTTTGGATAGACTAATTTGAGATCTTTGAGCATGTAGGAACTTCCATCCTTCTGAAAACTCATCTATAATTCTAGAAAATGCATGGTCATGGGGCTTGATGTTCTTAGGCATTCAACACCCAAAATAATATCACAATTGCCCATTTCAATTGCAAACATGTGAGTGTTAAAGGAATACTCACCCATTTGAAGTTTCACATTTTCACACCAACCACCACATTTCGCAGACCCCCCCATTAGCAACCATAATCTGAAAGTTGTTAATAACATGGATGTAGTAAGGTTGTTTCCAGGGAAACACGAAAATGAATGAAATTATGGGTGTTGCTACTTTTGATTAAGATAATGACCTTCCTCTGCTTCTTATAGCCAACCAACTTTAATGTTTGGGGAGAATAAATATCCAAAGAATGAAGGGATATTTGGGGTTCTTCACCTTCTTGGTCAAGAAGAAAAACTTCCATAATGATGGGAGTGACTTCCTCTTGAGTCTTGCCATCAATATCATCCTTAGAAATGGATATAAATAATTTATGTTCGTTACATTTATGCCATGGAGAATATTTTTCATCACAGTTGTAGCAAAGACCTTTGAGTTGGTGATCCACCATTTCAGCCCATATCAACTTGTGGACCTTAAGGGTTAGTGTAGGATGTTGAGGAGCCACCATATTTGAGTAAGGATGTGAAGCAAAGTTGGGGCATTCAGACTAAGTAGAGGATATAAGATGTGCATGATGAACAAGTTGAGTGGCATCCAACCAAACAATATGGTGGTTCATCTCTATTGGGCTCTAATTTCCTTTTTAAGACAATTGATAAAGCATTGTTTCAAAATTTCACCGGTTAAAGATTTTGTTCTAAAAACCATATGTTCAAAATCATCAATATAGTCTTCCACTATTTTTGTAAGTTGTCCCAGGAAAATAGTATCTCTAATAAAGTGAACAAACTGGGGTTTCACAAACTACCTCCATGTAGTGATCACCCTTGGAGATTCATTCTTATGCCATTTCCACCACTCCAATGATCCCTATCCAGATAGAGGAAACCTATTTAGATTTTCAAGATTTTATCTGCTATTGAATGAAAGGAAAAGTAGTGATCCATTTGGTCAACCCAACCAGTCGGATCTAATGCATCAAACTTATTCTAATCAATTTTAGGTAGGTAAGGCATTAGATTGTGGGAATAGTCAGAAAATGAAAAGTAATTAGTATGCTCTTCTTCCTCCTCAAGGAGCTTACCCTTATGGGAACCTTCACCCAAGACATGGTCACCCTTCTCAGGCTTACCCTTCATTTTCACAATCTAATAAAAAAAAAAAAGGTCAACTTGTGCAATGAGGGAATACATATTGGTTTTCATTTTGTTAATTTATTGGGAAAGATACTCAACCATTTGCTTTAATTTATCCATGGATGACATGTTGTGGATTTTTGTAATGAGACTAGTGGATCCAATGAAGTGGTTATCCAAGAATTATCCCAACATGATTAGTGTCTCGAGAGTAATCTATGGAGAAGGGTAACAAGCAATGGTATGAGTGGGTCCACACAAAGAAATACTTATTATAGAGTGACACCATGACGATCAACATTCCACCGAGATTATTTTGAGCTAGGTCTCCCACAATGGTGTTGGAAATCCCTAGATTTTTTTTTTTTTAATTTGGGAGGAGTATTACTCCCTTTTGATTATTACTACACTAATGAAATTCCTAAATTCTCGATGTTGCAAATTGTCTAGGAATTTCACTGCCCAAGTTGTAGAAGTTAGGGTTTGCAGCAAGAGGCTAGGGTTTGTAAGGTCTTAAGGATAGAAGAGTGTCAAGTGTTATAATTGTCTGATACACTAGAGGATTTTTATAATGTTCCCAGCCACCCAAGCTGGGCCATGCCACACAAAACTCTCCCAATTACCACTCTGATACCATTAAATTTACTAACATGCTCTGTAATATCCCCATCACCATAAACTCAAAAAATATCCTTTGATACCATTTAATTAAATATATGCTCTATATATGAACAGAGTTATGTAGATTAAAAACAACACACAACAAAAACAATTAATACATAGAATTAATAACAAAGATTCCATAATAGAAAAATCATAATTACACACGCAGTAATTGAAATAAGCACATGATAGGCACTTATCTCATGAAATAAACATCAACTGTATGTAGACCTTCCACGTTCCTCCCAACCATAGAACACATTTTTGATAATCTCGGCAGTGGTTCAACCCCGAGCTGGGGCTAAACTCTACCCAGGAAAAGGAAGTTCTAAGTTAGTTTAAGGTTTGTCAATCAGAAGCAATTATCAAATTTACGTGCCAACTCTAGAAACCATCCTACAGTCCCTCATGCCCCACATGCCTGTCCCACCCTAGGAAGTGTGTCCCTTCTCTGCTCAACAGTCCATCTGTTACACATCAAAATTATTTACTTCGATAGTGTCGCAAGTGTCGTCATTACAAGTGTTACAAGTGTCGCATTTTTCTCACAAGTGTCGCAAGTGTCAAGAAAAGCATATTGCCCATAGTGCCTATGTCGTACCTATAATGACATCAGAAAGACACTTGAAACACCTCAAACATTTAATTTGGAAGAAGGGGAATGGTTAATTGGGTTTATGAACCTCTTGCCATTTGAAAGAACCACTGAAATTGAGTTTTTAGAGGAGAGCACTCCCCTCTACCTCTGTTAGGAGTGTTGGCGCTCCCCTATAGACTATCTAGGAGTGTTATAACACTTTGTCTACCATTTTGGATGAGCGTTGCTGCTGTTAGGAGTGTTGGCGCCCCCCTATACATTACTAGGGAGCGTTATAACGCTCTGACTGCCCTTTTGGAGGAGCGCTACCTATTCTAGGCAACAATTGGTTTGTTGAGAAGAATGAGGGAAAAATCCCTTCAATCTTTGAAGGCAGTTGGATTCGAATCCTTATTCCAGCCATGATCTTAGGGAAGCTCCTTAACTGAAGGAGGAAAATCCTCAACTTACCCCAAAGATATCTCAAGTGGTTGAGCCTCTCCAAGCCTATATAAGTAGGATTTCTTATGGTGAAAAGGATGGAAAAGATTGAATATATGAAACCTATGATCTCATAGGAAACATACAGTGGAGGAGAATAATCAGTGAAGCTGTTGTCATTATGATTGTGGAGATTTCGAGCAAGGGTTGGACAAGGAAAACTTGATGAAGCTGTTGCATCCCATCCATGGCTGTAAGTAATGTTTTGTCCTCATTAATATAATATTCTTGGCCTATTTATTTCTAATTTGTGTTTGATATCACATGAATTTGTCTCTAGTAGATAGATCTATTTTGAACTAATCTTGATAGAGTAGGAAGTTGGTTGTATCTTTGTTTGTCTACAAGGCTTATCGGGGAGTTCACGATTGGATCTCAACTCGGAATGTGCAGGGACAAACATCGGTAAAAAGGTACTCCTCTTCTCCTTCCTACTCACACATTAGTTTGTCTAGATCTAAAAAGAAGTCAGTGTCCATGATAAGCATCTTCTGTCTTAGAGTTAAGAGTCTAACTCTCAAGAGGAGATCTACCTGTCCATAGGGAGATTTTCCTTAAATAGAAATTGGCGACTCCACTGGGGATCGAATCAAAACTTTTACTTTTTGGTTTGCCTCATAGACCCTGTCCTACCCTTTGTTATTTTAGGCCTTATTCACCCCATATGTATGATTTCATTTTCTGATTGAATCCTTAATCCATCACATGCATCTTGATTGACAAAAAATTGACTGAAGTTTTGGCCTTTTTGACAATTTTCTGAGTTTTTGAAGCCTGGTGCCCTTATGCCCATGTTAGCCCAGTGCCATCACTCCCTAAAGGTCTTAGACATTGCTTTATAATGCTCTGGTGACCCTTACACTAGAGCGCCAGCCTCTCCTTTGCAAAAGTACCTTCCAAAATTGTGTTTTCTACAATTCAGTCTATGTTTTTGTCATTGCTCAGCTTCTTAATGCTTCAGTATATCTTCCTCATGACATTTGACCCTCTTATTTTTGAGAAGTAAGCACTTTGATGTTCATATTTTGTGACCTTCTTCCTTATTTTGAGTTTTTTCTCCTGTTAAGAGCTTGGAATCAATCCACTGCTTTCTTCTCTCTTGTGTGACTGGGCAGAAACTCTGGTGAAGAACATTAGAAGTCTGTGAATCTTCTCATTTGGTTCTTTGAGGTCATCTTGTCCAATCTCTTTCTCCTTCCTTTTGAATTTTTGGTTTTCTTTCTCTTGTTTGATGGCAAAAAGGGTGTGTTGTTTGTGCAAAATCTGCTTATGCTTGTCTGAATCTCCTTGATCTGAAAGGGTAGTTGGCAGGAGAAGTTTTGCATTGAATTAATCATCATTCACATACAAACAAAAAAAGTACATCTTAGTGATCGGTTTGCATATTAGAAGGATTTTTTGAAATGTTTTAGCATTACATCAGATTGGATTGAGAACAAATTGATTGAGGACATTCCTTATTAGTGTTTGATAGTGAAAACAACTCTTTCTCTCTCCCTTAAATACGCATTCATTGAAAAGAAATGATTGCTTATCATATTTTATGCATTTTTTGAGATTTGAGTCATCATTCCATCAGTTTCACTTTCATACACCCTTTGAGTAAACAACAGCCACTAAAATCAACGCTTAACTAAAATTTATCAGAATTTTGACATCTTTGTTAGCAAACCTACATTAGTTTAAGGTGTAGGGCTTTGGAATAGGTTGAAAGGATAACTTTCCAAAGCTGTCAAACAAACTTAGTATCTCGCGGTAGGGAGAGTGAAATCCAATTGTCATATAGGCTTTCTGGGATCCCCCTTTCACACAGGGGTTACGCATGAGGTCACATTCGAGTGAATTACGGAGATTATCCCTCCGTGGTTGAACTGTTTGTAGTGGTCGGATTGTATATTGGGAGTCACTTGAAGGTATACCCACAATGTTGAGTGGAATCCTTTCAAGTTGATTTCAGAATTGTTATCCTACCCATACATTCCAACTGGACTGTCGACTGTACCCGCCCAGGGGCTGAATATGAGTTGGTGACCTTAGTATCCACAATCTTTAGTGTCTCACACAAGGTGACGGTAAAGGGAAGTCTCACTGTACCTAGAACAGATGTTGATCAAACTCACTCAGGTTCCTTGGAGGGTAAATCCACATTTACTGCATGGAAGCTTGCACCAATGCATAAGTTCATTAAGCAGGTCACCAACATAACTGATCCACCTGCCCTATCCCCGCCCCTTCCTATTTTGATCTTGCGACGTTGGATTTCATCACCAACTAGTGGTTTCATCGTAGGAAGGTTTGTTTGATTGATTGCTTCTCAGATTCATAGCATGTGTTGTTTGTTTTACTTAGTGGACCTTAGGTCAAGTCAGTGTTAATGGCATTGAATCCCAAGAGTACCAATGGAGGAACCCCTTCTCCTAGGGAACCTTATACCTTTCCTTCACTTGGAAACTTTGGTCCTCCGTATATTGCCACACTGAGTCTTCTAGGACTCACCATTGGATTACCAATTTGGTCTTCCCCACTCTGGTGATCCCGAATCCTCCCAATGTTTCAACTACACCTAATACATTAGATGTCAGTACACCACCCACACATCAACCTCACGCCAACTTTTCACCTTCTTCGCCCATTAAGTCTCCTTCCATTTCTCCTTCTTTGTCTAGTGAAATCTCTAAAGCAAGTAGCCAGGTTGATCAAAAGAAGAAGAAACAGAAAGAGAAGAAGAAGAAGAAGAGCCTGAAAAGGACCAAGGCTTCAACAACATCATATGTTGGATCTAAGCAACGAGTTACTATTAATAGTACTGGGAGTGTTGATGAGGTCAACAAGATTAAAATGAAGAATCCAAAACCCAAATTCCCTTGTAGTCTTTGTAAGGGTGACTACTTTTTGAGGGATTGCCCCGGTCTTATCAAGGTCTTAGAAATGTGGTCCTCCATGTCGTCAGTCTCTTCCGGTCATGCTGATGATACCCCGTCAACTAGTGATGTTAAGGTTGGTAAGAAGAAGAAAACTGTCAAGTTCCCTTGCATTTTGTGTAAAGGTGATCATTACTCTCACCTTTGTCCTCGTATGGATGATTCTTCTTCTCTTTTAGAAAAAATTCAACTTCCAAAAGGTTATCGTAAGATTTCCCCCGAACCATCGTTAGTTCATGGACTAGTCAATCTGATTCCATCCCCGGTCAGTCTGATTGATCAGATGATCAATCTAGTTTCCTCCTCGATTGAACCACAAACCCCAGTAGCTGATCCAATTTCATCATCGATCAACCCCACTCTTCATCAAAAGAGTGTAACCCAAGTGGTCGATCTATTTTCATCCTTGGTCGATCCCACTCTCCTGTGAGAGAGTGACACCCAAGTGGTCGATCCATTTCCACCCGTCGACCCCATTCTTCCCTTGGAAAATGAAACTCGAGTGGTCGATCTGGTTCTGTCATCGGTCGATCCCACTCCTCCTTTGACGAGTGCGAAAGTGACTGATCCAATCCCTTCCTCAGTCGGTCCCACCCTTCATCTGAAGAGTGCCAAAGTGGTTTCTCCGGTTACATCATCGGTCAACCCCACTCCTCCTTTGACGAGTGCCAAAGTGACTGATCCAGTCCCTTCCTCGGTCAGTCCCATCCTTCCTCTAAAGAGTGCCGAAGTGGTCAATCCAAGTCCACCTTTGGTCGATACGATCCAATCATCAGTCGATCCTACTCTCCCTCTAGAGAGTAAACCTGATACTGCCCATGTTTTTCTCGTTGATACAGAATCTACCGTGTCGAGGGGCATTCCTCATTCTCCCACGAAACCCCCTCCAAGTAATGACTCCATAATTTTTGATTGGGGTGCGCTAACTAGACCTCATCTTCCCTCTCACATTCCTTTCCAGATTACAGTACAGGTTTGTGGTCGGGATGTTCCTCAAACACTGATAGATGAAGGTGCATCTATTAGTATTTTGTCTTCTGCTGCTTGGTACGCTTTGGGTTGTCCGCAGCTTGTGCTGGTTACACAGAATCTGTTAGCTTTTAACAGAAGAACTAGTCAAACTTTAGGGACCCTTCCTCAATTTCCTGTAACTTTGGGAGAAAAAACTGTCTTTATTGATGTCATGGTAGTCCGAGACCCCTTGGATTTTGCTTTACTCCTTGGGCGGGATTATGTCTATTCCATGAAAGTTATTGTGTCCACTCTTTTCCGTGTGATACCTTTCCCTCATGATGGAAGAATTGTGACTATTGATCAACTTTCATTCATCGGTCCTGACGAGATTACCTCCCTAAATGGTTCTTATATGATGACAGTATAACCCCCACTGCATGTTAATTATGTGGCAATGTCTCCCATGACTTCAACTTCCGACAATTTGGATCCGATAGTTGACATGGTGATTTCTTCGGTAGGGCTATTGGAGCTTGATCTCCTTACCCCTGTCGCGACCCTCGACATGTGTTCCTTCCAGAGTGATTTTCTTCCATCCAGTGAAGATCTCTTGGAAGCCATGACCGAGTTTTGTCCCTTGACATGGTGTCCTTCCAGAGCGTTATCCTCTTGGAAGCCATGATCAAGACAGAGCCACGAGCATAGTTTTTCTTCTCTGTAGCAAGCTCATTAAAAAATGAAATAGAGGCCTTGAGAATATTATTTTCTTGTGTCAAGTTCATTAAAAAATGAAATGGTCACCTCTCTTGAACCTTCTTTTCATCCACCTTTCTCCTTTTTCTCATCTAGTCGGGAAATTTTTAACCACCTCAAAGTCGGTGAATGAATTGAATCTTGGAGGGCATGTCTCCAGCCTTTGATGATCATTCTGGAGTTAAGCCACTAGCTTTTCAAGCTAGGGGCATACCGAGCTTAGTCTTTTTTCTTTCTCGTGCTCGTAAATACATGAGAATGCATCTGAGTAAAATTTTATCTGTTTTTTGGACCTGTATGGATACACAAAAAAGGAACCCCCTGGAATCTCCTTTAAGTTCTTTTCAGACTCTCTAAACATGAAAATATTGCCAAGTGATCTTGCTTCCTTTCCCACTCGTTAAAAGTTTTGAAAGGGCGTCTTTTGAGTGATAATTTATCTCTTTTTCGGCCTTGCATGACTAACATTACAAAAAAGGACAACATTGGGTCTTCTTTAAGCTCTTTTAAGACTCTCTAAACATGAAAAGCTTGTCGAGCAACCTTGTTCTCTTCACGCTCGTTAAAGTATTTGAAGAAAAAGTTTGTTGAGCAATAGTTTATCTCTTTTTCAGTCTCATCAGATTACTTTACAAAAAAGGAACTGAGAGATTTCTCTTTTAAGTGTTTTTCCAGACTCTATAATCATGAAAAACCTTTGAGTTTTCTATCTTTGGACTCATTAAAACAAACATCGACAGACCCATACGGGACCGAGCTCTTACTTCTTCCAGTTCGTTAAACAAAGGAAGATGAACTTATCGAAGGTGAGTTATATCGAGCATGTGTTACCCTCCTCGAGCTCGTTAAATTAAAAAGAGGTACTCGTCTATTTGGATGGGGGAAAAATTGAAAGAAGCAAGCCAAGCAGTTTTTGAGAACATTACCAGTAACTCTTAGAGTCACCTTTGAACATGACACTTTGTTTTTGTGCACATACTAATCTACTGAACCTCTGCACTGTGCTAATTCTTTGAGTTTATTTTACTCCTTTGGGTCACCTGACGTAAGTCATAGCATCCACTACATCATCAAGTTTTGGTCCATGTCATGTTTCTGCTGTTGTGCCTCAGTGTTCAAGGGAAGTATCCACCTCAAGGGTCAGCCATCACAAATATCTTGCCTCAATACCCGTGTCATTCCATGTTCATTTGATCTACCAATTACATCTTTGTGTCTGTTTTGTGTCGTTGATGGGGGATACATCAAGGCCCTCCTGCGACGAGTCTATTCCTATCGACTTCAACACATTATCCGGGAACTAAGAAACCAGTTAGTGCCTTGGGACCTACATGCCTCAATGGTAGGCCTCCTCGCATCCGACAGTGGGTTTACATCATTGACCTCTGATCAGATGATCCCACGAATGTTTGACTTCATCTCATCTATTCACATTTGTTGGAATGTACTAGGGTACCTTGGGAATCATTGACATCTATGGTGATTTCCCTCGTGCTTGTTAACGGTTTACATCATTGACTGGTAATCAAGTAGTTTCTGCCATGTTCAACATCAGGACATCTATTCACATGGTTATATTCGTACTACATCAGGATCATTAAGAAGACCCTGGGTTGAGTGATCACTCTAATATGTACTTTGCCCAGGTTGCGACAGAATTTCTCTTGAACAAATGACACATATACTGTCACATAGATCCACTTTGTATTGGTCGTGGCTATGTCTTGTCATATTGTAGATACACTGTGTATTCTTCATGGCTACGATCAGTTCATGTCATGAGAGTATATATCCACACTATATCCTTGGTGGCTATACCTTTTATCAATACAATTATGGATCCGCAGTGTATTTTATGGCGGCCATATCTTGCAAGTCTTTATCACCCAAGCATAGGTATGTCTGCCTTGGGTTTGAAACATTGTTGGATCATATCCCTAAATTAGACTCCTAGATCTTGGTTAATACATTCATTTACACTTTATTTCACCTAATTTGGCCACATAGAGAAGAAGGGCGCCTCATCCCTAGAGTTTAGGGAAAACTGCTAATTTTAGATCAAGACTCAACTCCCGGTTCTTGATTTTTCTTGATTTATTCTTGATTTATCCTTGATTTATTCCAAATCCCCCATGAAAAACTCATCCATTATTGGGTAATGCACACCTCCTCTTTGAGTGAGATATTTATTCCTTAATTAATGATTTTTGCCTTTACTATTATTAGTAATTGTTATTTTGGGTCAGTTAACTGAGTTGGAACTACTTCTCTTGTCAGTTAAGTGATATTACGTGAGATAATGCACATAAATTGACTCTTGTGAGTGTGAGACATGTATATTTAGTGGTATAGGTCGAACTATGTGGTCTCCCTTAGCTTATGCCACCTATTTTAGTTATTTCTAGCTTTTTTTGACTAGAATTTCTATGTTGGAAATTCTATATATTCACCTTCTCTCTTATTTTTTGAGGATGGTTGCTCATGTATATTCATTTTTGATTAATATAATTCTTTGATTTATGGAGCAAAAACTTTCTCTCATCTTTTGAATATCAGCAAATTTTTTGTGTTCAATTTAACTAGAATTCTAGATCTATTGGGGTTTCTGCAGGAATTCTACAAAAATGTCATAATATTTGTTGGATGTTTGTGTGCAGCTTCTGTCAGGTTCTCTGCATCTATAACCTTGCTTTAAAGTATACAAATCATTTCAGTTATCGTTTCTCATCTTCTAACTTCATACTTTGGGGGGCAATCTATTACACATCAAAATTACTCACTTCGATAGTGTCGCAAGTATCGTCATTACAAGTGTTACAAGTGTTGCAAGTGTCAAGAAAAGAATACTACCATAGTGCCTATGTCATACCTATAACGACATCATAAAGACACTTGAAACACCTAAAACATTTGATTTGGAAGAAGGGGAATGGTTAATTGGGTTTATGAACCTCTTACCATTTGAAAGAACCACTGAAATTGAGTTTTTAGAGGAGAGCGCTCCCTTATATCTCTATCAGGAGTGTTGGCGCTCCCCTATAGACTATCTAGGAGCATTATAACACTCTGTTTTCCATTTCGAAGGAGTGTTGCTACTGTTAGGAGTGCTGGATCCCCCCTATACATTACTAGGGAGTGTTATAACACTCTGACTGCCCTTTTGGAGGAGCGCTACCTATTCTGGGCAACCGTTGGTTTATTGAGAAGAATGAGGGAAAAATCCCTTCAATCTTTGAAGGCATTTGGATTCGAATCCTTAATCCATCCATGATCTTAAGGAAGATCCCTAACTGAAGGAGGAAAATCCTCAACTTACCCCAAAGATATCTCAAGTGGTTGAGCCTCTCCAAGCCTATATAAGCAGGCTTTCTTATGGTGAAAAGGATGGAAAAGATTGAAGATATGAAACCTATGATCTCATAGGAAAAATACAGTGGAGGAGAATAATCAGTGAAGTTGTTGTCATTCTGATCGTGGAGCTTTTGAGCAAGGGTTGGACAAGGAAAACTTGATGAAGTTGCTGCATCCCATCCATGGCTGTAAGTAATGCTTTGTCCTCATTAATATAATATGCTTGGCCTGTTTCTTTCTAATTTTTGTTTGATCTCGCATGAATTTGTCTCTAGTAGATAGATCTGTTTTGAACTAATCTTGATAGAGTAGGAAGTTGGTTGTATCTTTGTTTGTCTACAGGGCTTATCAGGGAGTTCAAGATTGGAGCTCAACTCGGAATGTACAGGGACAAACATCGGTCAAAAGGTACTCCTCTTCTCCTTCCTCCTCACACATTAGTTTGTCTAGATCTAAAAATAATTCAGTGTCCATGATAAGCATCTTCTGTCTTAGAGTTAAGAGTCTAGCTCTCAAGAGGAGATCTAATTGTCTGCAGGGAGATTTTCCTTCAACACCATCCACTAGCTCACTTCCCTTCTAGGGCTTCAACAATAGGACAGATAGGGAGTCTCAGAGCCCTGTAGCTGCAACTTGGCACCTTGGAAATTAATTCCCAGTAGTTCTCTCACCTGGAGAGAATTCTCACGGGCCTGAAAAACTACTTCTTTGACCATGGTCCCGGCAACCTGCCTCTTCAATCACTATCCTGACAACTCGCCTCTTCAGAATCAACCAAATCAGGTAAAAGTATTGCATTGGAAATCATAGTGTACCAGGGATGATAGGAGAGAATGATGGAATCCCCCTCCCAGAATGATGGGAAATACACTAAATCTCCCTCTTATAAATGCATGTTCCTTTTATGACACATGGCACTCAAGGAATGCACTTGTTCCCACTTTAGAAACTTAGGATATATTCATATTCATAACTTTATCTTTAATGAATATTAATACAATATTCCAATGGGCTTGATTCCCCTTAGATTATCCATTTCCTAGACTCTTAGCCCCGCTTTCCCTTTCTAGTGGAGTTTATACCCCCATCTCTCTCGTTGGGTCGGTCTGCAGCAGTGATGTATTTTATTAATAGTATGAGTGTTTACATATTATAATAATAGGCACACTACCCTTTTAGCAATCGAGGATCTCCAGCCTAATAATCACATAGGCACTCTGTCCTATAATATCCTGGATCGTCAGCCTATAAAACATATGTACAATTACACTGGGGATTAACCTGGGGTATTACATTCCCCTCCCCCTTACTTATGCACTGTCCTTGGTGCATTATAGACATGTACATTCAAAATTCTTCAAAAGGCTCCATGCCTGTGCTATGGAATATTTTTATCCTTCTGGTGCTCTTCTTGTCAAGCATCATATTCATGTCTTCATACTTCAGTTGGAAGTCCTTTTCTCTATTCCACCGAGTTGATTTAGGAAATAATTCATCCATTGTACCATTCTTGAGTTGTCTCTTCTTTGTTTCACTCACCCTTGTAGGCTCAGTCATCCTTTCACTGATGTATAGTCCTTCAACAAGAAATATTGCTAAGGCTTTCACACACAAGGAGAGCATCAGTTCATCTCTAGATCCCCACTAAGGATCCATATTTTTGACAATCATAGGACTTCAGTGTCCCAATAGTAGCCTTTATTCCCTAGAATTCCAACTTCAATAAATATTATCTCATCTGTATCACACACATTCATTCATTATGAGACAACATTATAAAACTTCATTCAGAAATTCAAATTTATTTCATAAGAAAATTCAACTTTTTCCCAAAATATGAAATTTTATCTCATAATTTTCTTGGTTGTTGCAACAACAAGCATCAGTCTTTATTATGGCCTTCTGCAACACCATACTTGGGACTACTTTTCGTGCAATGCTGCCATCTTACATTCAACCAATAAATTATTAGTGCTTTTTGCATAATATACTATATACTTGCATTGTAACGATTTCAAATTTTACAAAGTGACGTTAGAATTGTTTATATTTAACAATTCAATCACCACTAATAATATATTTATTAAATAGAATGAAAATATAATTCTATGCATATATATTATCAATATCCAAGGTTTTACTATGTTCCCTTGACAAATCTTTCTTGTGACTACTTTAACTTGCAACTCCCTTATTGCATTATCTAACAACTTCTGAAATGTTCTCAACCTCATGAGTTAGTAATAATTACATCATTTCAGCTGTTAACACAATCATTTCCCATTAATATCATATATACATGCATATATCATATATCCATGCATTCAAAATGCGAAAGTCTGGCCAATGCCTCAACACATTCCCCGTACACTTATATTACTTGTTCATCTATTTGGATGCCTTCCTTTTCGACCCAAACACTACACCAAGAATATAATTATGTTGTGTTCATTAGTGTTAGAAAAAAGGTTGTAGTCCAAACATTATTAGTAGTAATAAGTTTTCCTTGGACACTTGTGTGGCACTAAATCCTTTCCATATCCAGCCAAGTCATGGCCTTATACATGACTAGCGTTACTGGTATTCATTCCTATAATAGGGTCATATCCTTTTATTGCTTTGGTTATTAGCTCATAACCAACAAATCCATAATATGCTATTACATCACATGTATGCATTCAATTCCAAGCAACTTTTATAGTTATTACAAGCCTCTAGCCTTTAATAATCTTGGTATAGAATGAAAAAGAAATAAAATCTAGCCTTTTGCACACTAGATCTTATTTCTTTTGCATTATATACCAAGCATATAATCATTTTTCTTCTTCATGGTTCCTTATTGATTTCATTTCAGAAAAATCATCTCCATACTTGAATCCTTTTGGATTGACATCCCAGTGTACCTTGACAATGCACTCATTGCTTTGGAATGTACTCAACATTTTTTTTTTTTAATTTATTGTTGTCACAGTTCCTCGAATGTTGCAGAAGAATTTGTATAACTTGGTATCCATCTAATGGTACTTTTCCACTATCTTAAATTACTCTTGAACTTCATCTAGTCTCCAATGCACTTATCTTTGTGTAATTCCTTTACTATGATCTTAATTTCATCATTCGAGACCAATCTGCACAAAGTATATTGATTTATGCATATGTTGGCACTCTTTACTTATATGCAACTTCATTTCTTCACCCTTGAAGTGGTGATATTCATACCATGCTTCCACTACGCTACTCTAATAACCATGATCAAAGTACTACCTCCAAACCATGTGATTGTTCCTTGGAGATGTTATCCTTTTCTCCAAGCATATACTCTTTCTTCCTTTATTAAGAGTCTGACATCTTGACATATCAATCCTTTTTGAAATGTTTTTTCCTTAATGTCCCACCTTATCTGTACATTAGCTACTTTGGGAGTGAATGGACTTTCGCTATTTCATTCATTATATGATCTACTCTTATGCTTAGATTCCATTGAGCACTATGAATAACATGAGTGGATTTCCTATAGTGGCTTCCCAAGATTTTATGGTTTCACCCAAAATCATACCCTAACATTCTTCAGTCTTGGCCTTTGATCATCTTGTGATTTATTCTTGACATAACATTCAATTTTTCAAGTTCCTCTACTCATTCATGATACCACTTCCAGAGTCTCTCATATTCTATAAAATCATACGTCCATATTCCCATTCTTTGCATCACCATATGAACTTATGATATATGCATTATCATGTATTGAAAATGGTTTTCTGACCTAGCATCCCCATATGATATGCAAAATTGGCATCTGGAATTCTTTTTTTCCAATCATAGTTCTATTAAAATTCCCTTATATTACTCACTGAGTAAAGTCATCTTCAGTTGGTAGCTTCCTCAAGCATTCATTCCCCATTTTGAAGAACTAACTTTGTCTTGTTCCTCATTCTTGAAGACACCAATTTTCTAGAGACAATTTGCTACGATTCAACATCAACCTTAATCTTTGTTTGCACTACATTTATTATATAAGATAACAATTCTAAAAATTCAGGTTAAAGCAAGCAGATAATTTGGGTGACATATGCACAAGTTTTCCCCTTTATGGCCACTGAAAATATTCTTTTTGAATTCCTATGAATTATTTTTCTTATATCATAATTATGGGTGATTACATGGACTCCTTAGTCCAATACCTTTCCAATGAATACTTTCTATCTCAATTCTGAGTTTTGAGCAGAGAGTTATAGTAATTTGATTATTACCCAAAAACTCCTTTTAATCACCTTTCAACCCTGTGCAACTCTAAATTGTGCTTAATCATCCTTACACTGTCTTTGACAATTTGACGGGATCTTAATTGCGTTCCTTCATGACCATATGTTGGATATTCTGGACAATTTTTATCTTCATCTTAGCTCCATGCTGTTAAATACATCCTACTGAAGTTTCATGCCAATTAGTACTTCTGGCCATGAATGCTACAGGTACCTTCTACCCCCCTCCTGTGCATTTTTTGTGTGTGTGCCCAGATTTCTAATTTATCTCCATGAATGTGTTCTATGGCTCAATATATTTCCATAGATTGCTCATGTTCCTCAATTTGATTCCTGAGCATAAAGTTATTGCCTTCAGAAGTTAACTAGGGCTTACAATTTACTCTCCATTGTACGAGTTATAAATCACTCATCCTAACTCCGTTTGACGAATGGGATACACTTTTATAAAGATATCATCAAGATATTTAATTTGATATACAAAAATTACACCTTGGGTGCACATTTTTCAAGTAACGAAAAACATTGTTTTGGGACTCAAAAATTCCCTACAAAAACATAACCTGGAAAGTTACACCGAAACTTTCCAATAAATTTCATTAATTTTAGATAATTTTAATTTCCTTATGCTGGAGGGGATGTTATCATGGCATTCGATTCCACCTGGCCACCAGACCTCGACATATCTTGGCCTTTTTCACACTCAACCCTGAGCTTCACATTCTTAGAAACTTTATTGTATTCATGGGTTCGTGGGTAGTGGACTCACGGACTCATAGCCTATATTCATACCTTCCATGAACCCGCCACCAATAATTAGCTTATTTTTCCTTCGCAGACTCACAGGCTCATGGACTCATAATCTTGTAACCTTCCTTTCATAAGTTTGTCCAAGAAGTCTCAACACTTAACCATTTTTCCATCTATGTGGAATCACAAACTTATAAACTTGTAACCTTCCTTTCATAAGTCTCTCTGAGAAATATCAACACTTAACCATTTTTTCATGCACACAGACTGATGGAATCATAATCGTGTAACCTTCCTTTCATAATTCCATCCGAGAAGTCTCAACACTTAACCATTTTTCCACTTCTTACCACAGTTTTGTGGGAGTGACAGTTGGTTTGCTGCATGTCTCCACATCAACTGCCACCTAGCACTCATTGCCACCATGTATATTTCACTATGGATGGAAATACACTTTAACATTTCACCACATCATTTTACACGTGGCCCCCATGTCATGTTGATGTCAACGTACGGAAAAATACTGAAAAGTTTCCAATTTCCCTTAATTTCAATGTTTTCCAAAATACCCAAAAATGCCCAATTCCGCTTAATTTCAAAATTTCTTTTTGGCCTCCATTAAATCTTTGTTACTAAGATCAATAGAACCAATTTCGTTATTTTGCATATATATTCAACCCTTGTACCTGTAATTTGATTCATGTGCATCAAAATCCTCATGAATTTGTCTTTGGAAATTGGGGCTTTTGCCCAATTTCTCCTAATTTCACCATGGCGAACTGCAAATTCCAAAATTTTGGCCAATTCATGCTAATAAATGCTAATTCAACCATTTTAGTGATCAATTGCTCGTGCACACCACTGGTTGATATTCCTAGAATGGATTCCATTCAATTCACCCACTAATTGGAAATATATTTAACCAATTTTCACCCAGTCTGCCATGGCCTTACTGTAACTTCAAATTTGACCAATTACATGTTTGAATTTGTTCAAAAAAATATTATAAATCAGGAATATCTCATCCCTGGAATAAATTTCCCAAATTCCACCTGAATTTAACAACAGAAATTGGGGCTTTTTCCCAATTTCACCCAGTTGCTCTCGATTTCACCATGAAAACATTGTAACTCAAACTTTGGAAATCTATCGACCATCTACATACTTGAATTTGTCCATTCTACCAATATAATTTGAAAATTTCCATTCTCTGGTTAAATTTCCCCAACCTGCTTGTGAAATTCCTCTCAATTTCACTATTGTAATTTCAAAAAACGAATTGCAGACATCTTTTGCAACTACATTTTGGCAATTGTTCACCCTGCTCTTTGTTAATTGGGTCCATGCAAGCTCAATGCTGAAAACTGGAGCTCTGGTACCACTTTGTAATGTCCCTAGTCACCCAGGCTATCCACGCCACACAAAAATATCCCAATTAACACTTTGATACCATTAAATTTACTGATATGCTTTGTAATGTCCCCATTACGAGAAACTCTACAAATATCCTCTTATACCATTTAATTAAATAGATTCTTTGCATATGAACAGAGTTATGTGGAATAAAAACAACACACAATGTAATACCCTAAGGACGTGCCCCAGTTATATTATGAATTGTAATCATGTTTTGTAGGTTGGTGAGGTGAGTGTTGATAAGTTGGTGGGCTTATGTGTTTATTAGGTCAGAGAGCCTAAGTGTTAAAGGCCAGGAGCTTGTTTTTGTATATGTAATTATGCAGAACATTAATAAAGATTAAACATCATTGCATGTAGACCAACCATGAAGAAAGAGTGATGGGGGACTAAGCTTCCACAGGGTGGGTAAGGTAAAAGGGGTTGAAAGGTTGGAAAGAGGGGCTAAGCTTAGGGACTTAAGTCCTTGAGAATAATAATTTATTATTATTCCAAAGCTGTGTAAGAGACATGTTTTTATCATATGTCCTCATAAAGGCAATGTGTGCCAAATGGAACACATGCAGCTCGAGGAAGACAAGTGTTGACCTGGGCACATGAAGTTAAAAGCTGAAGCGTCAACTTAGTTGGGGGTTTGTTCTGCCAGTTTCTCGATCCTCCATCTGAAACTGTGAAACCTATGTGATCAACCTCTATGTTTTTCTTACCCCACACCTTGAAACCAGTTGGAAAAACCCATGGACTGATCCTCCATCTAAACCTGTTTTGCCTCTGCATGGAACCTTGACATAACCACACATTCCTGAAAAACCAGAACCATGAAGTCGATCGATGTATTCCCGTGAATCCTGTGGCCTCTGTATTCGACCTTTACAATATTCACACACTCACTTGAGACCAAAATCCGTGAGTCATTCTATGTCTTCTGAGGAACCTGACACCTAGGTAATCACCTTAGCCATGTCGTGTTTTAGCGTGGGTTGTTTCTTCCTGCGGTGCCATGCCCATATGTTGTTCCTACCATCATCCCTGGGTGAATGAGTGTTGAATTGTTGTTGTTGTCCTCACCTGGCTGGAGCTAAGTCAAGGAGTGTGCTGAAGAAGTGGGTTGTCAGGATCGTGGTACAATAGGCAGGTTGTCAGGCCTGTGAGCAGCTCTCTCCAGGTGAGAGAGTCTGATGGGAAGTGGTTTTCTCCCAGAGAGAGTCCAGCACCAGCTATGGAGCTCTGAGAATTCCTGACCTGGCCTATTGTCGAGACCCAAAGAGGGAGGTGAAGCAACCGATGGACTATTCTTGTGAAGGTGTATACTCCCGGGTGGAACATGCATGTAGGGAATGAGAGTCCATGAGTAGTGGGCGTAAGAAGGATCCTGGAGAGAAGCCTTCCAGTTTCTCTGTGCAGTTTTCCTGTAACCACAACGTAGTCTAGGATTCCCTTGCCTTGGGTGGAGCTTAGTCCCATCTTGGGGGTGACCCACTGCTGAGCATGATGAGCAGTGCGGTCTAAGGATGGGAGGTTTGTGGAAGGTCCACACGTAGTTGGTGGAGTTACTCCAATTTCAAAGATAAGTATAATCATGTGTTTAATTTCAATTAAAATGCATGTCTGTGATGCTTGTATATTTTCATGTATTCTGCTACATGTATGAATTGATGTTAATTCCATTAATTATGTATGTTAGCAGTAATTCTGTGATTGCTTTGTATTGTTTGGTTAAATTTCATTAAATATGCATGTTATATATATATGTGTGTGTGTGTGTGTGAATGTTCTGCATAGTAGCATTGTCCGGCAGTGCGGTTGATGGTCGGGGACATTACAATATGGTATCAGAGCCATGGTTTCAATGTTGAGCCTGGATGGGCCGGATAAGTGGTCTTTGGACCCAAGGTTTCGAGTGGAAATGGTGTTCAGATGGAACCAATTTTGAACCTTAGAATGTTTCTGAGTGCCAAGGGGTTACTTGGTCATGTTACAAAGCTCAGGAGGAGTAGCGTTACGAAGCTCAGGAAGAGTAGCGGTAGAATACAACTGCATGTGGTGTGGTATTTGACCACAGAGAGAGAGAGCTCAACACTTGGGGTGTTGGAGCCGTAGGATCTATTTGGGAAAAAGGAGAGTCCTTTACGACCATCAGATCCATAGAAGGTGCAGGAAGGTTATCCTGGAAGTCGTTCGGAGTTCGACAATCGAGAGAAGTGGAATGCGCTGAGGCACAAACTTCTAAAGGAGATCTACACCGTAGATCATAGGAAAAGAGTCTGGACCGTTAGATCCATGTCCAGGAAGGCAAAGGAAATTCACTTTGGAGTATTTAAATTGTGGAGTGTGACAAACTCCCGAAGTCCTGAAGGCCGAAGTAGATCGCAACCATTCAATTGTGAAGGACACACGTCAAGAGATCATGTACTTCGGTTGGAAGTACTTCGAGAGGAGGAAATTGCTATGAGTTTGAAACTTCTGAAGCCTGAAGTTTTGAAGTGAAAGGGTAGATGTGGTGGGGCCAGATGACTTCGCCTGGGGTGACGTGGACCTTTCTAGGTGTACCACGTGCCATCGCCTTAGTTGATGATGGTTGTACTATGTGTGCTTGGAGGATATAGAAGATAGAAGTTCAAAATTTGAGAGATTGAAAGGGAAGCAAGCAGGAAAGCTTTTGAAAACCAAATCCCCAAAGTCCCGAAGCTTCGAAGTCCTGAAGCCCTAGAACTAAGACACCTGAGGTTCCATAGTGAGTGTCCACCGTTGAATGTTGAGTACATGTGGACGGTTGATCCACCCTACTACGTGAGTTCAATTACTCAGAAATTTGACGGATTGTTGTATGGTGCTTGGAAATATTCCGAAGCCGAAGGCCGAAGGCCCGAGTAAGCGCTTATTGATCTATCACTTGGTCACGAACCATGGTCGTGTGGGTTGGGGACTGAGAGAAAGGGGCTAGTGCCCAAAAACTCCGCAGAGAAGAGCCCCGAAAGGAAATGGAGTTTGAAAGATTTCTTGAATCATATTGGTTTATGAATGTTGTGGAAATGGTTAAGTAACGATGGTCTGACAAATTCCATTTGACTTCACATTGTGTTTGTAGAGTTCAACGAGTGTCAGGACCGCAACGAATAGCCACTGAGTGCAGAGAAATGGAAGAGGCACAGACTACTTCCAGTTCAGAGAATGAAGCAAAAGGAATGGATGTCCATCTGGGAGTTGAAGGATCAAACTCCAATGGACATGGAGAAGAGATAGATAAAGAAGGGCATATGATGAAAATCATTGATCGATTACAAAAATATTCCCAGACAAACCGAGAAGATAACAAGAAGCTTATGAAAGCTAAGGAACAACGGGTGAATTCAACTTAAAATTGAGGAAGATTCTAGAGAGAATAGAAAATAAGTTGGATAAGGAGAGTGACTCAAGAAAAACAGGGAGTTGCAGGATCCCTGAGAAGGAAGGAATATCAAGGAGTGTTATTAGACACCATAATCACTCCCAAGGTCACTCCAAGAGGAGGGCACATAGTAGCTCAAGCCCATCTCCTACCAGAAAGCATAGGAGATCTGGAGTGGATGAACTAAAGGGGGAAATGAACAAGATTAAGCCTCCTACGTTTGATGGAGAACATAAGAAGGAGGAAGATGCGAAGACATGGTTGCTTGGCATGAGGAAATATTTCCAACTACAGAACTATTCCTCTCACGATGAAGGAAGAATTGCATTGTATCAACTGAAAGGAAAAGCATCCATGTGGTGGGATCAACTTGTGCAGGTGCAGGACATTAGAGAAAAATATATCACTTGGAAAGAATTCAAGAGGTATTTCGAGAAGAAATACTTGACTCAGAGATACTATGACAAAAAAATGAAAGAGTTCTTTGAACTCAAGCTCAGTAGCATGACCATTGATGAATACGAACAAAGGTTTTTGGAATTGTTGAAGTATGTTCCGTTCATCAAAGATGAGACTGTCAAAATTCAAAGGTATATGAGTGGAATGCCACCTTCCATTGGAGACAAGATTCAGTATGATGACCCTAATACTATGGAAAAAACTATAAGAAGAGAGAAATGCTTATATGAACAACAAAGAGAAAAGCCTACTTTTTGGAAGGCTTGGGATGACCAGAATAAGTTCAAGAAAGAGAAGGGGCAGAAGGGAAATAAGCCTCCCTTTTTCAGAAATAGTCCTCAAGGACAACCATCATTTAGAGAGCTGAGAACAACTGACGTAGGGGGACAAAGGCCAAGGAAGACACCCATTTAGTGTTGGGGCTGTCAGGGAAACCACAAGTACAGAGATTGTACCCACAAAAATGGCAAAGTGAGAGATGTCCATAATGTTCAGCAAGATGAAATAGTGGAAGACATGGGAAATATACCAAGAATCTATGCAGTCCTGGACAACAAGAAATCAGAATATCAGTCGCACATTATGGAAGTGGAAGGTATGATCAACAACCATGCCTTTACTATTTTAATTGATTCAAGGGCTAGCCATAGTTATATAGATCCTAGAGTGGTGGAAAGTTTGCAATTTTCGAGAAGAAAACATGAAAAGTCTTGGTTAGTGCAGCTAGCTATAGGAACCAAGAGAAAAGTCATTGAGTTAGTTAAGTGTTGTCCAGTGGACATGAATGGACTGAGCACAAAGGATGAATTGAAAATTCTTCCTTTAGGTTCTTATGACTGTCTAATTGGGATGGACTAGTTGGACCAGAACCATGCCATCTTGGATTGTCGTAACAAGGCATTAACTTGACTGGATGAGGAAGGAAATTGGAAAACAGTTGAAGGAATTCCTAGAGTTGTTGCTATCAGAGAAATCTCAGCTATGTAGTTGAAGAAGTGCTACAGGAAAGGTTGTCAATTATTTGCAGCCCATGTGGAGGAAACACCTAAGGATAAGGTGTCGAGTATTGAAGATCATGCGGTACTAAAGGAGTTTGAGGATGTGTTCTAGGAGGTACCAGGACTACCCCCAAAGAGAGATACTGACTTCTTTGTAAACTTGATGCCTGGAGTAGCTCCAATGTCAAAAACTCCTTACAGAATGAGTACAGAAGAGTTGAAAGAGCTACAATTGCAGCTTGAAGAGATTCTGAAGAAGGGGTATATATGCCCAAGTGTGTCACCTTGGGGTGCCCTGGTCCTGTTCACAAAGAAGAAGGATTGGACGTTGAGATTATGTATCGATTTCAGATAGTTGAACAAAGTAATTGTAAAGAACAAGTATCATCTACCAAGGATCGATGATCTCTTTGATCAGTTGAAGGATGCTAAGATATTTTTGAAAATAGATCTTAGATCAGGATATCACCAGGTAAGAATAAAGGATGAAAACATCAACAAGACTGCCTTCAGAATAAGGTATGGTCATTATGAATTCACAGTGGTGACGTTTGGGTTGTCAAATGCACCTATTGTTTTCATGTGTTTAATGAATGGTGTATTCAGGAATTATCTGGACAAGTTTGTCATAGTCTTTTTGGATGATATTCTGGTGTATTCCAAGTCAGAGGAAGAGCATGAACAACATTTGCGGATGGTGTTGCAAGTGCTAAGGGACCACCAGCTATATGCCAAGTTGACCAAATGCTCGTTTTATCAAAATCAGATCCATTACTTGGGGCATATCATTTCAGAAGATGGGATAGATGTAGATCCTAAGAAGATTGAGGCCATCAAAGAATGGTCAGTGCCGAAGAATGTAACAAAAGTAAGATCCTTTATGGGTCTAGCTGTCTATTACAGAAGGTTCATTGCAGGGTTCTTGAGGATAGCTCACCCTATCACTTCCTTGCAAAGGAAGGAGAAGAAGTTTCAGTGGACAAAATAATGTGAGAAAATCTTCCAGTGATTGAAGCAGTTGTTAACCAGTGCTCCAATCCTGAGGATTGCAGATTTGAATGAAGACTTTGTAGTGTGCACAGATGCATGCAAAGAAGGAATGGGAGGAGTCCTCAGTCAGAATGGATTCGTAATTTGTTATGAATCTAGAAAGTTGAAAGAGCATGAAAGGAACTATGCAACTCATGATTTGGAGTTGGCAGCCATAGTACACGCTCTAAAGAAATGGAGGCATTACCTCATGGGAAGGAGGTTCGAACTAAGGACATACCATAATGGTCTGAAGTATTTGTTTGATCAGCCAACCTTGAATTCTAGGAAGAGTAGGTGGTTGGAGTTTCTTTGTGAATATGACCTTGATATCAAGCATATCAAAGGAAAAGAGAACAAAGTGGTTGATGCGCTTGGTAGGAGAGTGCATGAATTGCATGATACGTCCATTAGCATGTACGAAAATGATATTAAAATCATAATTTTGGAGGCTGCAAATGCAGATTTGCAGTACAGGGATTTGGTAGCAAAACTACAGTAAGGTGAGATGCCACAAAACGTGGAAAATTATAAATTAGAAGCTGATGGAACACTTATGTACAAGAACAAAATTTATGTACCTAATGTCTAGGACTTGAAACTTATGATTTTGAATGAAATTCATAATGTGCCTTATGCAGGGCACCTTGGATATCAGAAAATTGTGGCAGCAGTCAAGAGCCATTACTTTTGGCCAGGTATGAAGAGAGAGATTATTGAATACATCGCTAGATGTATGGAGTGTTAGAAGGATAAAGCTGAGCACAGGCACCTAGAAGGGTTGCTACAGCCTTTACCCATTCCTGAGTGGAAGTGGGAAGTGTTGACAATGTATTTCATCACAGGATTTCCCAGAACAGGCAAGCAACATGATTCAATCATGGTGGTGGTGGAAAAGATTACGAAAGCTGCCTATTTTATTCCACTAAAGACTACTCACAAGGAAGCTAATGTTGCTGATATTTTTATGAGGGAAATATCATGTGTCTGACAATTGTGTCTGACAGGGACCCGAAATTTACCTCAAAATTTTGGAAAGGGTTGTTCAAAAGATTTAGAACGAATCTGAATTTCAGCACTGCTTATCATCCTGAATCTGATGGGTAGACAAAGAGGGTGAATCGAGTAACAGAATACATGCTAAAGATGTATGTGATGGACAAACCATATAAATGGGAAGACTACCTACACTTGGTAGAATTCGCCTACAACAATGGGTATCAAGAATCACTAAAGATGAGCCCATTTGAAGCACTTTATGGCAGAAAGTGCAATACTCCACTAAGCTGGGATAATCCAACTGATAGGGAAGTAGTTGGGCCATAATTTCTCAAGGAAATGGAAGAGAAAATGTTGAAAATTAAGTAGAATTTAAAGGCTGCCCAACACAGGCAGAAATGTTATGCTGATAAAAATAGAACCCACAGAGGGTTTAAAGTGGGCGATCATGTTTTCCCGAAAGTGAAAGCCAATAGAAGTTCCCTGAGGCTGGAAAAATGCTCCAAGTTGGTAGCCAGATTTTGTGGGCCATTTGAAATCCTAGAAAGGATTGGACCAGTTGCATATATACTTGGATTACCTTCATCCATGACTGTACATAATGTGTTTCATGTTTCATTTCTTAAGAAATATATACCTGATGCTAATCATGTTATCGATTGGAATGTGATTCAGGTGGAGCAAGAAGCTGTATTGCAAATTCATCCCGTGTGCATATTGGACCAGAAAAGAAAACATCTCCAGAATCAAGCCATAGGGCTTGTAAAGTTCGAGTGTAACTAGTACGGTCCTGAGGATGCGACATGGGAACATGAAGATGCTATGCAGGCAGAATACCTGCATCTTTTTGAAGATTTTGAAAATCTTGTTGATGTTGTGTAAAGAGTTTCACTGAGGACAGTGCAAAAATAAGGGGAGGGGATTGTAATAACCAAGGACATGCCCCAATTATATTATGAATTGTAATCATTTTTATGCATTGTAATCATGTTTTGTAGGTTGGTGAGCCAAGTGTTGATAAGCTGGTGGGATTATGTGTTTATTAGGCTAGAGAGCCTAAGTGTTAAAGGCCGGGAGACTGTTTTTTTATATGTAATTATGCAGAACATTAATAAATATTAAACACCATTGCGTGCAGATAGACCACAAAGAAAGAGTGATGGGGGAATAATCTTCCATAGGGTGAGTAATGGAAAAGGGCCTCAAAGGTTGGAAAGAGGGGCTAATCTTAGGGGCTTAAGTCCTTGAGAATAATAATTTATTATTATTCCAAAGATGTGTGAGATACATGTTTTTATCCTAAGTCCTGGGAAAGGAAATGTGTGCCAAAGGGAACACATGCAGCTCCAGGAAGAAAAGTGTCGACCTGGGAACATCCAGTTAAAATATGAAGCATCAATTGAGTGGGGGGTTCGTTCTACCAATTTCCCAATCCTCCATCTAAAACCGTGAGACCTCTGTGATTGACCTCTATGTTTTTCTTACCCCACACCTTGAAACTAGTGGGAAAAACCCATGGAATGATCCTCCGTCTGAACCCTTTTTTCCTCTGCGTGGAACCTAACTACACATTCCTGAAAACCAGAACCGTGAATTCGACCGGTGTATTCCCATGAATCCTGTGGTCTCTGTATTCAACCTTTGCAATATTCATGTACGCACTTGAGACCGAAATCCATGAGTCATTCTGTGTCTTCTGAGGAACCCAACATCTGGGTAATTGCTTTAGTCATGCCTTGTTTTATTGTGGGTTGTTGTCCCCTACGGTGCCATGCCCATCTATTGTTCCTACTATCATCCCTATGTGAATGAATGTTGAACCATTGATATTGTCCTCACCTAGATGGAGTAGAGTCGAGGAGTCTATTGAAGAAGCGGGTTGTCAGTACCATGGTATAATAGGCAGGTTGTCAGGCCTGTGAGTAGCTCTCTCTAGGTGAGAGAGTTTGTTGGGAAGTGGTTTTCTCCCAGAGAGAGTCCAGCACCAGCTACAGAGCTCTGAGAATTCCTGATCTGGCCTCCTGCTAAGACCCAAAGAGGGAGGTGAAGCAACCGATGGATTGTGCTTGTGAAGGTGTATACTCCCAGGTGGAACAGGAATGTGGGGAATGAGAGTCTGTGAGTAGTGGGTGTAAGATGGCTACTGGAGAGAATCCTTCCAGTTTCTCTATGCAGTTTTCCTGTAACCTCATCCTAGTATAGGATTCCCTTGCCTTGGGTGGAGCTTAGTCCTAGCTCGGGGGTGACCCATTGTTGAGCGTGATGAGAAGTGTGGTCTAAGGCTGGGAGGTTTGTGGAAGGTCTGCACATAGTTGGTGGAGTTACTCCAATTTCAAAGATAAGTATCATCATGTGTTTAATTTCAATTAAAATGCATGTATGTGATGCTTGTATCTTTTCATGTATTCTACTGCATGTATGAATTGATGTTAATTCCATTAATTTTGTATGTTAGCAGTAATTCTATGATTACTTTGTATTGTTTGGTTAAATTTCATTAAATATGAATGTTATATATATATATATATATATATATATATATATATATATATATATATATATATATATATATATATATATNATGTATGTATGTATGTATGTATGTATGTATGTATGTATGTATGTATGTATGTATGTATGTATGTATGTATGTATGTATGTATGTATGTATGTATGTATGTATGTATGTATGTGAATGTCCTTCATAGTAGCATTGCCCTACAGTGGGGATAATGGTTGGGGACGTTACACACAACAACAACAATTCATACATAGAATTAATAAAAAAGATTTCATGATAGAAAACTCATAATTACACACGGAGTAATTGAAATAAGCACATGATAGACACTTATCTCATGAAATAAACACCAACTGCATGAATACCTTCACATTCCTCCCAACCATAGACCACACTACTCATAATCTCAGTAGTGGGTCACCCCTGAGCTATGGCTAAACTCTTCCTAGGCAAAGGAATTTCTAAGCTAGTCTAAGTTATGTCAATAAAAAACAATTCTTAGAGTCAGATGCCAACTCTAGAAACCAACCTACAATCCCTCATCCCCCACATGCATGTCCCACCCCAAGAAGTGTGCCCCTTCTCTGCTCAACATTCCTTTGGCTACCCCATTTCCATTTCAGGGCTTCAACAACAAGCTGGACAGGGAGTCTCAAATCCCTGTAGCTACATATTGGCACCTTGGAAATTAATTCCCAGTAGTTCTCTCACCTGGAGAGAATGCTCATGAGCCTGACAACCCTCTTCGTTGACCATGAGCCTGACAACCTGCCTCTTCGACCATGGGCCTGAAAACCTACCTCTTCAACATCAACCATATCAGGTACAGGTACTTCAATGGAAACTGTAGTGTATCAGGGATGAAAGGAGAGAGTGAAGGAATCCTCCTCCTGAAATGATGGGAAATACAATAAATCTCCATCTTATAAATGCATGTGCCTTTTATGACACATGGAACTCAAAGAATTCACTTGTCCCCACTTAAGAAACTTAGGATATATTCATATCCATAAATTTAGCTTTAAGGAATATTAATACAATATTCTATTGGGCTTAAGCCCCCTTAGCTTAGCCCTTTCCTAGACTCTTAGGCCACCTTTCCCTTTCTAGTGGAGTTTAGCCCCCCATCTCTCTTGTTGGGTTGGTATGTAGCAGTGATGTATATTATTAACAGTATGGGTGTTTACATATTACAATAATAGGCACGCTGGCCTTTTAGCAATTCAGGCTCTCCAGCCTAATAATCACATGGGCACTATGTCCTATAATATCTTGGTTCACCATCCTATAAAACATATGTACAATTACACTAGGGATTAACCTAGGGCATTGCAAGTTTGAATAAGAACACTCGGTCAAATATTTCATGGCACCAATTAATGAGGATAGAATGTACCCTTAACCATACTCCCTGATTCCCTAATATGTGAGAGTGATCTCCTCGAGTGTTGTTCTCGGTGTACTATAGCAATAGGATGGTTGATAATATAATGTAAGGTTGGTTTCATGTGCACATAGGGAGCTTTTGATATACCTGAAGGTACATGCACTACAAGGAGAACACCTTGTAGCAGAGGTTTTTAGGGAACCTCTTCGAAAAATGTATCCCTTCTCTATTCATAGCAGAGGTTGTTAATGAAGGCGGGTGGCTAGAGGATTTTTTGGGGGCTTTTACATCAGTGCAACGAAATCTGACAAATGCATTGGTGCACTCACAAACATAATGGCCCTGTTGAACTAACAAGGCACACCAATAACCATTATTAATATAAAATGATAAAATATAATTTTTAATTTAAAAAATAAAATAAAATGCATATCGGTAATCCACACTAAATTAAGGGAATTGGTGCACGTTTGAAGGACGACTAAGAATAGGTTAGAACAATTGGTTATTCAATAAATAAAAAATAATTAAAAAAAAAAAACTATTCTAGTGCATTGAAAAAACCTAACTGTCTTGGTGCATACACAATAGTGGCACACCAAACAATAATAATGGTGCACTTAATCGTACTATAGATTCGAATATTTTTAACGTTTAACCAAAAATCCAATAAGTGAATTACTCATACTACCATGCATCGGTACATCTTACTGTATGGCACACCACAATAGGGTAAAATAAATAAAGCGTACTAGTGCATTTGGATGCATCTTATTGTCAGGCTCACCATGCTAGCGTAAAATAACTTTTTTTACCAAACTAAATTTTATTATCACATTTACTTCTATGCTTCCAACCACTCACACAAGCACCAATGCTCACACTCCTACAACCGCCCCATTTGTAGTGCTCTACAATGTTGCTTCCTTAGTTCAATAGCTTTACCGATAGATTCCATTCATTTTCAAATTTTGGAAAATAGTGCACATTTTCATTTTTTCTCTATGGGGAATCTATGTCTCATCGGGCAAGAAGAGGCTAGGTAAATTGTTTGTTACCTCCTTATTTTCAATTTCATCCTATTAAAATTTAAAATTGGGCTTAAATTTGGCCTTTTTTACATTTAACAAAAATCGTGCGATGTGCTTCACGGGTTCGGATCGCCCTGGAATCAATGAAGCATATGGAAATGTTCCTAAGTGTCTTTTCTATATCACCTATTGAATTACTGATTGCAGTGGGAGGTATTATACCATCAACATTGGGTAGTCGATCATTAATATAATGGGACAATGTGATATGTCGAGGGTTCTCCTTCAACCCTTTACATTTTGAACAACCACATACTACTGGGGTGTCATAAAAAGGATCCAATTATTGGTGTAATACCATTGACTCAGGATGGTTGTTGTAAGATGACATGTCACAATTGGAAATATAAGAAGTTGTCCACTTTCATCAAGCATCTTCCTACGTTATCTTTCTCTTGATAAGAACTTGCGACATTTTTAGAATGGTGGAATATCTTGTGTATATGAACTCGATCTCGAATCAGGATCTTGCAAAATTCAATGAACAATTATTCAAATGCACATGCATAAAAAACACAAATTCGATTAGATAAATGACTTAAAAAAAAAATCTAAACTTACTGCAAATAGAGGGGGAGAACTTGAAGAACTTGAAACTACACGGAATGAGTTGGAATATGGAGAATTGGTCATTTGATACTATAATTTGTTTGTTTTTTCTTTTTTTTTTTTCATTTAAGCCAAAACCATCATCAATACATGAATAAATTCTTAAAGTAAAGTGTGGGAAGCATAGAACAATCTAACTTCAAACATAATTTCAAATGACCTTTAAAAGTTATCAGTGCACTTAATTATTTTATGACATGACACAACAGTGCATTTGTATATACACAATGTGTTGGTGTGCTAAATTATGAGAGGCGTCGAAGATTGACCTACATTTTTGCCTCCACAATATTTTAATTGCAGAGGTTTACATTTGTATTTTTTCAATTAAATTGTTTGCGCACTTTAAACTATATAGAGCACCAAAAAAGTAAGTTGCAAAAAAAATAGCACGTGTTTATCATCAATGTGTCGAAATATACAGTGAAAAAATGATCGGGAATTTCAATTTTCTAAATGTATGTGTTTATAAATGAAAACCTTAATTCTGATTTCATTCTTTTGCCAAAATCTAGAGGGGAGATTTGTGCAAGAGACATTTACCAGCAAAAAAATTGGAGTGGGTAGATTGTTTTTAAAAGACAAATTTGTAAGGGATCACCGTAGGTTACATACAAATGTACAGAGGAGAAATTTCAAGTATGTGATTTCATTCTATTGATCATATTGATATTTCCCCTATTTGATTCAAGCAATTTTTAGTACATTCTTCGAAAAATAAAAGTGTTTCATAGTTACCTTCGGTATTGGAAGCCCTAGCTTTCTTGTTGTTTCTCTTGGTTACCCTCTCTATATTTCACAAGGAGATTTTTTTTAAGCAATATATTTTTATAGGGTTTCTTTACTTGTATATGAGGCATTTAGTATATATTGTAATGGGACCACTCATTGCATTGGATTATGAACCATGTTGTAGTCAGTTGTCTTTTAAAAAATGCTTTCACGGTTAGCGGTGCACATTGTACAGAAATAGTGCATTGATGTCTATGTTCCTATCAATAACATGGTTGAGTTTAAATTGTAAATAACATTGTTTTTAATACCGAAAGAATCATGTTTTAAATTTGTTCACAGGTTCGGTGATGCACAATAAACAATAATGAGACATCATTGCTTCTATTACTATATAGAGAACTGCATGAATAAAAAAAATCGATTTCAAAACAACACGATAATCATATATTGATGTGTATAAATATGTTTAACGCACTAGTGCATACTATTTTATTATGTACATTGAAATCTTATTTGGCAAAAAACATTTCATAATTTATATATTTGATGATTCTTGGATTTTTTTTATAGAAGATGGCCGATAGAAGTTCAAGGAAAACAAATTATTGCAACGAGCGTGATAGTAGCTTATCCCAATAAGAAAAAAAGACAAGTTCTTTAAGTTTTATTAAAAATTTAATATATGTGAATTATCGATAGGTTTAAATTAATGATATGCATTGGTTAAGACGTGTCATGCAGAGAAAAAACTTGAAGAAACTCAATTAGATTG
>ML789086.1:723654-762315 GCA_009831015.1 Picea engelmannii | reverse complement strand
ACAAAATACATGAATTAACCATACTTTACCTTATGACCTTATTACTGGCAATTGGTAGCGTTCTTGTCATTCACTCAAGCTTTAGGTACGTCCAAAAAGGTAGGTGAAGAGTAAAATAGGGTAATGAGAATGTCAATTTCAGGTCTCAACAAACAGAGCAAGATATAAGTAAATATAGATGTGGAAAGAAAATGAACATAATTTGACTTGAAAAGAGCTACGATAGGCAAACCTTTATTGATATTCAAAACTAGATGCAATGTTCATTTTCCTCTTGGATGGGGCAACCTCCAACGTGAGTAAAGCCAACGAGTAAAGCCTCAAATACAATAATATTCACTTGACAACCTATTACATAGCTTCTACTACTATATGTAGTTTCTAATTGACCAAAACCCTAACCACCTAGTGGACCTCCATAATGAGGCCTCAACCATTAACTAGTGGACCTTCTTTAATGATGCCACTTATGTTTATTGCTTTCACACACTACTACCTTGTGGAGCCTTATTTAATAAAGATGAATCTCACTATATTAAGTGACAATGCATTCCAGGGGAGATAGGGAGGGACCCTAACAATGTTTGTTGATAGCCCTGTGAGTCCAGAGACAAGACATTGGCAGCCTCAACCTCTATGTTTTAAGATTTCATTGAAATATGTCCAATTAGCAAGCACACTAGTCACTATATTAGACAGGTATGAACAATGTGTTGCACCAATGTGTATTTGGGTTGACAACTATAATCTAAACAACATTTGATGCTAAGGAACTTGCCATTAAATCACAATAGATAACGTAGAACGGCCCAAAAAAATATATTATATATATTCCAAATACTAGTGACCTGTGACTAATTGATTATGTTTCAAGAAATGAATTTATTTCTATTATTATTCAAAGCACCTTAAAATTTTATAACAAACATTTAAATTTTAACCTATTTATTATCAAAACAAAGTATAACTCTCTTTTTACATATCGAAAAAGTTAGTCATTCAAGAAAGAGCTCTTTTACACTAAAAATCCTACACTTTTTGATGTCACAAGATCCTAATTAAGCCCATTTATAAAAAAAAATTGATGAGAAACTACCGTTTCGGTTTTTCTCTAATACATATGTTTTTGAAAACAAAGAGAAATTTTTTCTATTATCCAAATTATTCCTAGTTGCTTGAACATCTTGAACATCCTGTTGTGAGTTATTCCCAGTGAGCAGTGGTGTCCATTCAATTTTTTTTCGTTGGGTACATCTCTTATGCTGTGAGCATGTTGTCCTCTAAATGGATGGTGGTGGAATTGTAGTCTGTATCCATTCTTTAACTTTTTCCTCATTCTGTCCAGTTCTTGCAGAGCATATACAATGCACCTATGCCCGACAATGTATCGTGTATTGACTCCACACGCAAATAGATAGATAGGCTTGGAGCGACAAGGTTGTTGGTGGGCCAGCATGGCTGAAAGGAAAAACGCGTGGAAATTAATTTGTGGTACTACATTTCGATTCATAAATGTTTGATATGTTCTACTTTTTAGTTTTTTTTTTATAATTGTTTTCATTTCATTTTATCCCACATTCGGTTATGAATGATTGGATCTGTAAATTTGAGTGGCTATGTTTGTATAATCAAAATGTTTAAGATATTTTTTAGCAAACTAAATCCATTTATATATATTCAAAAATACAATTTAAACAACAAAAAATAAAGATTTTGTCCAAATTTACATTACTTGACTCCTACCAAAAAAATAAAAAATAAAAAGGTTAGCACATCTAGGTCCTTCAAAATATCTCAATAAAATATTTAAAATACTTTTGATATCAATTTAAGATATCAAATAGTAATCGTCTTACGGTTTGTGTAGTGTTAAAATGTTGTATCATAAGTTTTACTTGAAAGAAAGATATAAATGTGAAAGTAATTCGAATATTTAATGAAACAAGGTTGCGTGGCAACGTAGTCCCTGTCGGGTTGAAGTGGGACAGGAAAAAGTAGTAGAGGCAGATGGAAACTGCAGCGAAGATGTGGCAAGTAGCATGAAGCACATTTGGTATCCATGCAGTAAATGACGCATAGCATGTAGAGTACCATTTATTTTTTGAAAGTATATAACAAAATACAATCTGTGCATAGTGGAAGAAAAAAATTGAATATTTAAATGCATTTTTCATATAGACTAGTGAAAGATAAAAATGTATGAGGACATAAATTTAAAAGGAGATAAGAAAACCGTTTTATTTGAAATATGTCAAAAAATAAAAGTTTGTTACATATTATTGGAAATTTTGAAATATATCAAAAAATAAAAGTCTGTTACATATTACTGGAAATTTCAATGTGTTTGTCATATAGAATGGGATTGGGTCTCTCGAGGACCATAAGAGAAATATGTACAAGAAATAGGACTGTAGAAAGAAGATAGAGTCTAAGAACTGCAAAAAAAAAAAATTGAAAGGTATAAGTGTTTGGCTACACATTTCCTTTTAAAAAAGTGGAATAACTGGGTTGATAAACAAAGCAGGATGCGATCAGTAGACTTACAGTGATGGTACATATGAGCCCTTTTTCTATTTTCTTGCAACTTCCATTTCATTGATATCATTGACGGCTGCTGGAATCGTGGCAACTGCCTGTTGCCTTTCGTTGGCGGCCTGCTTCAATCCCCTTTCAAGCCATTCTTCAATGTAGCTTCTCATTGGGGTGATGTTGATCTCATTCTGGATTTTTATGTACTGGACGCGTTTGGTACCGGATCAGACAACAACAATCTTGGTGCGCAGGTATCAGATCATGACAGAGCTGGTACAGGAACGCTAGACATCTAGGGGTCAAAGATTCACATATGACAAATTGAGCATTAGTACATGAAATATTTAGTTCCTTAACTCAATAAACCACAAAATACATGAATTAACCATACTTTATCTTATGACCTTATTACTGGCAATTGGTAGCATTCTTGTCATTCACTCAAGCTTTAGGTACGTCCAAAAAGGTATAGGCGAAGAGTAAAACAGGGTAATGATAATGTCAATTTCAGGTCTCAACATTCCCCCATGCCAAAATCATTGCATGTCCTCATGCAACCAAAAAAGAAACCCAAATTTTTTCAAAACTTGAGACTGTGTTCTTTACTTTGGTGGATCAATGATATTGATGGCTGAAGCCTCTTCTCTTAGCTCCCTTTTGATGACTCTAACATATTGTAGGAGTCGTAATACCTTCTTGAGCTTGTTAAAGGTCTCTTAATGGTCGTCTTGAATTTGTTAGCTGGTTGCTTTCAACTGCTCATTTTCCTTTTTGATATATCTATCCAAGAGTTGATATTCCTTTACTTCCTGTTGAAGTTCCTGATTTTGTTTTTATAATTCCCCAATCATTTTCTTCATTTGTTCTTTTGTCAAGTTCTTTGTTGATTCTACCATTACTGGCTGGGTGCACTCCCTTTCCTCGACTTCCTCCCTTATCCCACATAGGGTAATAGTGGCTTGCTCTTCGGTCAGACTAGGGATGTCATCTTGAATTTGTAGATCCTCAGAAGGGGAGGCAAGGTCGATTGGATCTTCTTGTGTATGAGGGTTAACTATTGTTTTTCCCTTCTTTTCCATGCTCCTTGTAGTTCTTTTACAAGGAGGTACCGGATCAGGGATGTTTACAGGCTTCCTTTTCTCCCTCTCTAATTGTGAAATGGTGATAGGAGATTGTGCCACAGGATGTTTACTTTTAGTTCTGAGTTATGCTTCCTTTCCTTCATCATTTTCTGATGGTCCTCTCTCTCAACTGTCACCGTGGAAGTCTCCTCAACTAATTTGTTTTTACCTTTTAATTCAGATCTTTTAGAAGTCTTTTTGACTGTGGAGGAGGACCCTGCCTTTTCATGTTGGCTTACTACCCTAGATGATGGTGGAGTTGTTTTATCCTTCATGCTCTTTTTCTCTTGGGGTTCCTTACTTTTCTTTAGACCATGCTGGGTTTCCTCCACAGATTTGTTTCCCGTGGGAAGGTGTTGTGTCATAAGGGTTTTCCAACTAATCCTTTGTTTCCTAAGCTCATGCAAAACTAGCATTTTAATGAAACCTTGATGGTAGATGCTAGTCTTTTCTATTTTGGAGATGGATTTAACACCCCTTACCATTTTATTCAAACCCATCCATAGAAAATAGGGAAAATCGATTTCAGGTCCTCCTTCAAAATGCAATAGGAGCCTAAGGTGATAAATGAAAGTCACGACATACCTTCTTTCACATGTGACAAATCATTGAAGACTGGTAATCATTGGGTGGTATTCTTCTTTGATGTAGTTTCTAGGGATCCCTTTCTTTCAGTCGGGGTGCTGATGATCTGCCTTCAAGAATTGTTGGCACATCTCTTTGTTAATTCCCACACCTTTGAAGTATTTATCTCCTCTGCTAGGCAGTCTTGTAACCTCCCTTACAGTTGCTTCATTAATTACCAGTTGTAGATTGCCTATACATGCAGTCTCTCCATCATAACCTTGTATAAATTTCTGAGATATCTTCTCATTCCAACCTGCAAAGTTTTCCAGAAATGGCATCCATCCTAATCTGGCATATTTTTCTTGACATAATTGGTATTCCTCGATTTCTCTATAAATTTGGAAAACTGGTTCGTGTCTCATAACGACCATCATTATAAGTTGAAAAAAAGGGTTGGGCTATAGCATAAGGGTTTACTGAATTGATGGAGGGTTTGGTACCGGAAAGGAGTAGGCTCATAAATGGAGAGAAGCTCACAACAGGGGGAAGTATGGTGATGGTGTTGCGAATGGTAAGTTTAAGTGAGGGTGCTTGCAAGGAAAAATTATGACCAAATGAAGCTTATCTGGATGGCTTCGCCACCAGATAAGATATTTAATTTCTACCCGTTACTATAATGATGAGGATAAGACGTCGGGTATCAGGTCATCATTTTAGAATAGGTGATTGGACTTTCGGGGGGAGAAAAGATCGTGGTTCATGATATACGATGGGTTCGTGAATTTGCTTGAGGACGAAATATATTCATGGCTTATCATTGCTATGCATGCGTCATATTTTGATATGATTTTTACCTTTAACCATGTTCAAGAGCTATGAGAGGATTAATTAGGTTTAGGCATATAGGTGTGAGGGATAGGTGCATGGGTTTAATACTAAGGTCGTAAGATCTAGTATAGCTTTTCATATTTATTGTAGTTTTATGAGCATAGGAAAATAAATACCATTTTACCTTTGCTTTCACCTTTGTATGATTGATACCCATAGCATGTGTGACTGCTTGTAAATTGTCAAAATTCATTCTTTTAGACCAAAGTTTCTTGAAAATTAGGTACAGGAATGTCCTGTACTCCTGTTATTCTGTGCTTTTGTTCTTTGTATTTGGTTCTGTAGGTGGATTATATGAGTCTAGAAAAGAGTTCTGAAGGGGGATCTTTGACCTTCCCCCATGCCAAAGATGTTGTATCTCTGTAGGCAAGAAGATTCAAGCATGTTATATTATAATGGAGAAAGATGATAAGAGAAAAAGAAACTAATCAAAGTTTTAGAAGTACAACTTTTCACTTATCATATGATCTTATGCCAAAAAAAAAAATGAAATTGCCTTGCTTTTAATGGATTATTGACAGAGGTAGCATTTAGCAGTGAAACATGAAAGCTTGCATCTTATGCCAAAAATGAAATTGCCTTGCTTTTAATGAATTATTGACAGAAATAGCATGCAGCAGTGAAACAGGGGAATATATATATTTTCCAGAAGAACAGATCCCACCTAACTTGCTTCAGAGTTTTACTATCATTGGATTTTATAGATAAATTTCATAATATGAGTAGATTAGGCTCTCTAGTTAGGGCTCCACTCTTAAGAATTTTCCTTATTAGATAGTGTAGGGTTTAGATGTTAGACCAGTAGGTTGACTTAGGGTAATTCTCAAATGGACATTTTCTTGGAGAATTATATTGTTGATTCATCTGGAATTTTGTATCTCATAAAAGCCAATAATGACCTTTACTCTTTTTGTTTTAGATGGAAAAAAGTGGATTTTTCAATCAGACAAGTATAGATGAGACATGTTTCAACCAGAACCCATTGCCAACAAGCCTGTTCAGTACTCCGGTGGGGTAGTTGTGATAATTAGTGAGAGGTGCCTTCCCCAGGCATAATGCCCCATTGCCAACAGGCCTGTTCAATACCCTGATGGGTTTGCCTAGTCATACCATAGACTGGTACCCACTGCCATCAAACCTGTTCAGTATTCCGACGGGTTAGTCTCTTAAACCCTTTTTCCATCAGAGGCTTCTTGTCCATAGTCACCTATTTTGGTTTGTATTAAAGAGTTCTTTGCACGGTGACAGGGGAGGCTCGTCTGAAAACCTTTTTACAGGGTGGGATGGTATTGGGTTGGAAGGCATATACTCTTCTTTTGTATGTCTTTTAAAGATTTGTCTGAAGGAAAAACAAACTTTTATGCACATTATTTCTTTAGAGTGATCCAGATGTATAATTTTGTCTAAAGTTGTCCATAAGAGAATGACCTAAAGTTTCCTTGGGGTACTGGTGCATCCTCTTCCATAAAACTTTTGGTAGTGTGCCCATGGTAGAGAGTGTTCATATACTCATATGTTACTTTTTAATAAGATAATCCAATGAATACTATTGAAGTCTGGTTAGGGTGAGATAGTTGCATATGGGCTAATATATTTTTTCTTTAAATCATGCTGAAATACTGGGTAAAGGCAACTTCTAGTCTTTAAAGTGGATTATGGTTCTTTGAGCAGTCACAGGTAAAGATTGTGTCCCTCTTTTTAGTTTGTTTTTAAGTAATCAGAACCAAAAGAAATTAAAATAATTCTTAGCAACAGAACCGAAAGAAATTAAAATACTTCTCAGCAACAGAACCAAAATAAATTAAAATACTTCTCAGCAACAGAACCAAAAGAAATTAAAATACTTCTCAGCAACAAAACCAAAAGAAATTAAAATACTTCCCTTTAGTTGTCAACATAAGTGCTACTATTTGATAGTGCTTTTGGCTTCGTGGTTCCGTCTTAAGTGGTTGTTGCATGGCTTCATACTTCAGATTAATTGACATAAGATTTTAAAATATGCTTTGTCAATATGTCTTGATAGTACTGTAGAAGGACAGACTCTGGTACTGGACTGGTACTGGACCAGAACAAGATTTATGGTACCGAAACAGAACAAAATATTTTTGATGCTTACAACTGATATTTAGCAAATTCATGAAGGATCAAGTGGATTAAAAAAATTGCTTACAAAAGAAAAGAAAATTTGCGAAAGTAAAACAAAAGGAGGTAAGAGTGTTTTGTTACCTTCATCTTATTAACAAAATTCGATCCACACCTATGTACAAAAAGTTTCAAATAAACCAATCAATCAATGTGGGTCAGTAGGAGGATCTCTTGCCTTATTGATCATCTGCATGTCTGAATTCTATAGTATATGAGTCAAGAATTCTTGTTTTGATAGAGGTTTGTTGTAAACTCGCAATCGGTGACCATTCACAAGTAGTGGTGTATGTTGTTCATCAATTGTCTTTATCTTGATTGAACCGTTATCGTAGATAGTGTCAATTTTGTAAGGTCCCATCCAACGGGTGGTTAACTTACCTTTGAAGTTCTTGAATCCACTGTCATACAATAGGGCCCAATCTCCTTGTTGAAAATTTTTCTTTTTGAGATACTTGTCATGCCATTTTGTTCTCTGTTCTTGAATGAGGGTAGTCCTTAAGTGCTTCTTGCCTGGTTTCATCCAACTCATTAAGCTGCAAGAGTCTTTGTTGTTGGGCTTCATCCAAGTTCATGCCAACTTGTACTGCAGTCCTGGAATTTTATGGGGAGAAGCACCTGCTTCCCATACACTAACTCATAGGGTGTATGTCCCGTTGTATTCCTCCAGGTGATTCTATAAGCCCATAAGGCTTCTAATAATCTGTCAGCCCATTCCTTATGGTGCAGTTGTACTATTTTGGTAAGAATGGACTCAATAACTTTGTTGGTGGGTTCTACTTGTCCATTTTCTTGTGGATGATAGGGTGTATATTTCTTGTGTTTGATTTGGTATTGTTCTATAAGAGCTTTGATTAGATGAGAGGTAAATTGAGTTCCCTGATCAATCATAATTTCTCGTGGTACACCAAATCTAGTAAAGATATCATTAAAAAGGAAATCTACCACTAATTGTTCACTTGCAGCCAGTAGAGCCTTTGTTTCAACCCATTTAGTCACATAGTCAGTGCATACAAGTATATACTTTTTCTTTTTAGATGCAGGGTTAATGGGCCCTACAAAATCTAATGCCCATTTCTCGAATGGTTCAATGACTATTTGGGCTTGAAGTGGAATTTGATCTCGTGCAGTAGGCTTACCCATTCGTTGACATTCATCACAATTGGATACATAGGTTTTAGCATCTCTGAAAATATGAGGCTAGTAGTAACCTGATTGCAGAACTTTGTAAGCAATCCTTTTGTCTATGAAGTGTCCTCCACAGGGGCCATCATGGCAGGCTTGTAAAATATCATGAATTTCATCTTCCCTTACACATCTCTTGATCACCAAATCTGGTCCTATTTTGTAGAGGCAATCATCGTGCCACATGTAATTTGCACTTAGTTGAATTACTTTCTATTTTTCTCTAGGAGACAATTTCTGAGGCATCCTTTCTTATTTTTTACATTTTTTTTCTCAATTATCAATTTTTTGGACTGGATGTCTAAAAAAACGATCTGGAACATGAAGGATTCATCTTTGTCAAAATTTTCGATATTGGATATGTCCATTGGATGACTATGTTGGATGGCATCTCTGGGCTGATCAAGGTAGCGAAGCATGCTATCCAGATCAGTGTCAAGTTCCATGTTCTCACTTTGAATTTCTGACTCTTCCGCCTGTCCCACATTTCGTTTTCTCTTATTGTCTATTGGAAGCTTGTGAGAACTATCAATTTTAGAGTGAGGAGGGTCATTTTATCCTCCTTTTTTTGAAGAATTCTAAGTTTCTTTGTTGTTGTGGTGGGCCATTGGAGCGATGCCCCGAGATGTCGTACTTTTTGGGGTGTTATTCGCCGATTGAACAGTCTTGTCACTGGGGCCTTTCCCCTGTTGCCTGTACAATTTAGTGCTACTTTACAGTGTATCTAGGTCACTGACATCCGAAGCAGGAGTGTTGTCGCCAATGTCTCTATTTTTGGACATGTGTTTTTTTGAAAAAACAATCTCCGCGGCTAAGTGTTTGTAAATGTTGCCGAAAAATATTATCGGGGTCGAACCCTCTTATGATTTCAACATATCTCAGGTTGAAGTTGCTAGAATGCACTGCGAATTCATCAATTTTGTTGATGTTTTTCAACACAAACTCTTTGACTTTCCAAGACAGAGGAATGACCTGTTTTTTTCTCTTCTTTTGCAATAGATGCAACCAATAGTTGTATTGCCATGCTACTTCTTCAACAAACATTTTTTCCATAATGTGACGTGGAAGGAGAGCAGGTTTTTTTGTGGAGCCAAAAATTCTTATCACAGTGTAATTATCCAAATGTTCAAGTGTCCCCTTCTTGTCCAAAAAATTGGTTTCCTGTTCAGATATGCGGGGAGCATCTTCTCCTAACAACAAAACTTTGAAAATAGACATGAATCCATTAAAAACCTTATAAAAACAGTGGGAAGCCTTGTGCTTCCACAAGGCCTGGTACCAGAACGTTACTGGGTCGAATTCCCAATTGACATTCTTGGACAAAGACAGTTCTGGAAACTGGCAGCAATGTGCTATCACAAAAACTAAGTAGGATGACATATAAAATTTATTTTCCCTTTTGATGCTTGATAATTGGGAACAGATTTCATGGGAAATTAACTTGCCCCAATAAAAAATGGCTTGTTCCTTGACTATGAAATACAAAATATAAAGAACCATCCAGGAAACAGTTGTTGTGGACTCATGTCTAGTTATCCTTGTAAACAACCAGGCAATTTCGTGGAATGGATTTCTAAATGAACTAACCTAAAGATTATGATATCTTAAGGAACTAGAATCGGGTCTTCCAATAAATGGGGAAATAATTCCAACCTGTTATTATGCTTTTCTAGGAACTGTTTGCAATATTCTCCTTTGAACATCAATGTTGGCTTTGACAATCTTAACATCTGGCGGAAGACCTGAGGTGACAAAGAAACAGAAGAGTGGTCCCACAGTGGAATAATTCTTTTGTCTAAAATAAATTTATCAATGCACCAAGAGACCAGGTCCTTACATTCAAAAACCTCAAGGACACATCTTGCACGAGCAATCCTAGAGGTCCAAATTACTTGGTTCTCTGCAACAGGGATTGAGTAATAAAAATATGTCATGAACCATTGAAAGTTCTGGTCCTCGTGCTCGAATATGTTCACTGTATCTCCACAAAACTGTTGTCGAGTTGATGCCATAGGTTTATGAGAACGTTGGTTTTCTCCAGACAATGGTTGAAATGAACACTTAGAGCCGATAATGTAACTCTCTGCTAAATCTTGGTTAAATTCTTATGAATGGGAAAGCTCCTCGTGTCTTTCGTTGATTAATGACAATCTGTATGGGTGGTGCATGATGAACTGTTAGCAGTAAAGCTTACTTATTTCATATTTAGAAATGTGAAGGTAGCGAGTACGACAAAGAGAAATTAAGGATTAGAGGTTTCGTGAACGTGCCAAGGCGACGACGTGCAAACGACATTTCATGATTTTGAAATCAACACTCAGAAGGGATAATATAACCCCCCAAAAATATTGGTTTAATGCGTATTAATAGGAGATCTCCTCGATCCTTTCACCCATCAATGACAATCTATATGGTTCCTGCATGATGAGTTGTTAGAATTAAATGTCAGTAATTGAATATTTAGAAACAACATATGTATATATATATATAAACATTTTTATTTTCTTTTATTATAGACAAGTGTGAAGGTCATGGAGACGGGGGAGAGTAAGGAATGAATGGAAAGGTCTAAAAAGCGGTCAGATGGGATTCAAAATAGGGTTACGGACATACTCAAGATAGGTGAGTGTTCCATGGTCAAATTTTATGTATCAGAATTTTTTACTGAAAAACGTGTAAAACGAAAGAGAGCATGATGGGGCAGTTCAGCGGTCAGTTTGTATATTTGTGGAATTTTGGGAAAGTGGTTAAGTATGGAATAGAGAAATGGTTGGGTAGAATCATTCTCGGAAGCGAGGATTGAAGTTTTCGTGAACGGACCAACCCGATGATGCGCAAATGACATTCCATGATGTTTGAAATTAACTCTTGCTAATTGCATGCCTATAAATAAGATCTTATATATAATTGATAATTGCTAATTGAAAAAGGGTGCAGACACAAGAAACAACGATTAGGAACTTGATATTTCTTGAACCCGCCAAACCGACGATCCGTGAAAGAAATTCGAAGAAATGGAGAAGTATGGAAAGCAGACAAAAGGGCTTCAAAATGGGGTGACAATAGTTCCACAGAAGACGTGAGGACCCAACAGTTAAATTGTATTTCTCAGAATTTTTTAGTGCAAAATGTGTAGCATGAAAGAGGGAATGATAGGTAGACCATAATATGGAAGACGGTATGATCTGAGTCTGGTTTTAAATTTGTATATCGCGGAAGTGACAGTACTATTCGCAGGTCATGGAACAAAAGAAGTCCAATCTATAGCCCACCCATCGGGAATCCGTGGTCAGAGAAGTGTCTAGGTATGGAATGGGGAAGCGATCGATCGGTGTCGCGATATATGAGCATGAGTGCAAACGTGAACCCGCAACTCTACCTATGCGCACAGCCAGATATTTTCGAAAAAATGAATAAGTGACGAGAAAGATAAAGTTCAAGGAAAAGAGAAACAAATATTTGGCTAAGTATAGAAGACAGAAAAGAAGGGCCAATATATTCACATCTGTAACAGATATCCCATTTTCCTTCCTAGATATATACTTGGAAAGAAGTATGAAGGTGGCGGGCACATAAAACGACGATTATGAATATGATCCATGAGTTTACTTGGTTCTTGGTTGTATGCTTCGTCTATCAATTTGCATATCGCAGAACTCCGAGTCATTTTTTTAGCTAGCCAGCCTGCAAGTCTGACTGTCAATTTGTATAGTGCGGAACTCTGGGTGTTGTTTGTAGGACATGCAACTATAGAGGAAATTATTTTCCCTTTAATATAACTTATGTGACGCAAATGTAGTATGTGGCTCGTTTTATAACTTTTTCATCCATAAACAATGGCAATATTGAGCTCGCCAACTCTAGAGCCCGTGCGTCAATTTGTATATCACGAAGCTTTGAATGTTGTTTGGAGGTCACGGAAAAATAGAAGTGCAATGTTGAGCGAGCCAGTGCGCAAGTCCGCCTGTCAATTCATATATCATGGAACTTTGGGTGCTACTTGTAGGACACAGAACAATAGAGGGCCAATTTAGACAAAGGGGAAGTGCTCGGTAGAAACCCGTGAATCCACCAACCTGTGCAGCAAGGAATTTTCAGAAAAAAAACAATTAAGTAACCAGGAAGAGAAACTACAGGGGATAAAAGAATGGGAAAATAGAAAGGCGAAGGGCAGTTTTCGTAAGCACAAATCGGTTTCAAACAAGCCCCATTGTTGCAAAACCATCATTTTCTACTAATTGTCAGCAAATGCTTTGTTGAAGATTAGATTTTATTGCAACGTGTGGGTGTAAGTATGTTCTTGATACATTCTTCCATGACTGTAAGATATTAACTTAAGTATTAAACTTCATTTTCTACTAATTGTTAACAAATGCTTTGTTGAAGATTAGATTTTATTGGAACGTGTGGGTGTAAGTGTGTTCTTGATACATTCTTCCATGACTATAACATATTAACTTAAGTATTAAAATTCTTGCATTATGGGTTGTTATCATTAAAACTTAATAATTGCATGTCTAGAAACAAGAATGACAATTTTGCTGCAACATTGTACTTTGGTATTGCTATGTTCTATCTGCATTGCGAATAGAATTGAACGTTGGTTTGAAACTATGTGTAATCCATTTTTTGTTTGCGTAAAAGCATGGTGGATTGACACAGTACATTGTCATATAATTGTTGTATGTTCGATCTTAGAACAAATTACCTAAGTAAATACAATATTGTAGAACTACGAGACCACTGAACCATGCCAATGAGAATGGGCGTTAAATCCAGAAAATAAGTAGCAACGAAGACTCCAAGGAATTTTTTTTTAATAGCAAATCCATTAAAAAAAACACCGAGTATTGTACATCTATCCTTAAAAATTGGACCCAGTTCTTTGGGCCAAAACATTGAACGTATCTGCCACAAACACAGGCACGAGATCTGCAGTATGCAGGATCCTTGCAGTTTTCTCCTTGATGAATCATCCTTTGGTAAAATTGACAGTTTTTAGAAGATTCTCGTGAGGAAGAAGACAAAAAACATTGGAGGGAAAATGGAATATCCCTTAACTAAAAGTTAGGAAACAACTAGAAACCGCCTCTGTGCAGTAAAAAAAAATCAGGGACACAGGTTGCACGTGCAATTTCAGAGACCCAAATTAGTCCATTCTGGGTGGAAGGAGATGACTAGTAGAAATATGCCTTGCACCAGTGGGATTTTTGGTCCTCATTCCCAAAGATGTTAATTGTATATCTAGAGAACATGACAGTAGTCCCGCAATTGAATATTTTTTTGGCTTGAAATATATCTCTGGGGGCATCAACATATCATTTCCTAACAGTGAAAGTCTTCTACCCAGAGAAGACTAATTTGGACCTCTGGAATTCCAACTTTCGAGCTGCAAAGAGGTTATTTTGTTCAGCGTCAGTTTCTTTTCTGAAACTCCTTTTGGTGTTGTCAGGACCACCATCACTGAGTCAGGAAGTTCTTCCCGTTATGGTTGATTTCAATTTGGGCGTAGGAGTGGGAACAGTCTCTTCATTGCCATCATCCATTGTCGTATCATCGCCCATCATATCATCTTCTTCTGGCTCGAAATCCATGACATCAACCTCTACGCCAGCCATCAATGCAACTGGGAGGTTCTCTGAGCAGGCAGGGTTGCCTTGGAATTCTTTGGCTTGAAATATATCTCTCAGTGTACCAAGGGACCATCTCCTTTTTTGCTCTTGGGTGGAGGGAGATGAGTAGTAAGAATATGCCCTGGAATACTGGAACCTCTAGCCATTATGCCCGAATGTGTTTACTGTATCTGGACATAACTGCTGCCACAAGTTAACGAGAATTTTTGTTTGCTCCAAACGATGTTTGAAATGAAAATTGGGGAAGGATAATATAACCCTCCGCAAATTATGGTTTAATGTGTATCAATGGAATATCTCCTCGAGCCTTTCGTTGATCAATGACAATCTCCAGGGTTTGTGCAGAATGAGTTGTTACCATTAAAGCTCACTAATTGCATATTTAGAAAAAAGTGCGAAGGTGGCGGTGACGACGAAGAGAGATTAAGAATTAGAGATTTCTTAAATGCGCCAACCCATCAGTGCACAAAACAGATTGCATCATGTTTGAAATGAATACTTGGAAAGGATAACACTCTTCTCCACAAATCTTGGTTTAATTCGTAGTAATGAAAAATCTTCTCCGGCCTTCCAAACATTAATGACAATCTTAACGGTTCCTCTAGGATGAACTACTAGCATTAAAGATTAATTATTGCATATCTGAAAATAAGTACAAAGGTAGAGGTGATGGCAAATTGTGACCAAGCATTGTACATTTCATCCACCCGCCAACTCGCGAAACAGATTCCAAGAAATTCCCAAGTATGGAAAGTGGTTGGGCGGGTTAAAAAAACAAAGGGCATAAGATATACCCAGGAGACCTGAGGGGCCAATGGTCATATTTCATCTCAGTGACATATATCAGTCGTCAATTTGTATGTCATGGAATTTTGGGTGTTGTTTGTGCATAGGGGAACAACAGAAGCACAATGTCGAGAGGCCAATTTGTATATTGTTGAACTTCTGGTTTTGTATATAAAAGAATGAGACATTCGGAAAAAGGACCAAGTAAACAGAAAGCGAAATAATACGAGATGAAGGGGAATTTGTTTTCTAATTTGTAAATCGCGGAAGTCCGGGTGCTATTTGCAGGCGGCGGAACAATGGAAACGTAATGTTGAACCCGCCTATGTAGGAAGCCGCGATTCAAAAATTTTCTTCAATATGAAACGGGGAAGTGATCGATTGGGCTGGTGATATAAAAGTAACAATGGAAATCTGAAGACGTTAATCCGCCAAATCCTACACCTAGACATTTTCCAAAAAACGAGTAAGTAAGGAAAGGGAAAGCAGATGGAAAAGAGAAAGCGGATGGAAATTTTCGGGAGCGGGAATTGGTCTTAACAGTAACTACGAAGTGAATTAAACATGTTAACAGGTTCTTCAATCAAGGAATAGATACATCGATCGATGTTTATAGTTTCTAGGATCTGTTTGTATAAAAGAAGCATCGAAAAGTTACAAGAAAATCATTTTTTGGATGTTTAAGTAAAGTTTCTGTATTGTTAGCTTCATCGCAAATATAACAACGACGAATTTGAATTTTAATGTCCTCTCATTCATATGATTGTTCCATTATAATTCTCATAGTATATATTCTTTTATTTGAATTTGCTTGCTAATTTGTGGATAGCGGAAGTCAGGGTGTTGTTTGCAGGCTGCGGAACAATGGAAACACAATATTGAACCCGCCTATCTGGTAACTCACCTATTCAGAAAACCGCGAGTCAAAAAGTTTGTACAATATGAAATGGGGAAGCGGTTGGTCGGGTTGGTGATATAAAAGTAAGCGAAATCTGAAGACGTCAATCCCCCAACTTCTGCGCCTAGAAATTTTCCAAAAAATGAGTAATACATACTAAATATGTACTTCTATAAAGTATGAACATGAGATTTTATAGAGCATGTACAGATCCCACATTCCATACTTAGCCACTTTTTGGATCACGGGTTCTCGGGCTGGCGGGCTCAAAATTGGGCCTCTATTGTTTTGTGGCCTACAAATAGCACCCATAATTATGCGATATACAAATTGACAAGAGGACATGCAGGCTAGTTGGCTCAACATTGCACTCCTATTGTTTCGTGTCATACAAACAACACTCAGAGTTTCGCGATATACAAATTGACAAACTGACTCCAAGGTTGGTGGCCTCAATATTATGATTGTTTACGTATGGTAATCCCTATAAACTATCTAACATTATCTAAAAACATTATTTTCAATACTAAATTATTAATATTAAATATTGATATTGTACAATTTAATTAGACAAAAAAGTTTTTACAATATGAAATGGGGAAGTGGTCGGTCGGGCTGGTGATATAAAAGTAAGTGAAAATTGAAGACGTGAATCCGCCAACTTCCACACCTAGAAATTTTTCGAAAAACGAGTAATATGTACTAAATATGTACTTATATAAAGTATGGACATGAGATTTTATAGAGCATGTATGGATCCCATATTTCATACTTAGCCATTTTTTGGATCGTGGGTTCTCAAGCTGACGGGCTCAAACTTGGGCCTTTATTATTCCGTTCCCTACAAATAACACTTAGGATTCCGCGTTATACAAATTGACAAGCAGACCTGCGGGTTGGTTGGCTCAACATTTCACTCTTGTTGTTCCGTGTCCTCCAAACAACACTCAGAGTTATGCGATATACAAATTGACAGACGGACTCTAGGGCTATCGGCCTCAAGATTGATGTTGTTTACGGATGGTAATCCCTATCAACTATCTAACATTATCTAAAACAAATATTTTCAATACTAAATTATTTAAAATACAGACGGTAATCCCTATTGTTTTGTGTTCTACAAATAACACCCAAGAGTTCTACGATATACAAATTGATAGGCGGACTTGCGGTCTGGCTGGCTCAACATTGCACTTCTATTGTTCTGTGTCCTCCAAACAACACTCGTAGTTCCGCGATATACAAATTGATAGATGAACTCCAGGGCTGGCGGGCTCAAGATTGCGATTGTTTACAGATGGTGATCCATATCAACTATCTAACACTACCTAAAAACATTATTTTCAATACTAAAGTATTAGTATTAAATATTGATATTGTACAATTTAATTACATAAAATTATCAAAGAATGTAAATACATTATTTAAAAGAAAAACCTGCGTATTCGGAAACTTGCATTCCAAAAATTTTGTATAATATGAAACGGGGAAGAGGTCGGTCGGGCTAGTGATATAAAGTGGGTGGAAATTTGAACACGTTTATCCGCCAAGTTCCGCACCTAGATATTTTCCAAGAAATGAGTAATACATACTAAATATGTACTTTTATAAAGTATGGGCATGAGATTTTATAGAGCATGTACGGATCCCTCATTCCATACTTAGCCACTTTTTGGATCGTGGGTTCTCTGGTTGGTAGGCTCAAAATTGGGCCTCTGTTGCTCCATGCCCTACAAATAGCACCCAGAGTTCTGCGATATACAAATTGACAAGCGGACTTGCGGGCTATTTGAATTTTAAGGGCCTCATGTTGATATGATAGCACAATTGGACTTCGGCCAATTTATATTCGTTTATTACAATATGAAACGGGGAAGTGGTCGGTCGGGCTAGTGATATAAAAGTAAGTGAAATCTGAAAACGTGGATCTGCCAACTTCTGCACCTAGAAATTTTCCAAAAAACGAGTAATACATACTAAGTATGTACTCTTATAAAGTATGGACATGAGATTTTTATAAAGCATGTATGGATCCCGCATTCCATACTTGGCCACTTTTTGGATTGCGGGTTCTCGATCTGGCGGGCTCAAAATTGGGCCTCTATTGCTCTGTATCCTACAAATAGCACCCAGAGTTTCGCGATATACAAATTGACAGGCGGAATTGCGGACTGGCTAGCTCAACATTGCATTTCTATTGTTCTGTGTCTTCCAAACATCACTCAGAGGAAACGAGTAATACATACTAAATATCTACTTTTATAAACTATGGACATTAGATTTTATAGAGCATGTACGAATCCCTCATTCCATACTAAGCCAATTTTTGGATCACAGGTTCTCGGGTTGGCGGGCTCAAAATTGGGCCTCTATTGTTCTGTGCCCTACAAACAACACCCAGAGTTCCACAATATACAAATTGACAAGCGGACTTGTGGGTTGGCTGGCTCAACAGTGCACTTCTATTGTTCTGTGTCCTCCAAGCAGCAGTCGGGTTTCCGCGATATACAAATTGACAGATAGACTCCATGACTGGTGGGCTCAATATTTCCATTGTTTACAGATGGTCATCCCTATCAACTATCTAACATTATCTAAAAACATGATTTTCAAATACTAAATTATTAATATTAAATATTGATATTGTACAATTTAATTACATAAATTATCAATATTGAACCCACGTATCTGGTAACTCACCTATTCGGAAAACCATGAGCCAAAACGTTTGTACAGTATGAAATGGGGAAGCAGTCGGTTGGGTTGATGATATAAAAGTAAGTGAAATCTGAAGACGTGAATTCGCCAACTTCTGTACCTAGATATTTTTCGAAAAATGAGTAATACATACTAAATATGTACTTCTATAAAGTATGGACATGAGATTTTATAGAGCATGTACGGATCCTGCATTCCATACTTAGCCACTTTTTGGATCGAGGGTTCTCGGGCTGGTGGGCTCAAAATTGGGCCTCTATTGTTTTGTGCCCTACAAATAGAACCCAGAATTGTGCGATATACAGATTGACAAGCAGACCCGCAGGTTGGCTAGCTCAACATTGCACTTCTATTGTTCTATGTCCTCCAAACAACACTCGGAGTTCCGTGATATACAAATTGACAGACGGACTCCAGATTGCGATTGTTTACGAATGGTAATCCCTATCAACTATCTGACATTATCTAAAAAAAATATTTTCAATACTAAATTATTAATATTAAATATTGATATTGTACAATTTAATTAGACAAAAAAGTCTTTACAATTTGAAATGAGGAAGCGGTCGGTCAGGCTGGTGATATAAAAGCTAGTGGAAATCTGAACACGTTCATCCGCCAACTGCCACACCTAGAAATTTTCCGAGAAACGAGTAATACATACTAAATTTGTACTTTTATAAAGTATGGACATGAGATTTTATAAAGCATGTACGGATCCCTCATTACATACTTAGCCACTTTTTGGATCACGGGTTCTCTGGCTAGGCTCAAAATTGAGCCTCTATTGTTTCGTGCCCCACAAATAGCACCCATATTTTCGCGATATACAAATTGATAGGCGGACTTGCAAGCTGGTTGGCTCAATATTGCACTTCTATTGTCCCATGTCCTCCAAACAACACTCAGAGTTCCGCGATATACAAATTGACAGACAGACTACAGGACTAGCGGGCTCAAGATTGTGATTGTTTACAGATGGTCATCCTATCTAACATTATCTAAAAACATTATTTTCAAATACTAAATTATTAATATTAAATATTCATATTGTACAATTTAATTACATAAAATTACAAAGGTTGTTAAATCGCTTATTTTTTTTTAAATGAAGGAAACAAAACAAAGTTTTTAAAAATTCTATCACCGCAAGCATAACAATGATCAATTTGAATTTTAAGGGCCTCTTGTTGATATGATAGCACAATTGGACTTTGCACAGTATATAGTCATTGATTTCAAATTATTCCAGGAGATTAATTTTACCAAGTTCATCGATCAAGGAAAAATGTTAAAACAAGCCACATACTACATTCGTGTCACAGTGCCATACAAATTATCAGGCGGATTTGCGGGCTAGCTGGCTAAAAAATTGCAATTTTATTGTTCTTGTGTCCTCCAAACAACACTTGGAGTTCCGCGATATACAAATTGACAGACGAATCATACAATGAAGAACCAACTAAACTCCAAACAGACTGCAAGCAAGTTCCCACAAGGTTCCATAGAGTAGGAAGCATCGACCTTTGCATCAAACAATTTGATATACAAAGAAAAGACGTCGTGGCATTCATTTTCTCTTACATTTGGTATATGTTCCCAGTAGAAAATAACTAAGGCCATGGGATATATGGGGTTTGATGCCATGCTTCCCATTTTTGAACCGAACAATATTATGTGCATGCAATATCAAGTACTCGATTCCGACAAACATTCATCTGGATGTTGAAGAAATATTACAGAGACACATCAAATATTTTCGTTTCCTGCCAAAGTTTGATATGTATTTTTTTTCGCTTCTTCAGCTGATATGAAAAATTGCATTGTCCTCGTTTAAGGTAAATTTGTTGTGTATCGGAAAGGCATGCAACATGTAGACACTACTTGCCTTTTTCTATAGATACGTTTCATACGACAATTTTGCCAACCTAGGAAGCACATTTTGTAACAGAGGTTGCCTAACTGTACAATGCATGGTTGTGTTGCCCACGGTTTGGATGGAAACATTGAGACAATGTCCATATATATATGGACATTTTTCACCGCATCCCAGACAATCAATCATATCATCACTTATTAAAGCGGAGACAGAAGCAGGAGAGTTGCATTTCACACATACAGGTTCAAAGGGGGTCGAGTACACATTCGCTGCAACCAAAACACATTCAACCTGGGAATGTGAGCATAGGAATTAATACATTGAACAATATAATACACAATTGCACCCCCCCCCCCCTTAAAAAAATAAAATAAAATAAAGCAAGCCGCAAAAATTTGGTGAAGGCTATTTGTATAAGCAAAGTGAGGATGCTTTTGTGGATGTATACGCACAACAGTTGTAGAGCTAGCTAGTTTCTTCAGATCTTGTACTATATATGCTCGCAACTCTATTACAAACGTTGCCTGGCTTGTGCCAAAGATCCTTTATATAACATCCCTTTTATTTGTTATATTTTTTAAGAGCACAAGTGGAAACTTCCCTTTATGCAATTGTTGTTCCATTGACGAAAAAAAAATTGAATAGTGTTGGCCCTTGACCAAGTTTTGTGGAAACACTGGTCATGTTTGACCAATTTTGGGACTTAGACAGGTTGGTCAAAGACAGAGTGCTAGGCGAAGCAGAGATCACGGTATCTCGCCACCTTTTGTGGACTTTTTGGGTTAGGGTTTATGTAACAGGTATGGGATGTTGGCCCATGGGTTTACCCATGCTTAGGCCCTTTTGTAATGTATAAATATAAATCTAGGCGATGTAAGTAGAGGAGATATGCGATGCTATGCTAATTGCAAGTGATGTAAGTAGTTGGATCTATGTGATTGAGTAAGCTCTATGCATACCATGTGTTGCGAACTTGCAGAGCTGAGTGCAAGTGATTGTAAGAAAGTCTTTGTGTTGTGACCTAACTCAAGGAAGGAGGATCTGGCGAGGTGTGTGCAGATCTCATGTCCTATGCAGAGTGTGTTTTGATGCTCTTTGCATATAAGGATATTGATAGAAGATAATAAAAAAGACAAAGAGTTGGTGGACATATCCCCACACTGGGGGTGAACCACGTATATCCTGTGTTCTGATTGCTTTGTGTGATTGATGAGATTTATGATTAGTGTTGTTATCTTTATGTATGTTTAGATGCATCTAATATGGTAGATTAGTGCTTAGTGATGTGACTGAATGTTAGATCTGATCTATTTATATATGCTAAGTGCTTAAATGTCTTAGATCTTATTGAATATTGTGTTGCTCTGTAATTAGGGTTTAATATGCGATGTGAATAAGGGTTAAATACTAATGAATGATAACTTCTAAGTGCTTTGTTAGAGTGTTGTAATCACAGATCTGTGTCCCATCTAGGTTGTAGACACTTGAGTCCTACAACCCCCCCTGCATCTACCTCGTCTGATACTTCATCTGCTTCGCAGGTGTTGCTGAAAGGGTCGGTAGTTAGGGTTTTGTTGGTGCTTTGTTAAAGCATTGAACTTTGGGTCTACCCATGTGCCAACAAATGGTTCCATTGCCAGGACCTGAAACTGTGATTGCTAGGAACTGAAGAAAAGAGAAACCTTTGTGTGTAAATCTGTTGTTGCGGTGTGCAGTATTCTACTTGACTTGCAAAGCTCTGTGCTAAGAAAGGAATCATATCTGAAGAAAAGAGGTAAGATCTTAAAGATTTGTGCTCTGATAAAGGTAAGATAAGTGGAATTTTTTTTTCGAAAGAATGGATCTTGGTATGTTTGATAGATTTTGTCCTAGTCTAAAAATTAGGGCACAATTAGAATGAAGAAGATATGAAATGAATAGATCTGATAGAAATAGTGAAAGAATGTTATTCCTATGCATAGAAATAATGTTTGGACTAACAAGTGGATGCAGGATCTTAGAAAGAATTTTTTGCAGATTCATCACTGTGATACCAGTGCGTAATACGGGAAAGGTTGGGGATCGTTTAAGAGAAAGAGAGGATTAAATATTTGTTATAATTGCAGAAGACCGAGACTTCTTGCTAAGGAATGCCTTGGTAGAGGCCCTAGTTGTCTTTGTTGTAAAGCTACTGGACATGAAGTACTGGATTTCCCTAGAATGATTGATAAAGTTGAAAAGATGAACACAAGACAAGAAAACCCTGAGGAAGGTCAAGAGACTAAGAATATGCTAAAAAACCAGAAAGAATCAGAGGCTATATTATTACAGATGAAAGAAACACTAAATGATCACAAAGACACCAGTTTACCAGAGATCTTAAAAGTGAAAGAGTGCATAGAACCAAGAATAGGAGACTTGGACATAGACTGTGTATTGGATGCAGAAACACAAGTGAATATCATGACAGAAAGAACTTGGGAAATTTTGGGAAAGCCAACTATGGTTCTTTCATTGGGAGGAATAGGATTGTTTAAAGGAAAATTGACAACCCTATGTGGAAGACTTACCCAGATACCTATGAGTGCTCATGGATCTTCGACAAAGGAAGAATTTGAGGTCATTAAGTTTGTTGAGAACAATGCCCCATTTTCTCTTTTGCTAGGAAGAACCTAGATTGAGAAAGATCAAGTGAGAAGGAAAAAATAAGAGGAAGCTATAGAAAAGAAAAAGAAAGAACTAAGGGATTTCATGGCTAGGAGAATAGCACACTTAATATAAGAGCAGGAGGAGAAGTTGAAGCTACTAAGAGCCAGAGGCCTAGCTGTGGAAGTTGAAAAAATGCAAGAAGGCTTGAGAAACCTATCCATGCAAGAGAGTAGAGCATCAACTCCAGAAAGAGAAGAAGTATTACCCTCAAACCCTATGAAAGAATATCATCAACGCGAAGTTCCTATGTTAATAACAGACAAGAATCAGAATGGAAAGAGGAACCCAGTAACCCAGATCATAGCGAAGAAGGCTAGAAAGCTCAGTAAGAAGAAAGCAAAGCTAGAAAAATTGCAAGAGGTACCAGAAAGGAATTCATAGAAGGAACATATATAGAACTTGAACCTCACCGGGATATCAGAATAGCACAGATTGGCACTTCTCCATGGTGAAGCGATATGACCATTGGAGGCATCCCGACCGATTAGACCGACGCTCCAGAACGACTAGAAACACAGTTATTGTCGGAACGATCACCACTGGACCATTGAGACCATGCTCTAATGGATGGAATCACATTGATGAAGGATTTCTTGTCCGTTGGAGGAATCGGTTACGACGTTGTCTATTTATCTCGTCAAATTTTGCACCGAGAACACTTTTGCAAATTGTATCTGAGCCCACAGAGAATTCATTGTTATCACGTTGTGCCTATTGAGACCCTGCCACCCATTCTGTTACATTAAGTGTTTGATCACCGACCTGAGATACCTGATCTCGAGCATGCACGTTGGACAACATTAGCGCAATAGAAAAGTCCGTCGAAGAAATCCTAATAGAACTCATGGCTTAGAAGGTGATGTACACAGGAGTTCAAGCCTTGTCAACGAGAGGAGTGAAAGCATCCCCGTTGACTGCTCATGGATCTGGACCATCCCAAGTTGCGACAGAGAAACGAACCAAGCATCATGATTACTTGGCGAATGCGAAGCTCATCCCATCAATCCTGCCTGACTACATCCCGCCTATGGCTAGTGCGGTGAGTCATGACAGTGTCACGAGGGACTTCGACTACACATTGATCACTGCATACCTCCCGAAGGGGATACATATAATCAAACTGTAGTTGGAGAGGATTCTAATGTTGAATATCAACGACTATAACTTGGGAGACTGCAAGAACTATGGCATGCTCACACCTCGTAAGTATTTGACCAAGACAAAGGGGAAGAAGTCGAAGATAATCCCCCATTTGTGGACCATGGACATCACGAGGTCCACGATCCTCAACATGATGAAGTTACCACACTTTGGAAGGCATCGGGAGGTTAATGCGCACATTAAGCTCCTATTGTCATGCTTCCATGGCGGTTATCTGTGGCTGGACAGACGCATCACTGTAGATCTGGTGTTGATCCATAGGATCATCGAATTAAGCATGCAAGGACCAGACCCACAAGACTTTTACCTAGGGAAGGTTGCAGAGCATGCCCTGGAACAGACAATAAAATAAATTTATGGTGATGTGGAAAAGGGGAAGCGGGGCTACAAGGTAGCCTCCATCCAGAATGGCGCAGTGTGCCTAGATTTCCAGTTGATCGTTGGTAATATCATAAGAAAGAATCAACGTAGGTCACGAGGTTTGTCATCGACCTCGCAAAAAAATGCGTGGAAGGGATACAAATGAACTAGGTGAGCTACATCATCAACCAGTTAGAGAAAGACTGTCGTGAAGCTCAGGATCAGGGCTACGAATTCCATTTCAATTAGTTTTCGATCCTCATCGCCTTCATTGCTTGGGAGATGCCAGAAGGAGTGACCTTCCCTTAAATTGAGTCTTCTGAACCATTAGCTGTGAATTTCACTATGCTCTGGTATTCGAGCGACATGGAAAAATAATGTCAGTCAAACACGGTGTTCCACACCTATTACCTGTAGCTAAAGAGGGCTATTAAGTCTTTCCCTCACATGACGCTGAATACCCTGCACAGTTTCAGTCTCATTGCGAAGTTCCGCACAGATAGTTTATTTATGTCACTGCGTGTGGAGACGAACATAAAGAACAACTCCAATACTACTATAATCTCATAGAGGAGGACATGGAAGAAATAACTAAGGAATGGCATACAGAGTTCCTCATACCAATCAACCAAGCATAAATGTATGATCTCGACCTCATCGGAAGTCCTGTGGTCACTCACGAAGAGTATGATGCACCCGACAGCAACAGAAGGAAGAAGAAGGAATAGGTACAAGAGCTAAAAAGTGCATCAGAAGAGACTGCTTCAGATTCACTTGGAGAGGGAGGAGGTGATGAAGTAGACAAAGAAGAGGAAAACAAGGAAGAATACAAGCAAAAGTAGGGTGAAGTAACACCACCTAAGGATCCCATTGATGAGGCTGAGACATCCAAGAAAAAAAATATTCCCCCACGAAACCTTCATCGTGGAAGAAGTCAAAAGATAGTAAGCCCAAGTTGTAGATTGTGCTCACGGTGGATGACATCGACCTCATCATCACCATTGTATCAAATACTTCAGAGGATATTTTACAGCGTAATGAAGCAAAACAAGAGACCATGTATGATAGGATCGAAGCAGAACTGAAAGGGGAAAACAAGCACTCTACTCCATTCGTGCAGTGTCTACTTCACCACCATCATCTGAAGGAATTGAGTTGGGAGATGAGCTTGCCCAGATATGCAGAATAACATATGTGACCGAAGCTTGCCTTCATCGTGTCTAGGACTAAAAATAACAGGCCACAGAGGCCCTGAAAATCAAAGGAGGAAGCCATAGAGCAACAACAGGTTGTGTAGTAGGAAAAATACGACTTCCAAGTGAAGTTCGCAAAGGATAGAGTGCAAATCCATAAGGAGAAAGAACAGTTGCTCATGGAGCAGATTGGAGTTAAAGAAGCAGTCATCAAAGTACTTCTCTTTGTGATGGGCTTAGCACAGATAGAAGAAGAAACCACTGAGAGTCAGGTGGGGAAGCTTGTTGAAGCCATTCAATAGATTCAAGCAAGAATCGTGGAACTAGAGTTGCAAGCAATGCCAAGCACTCTGAAGGAAGTGCCTGATCAGAGAGAGGAAATTTCCAGGAGTGCAGTTGAGAGAATCAAGGCATTAGCCTTGGAATGGAAATAACTCAGCAGTCGAAGTGCATAGATCTACGAGCACCTTACAGAGGACCCTAAGCTTAGGACACTGGAGTCACAACTTCAGGAGGAAAAGAAGCAAGAAACAATAGTGTAAGTGCAGTTGAAGCCTCTGTCAATGGTCGAGAGGATGAAAATATCCCAGGAATAGTGCACGGTTCAACATCAAGTCCATGTCATCTAGAGTAAAGTCATGGAAGTGACCCAGAGACTCAAGCCAGTGCAAGATCAAGCTTGTAATCGTTTTGAGGAGATTGAAGGACAAGGTGCACATCTAGAAGAAGTAGTCACCACAGTAGAAAAAATCTTAGAAAGACCAGTGACTGAGAAAGTTATTCAAGATTTCGTCAAGAAGGAGGCTCTAGTGAAGTAGCAGGTTGAAGCAGCTTGAGCCAAGCTTTAGGAATTTGAGGTAGAGTTACCCAGATCAGAGTGACTCATGATGAGTCACAGGTGAGTGTTGGGGGCCTGTTGGCCCTTGACCAGGTTTTGTGGAAACGCTGGTCATGCTTGACCAATTTTGGGACTTCGATAGGTTGGTCGAAGATGGAGCGCCAGGCGAAGGGGAGATCACGGGATCTCACCACCTTTTGTGGAATTTTTGGGTTAGGGTTTATGTAATGGGTATGGGATGTTGGCCCATGGGTTTACCCATGCTTAGGCCCTTTTGTAATGTATAAATAGAAATCTAGGCGATGTAAGTAGAGGATATATGTGATGCTATGCTAAGTGCAAGTGATGTAAGTAGTTGGATCTAACTGATTGAGTAAGCTCTGTGCATACCATATGTTGATAACTTGCAGAGCTGAGTGCAAGTGATTGTAAGAAAGGCTCTGTGCTGTGACCTAACTCGGGGAAGGAGGATCTGGCAAGGTGCACACAAAATCTCCTCTCCTATGCAGAGTGGGTTTTGATGCTCTGTTCATATAAGGAGACTAACATAAGATAATAAGAAAGAAGAAGAGTTGGTGGACGTAGCCCCATGCTGGGGGTGAACCACGTATATCTTGTGTTCTGATTGCTTTGTGTGATTGATGAGATTTATTCTTAGTGTTGTTATATTTATGTATGTTTAGATGCATATGATATGGTATATTAGTGCTTAGTGATGTGAATGACTGCTATATCTGATCTATTTCTATATGCTAAGTGCTTAAATGTGTTAGATCTTATTGAATAATGTGTTGCTATGTAATTAGGGTTTTATCTGCGATGTGAATAAGGGTTAAATACTAATGAATGATAACTGCTATGTGCTTTGTTAGAGTGTTGTAATCACGGATCTGTGTCCCAGCTAGGTTGTAGACACTTGAGTCCTACAACCCCCCTACCTCTACCTCGGGTGAGACTTCATATGCTTCGCAGGTGTTTCTGAAAGGGTCGGTAGTTAGGGTTTTGTTGGTGCGTTGTTAAAGTGTTGAACCCCGGGTCTGCCCGTGTGCCAACAAATAGGTATTAAACAATTGTAGTTGCAACATGGAACAATGCAATATTTGTGTAACTTACCCGAGATACATGCACATGCGAAAGTAAAGGACAAAACTAGATATGGAAAGTGGTGCCATTTCCTTGTCTTTGTCCAACTCTCCATCATTTATATGGAGAATGTACTGCGAGCCAATTTTTCTCGTCAGTGTGACAGATGCGCCAATGGTTCCGATTGGGTAAATATCACTTCTCTATGCAAGCTGGTTGATAGTTGCGTCCGGGACGAAACGATATTCTGATCAAACAACGGGAATTTTTTCCACAATACTTGTTTCGTTGAGAGAAATAATCCGATCACAATCACCACGGCCATATATTGTTTTGGGAAATATATTAAAATTTGTAATGGATATCCCATTACCCGACAATATCCATTCTGCATGTTTCTAGACAAGTTGTGTAGGAATAGTCAGTGTCACTGTCATCATGGCCTCCATGTATGTCATGTTAGCACGCATAATGGATATAGTTTTGTTTTCCTTGTCCAAGTAGGTGCTATAGATGACCATTATGTCCCCGACGAACACTTGTCCAGTTCGACGGCTATTCAAGCCCTCTATTGATAGTACTTTGGGTGTTACAACTCTAGACCTGGTGACAATTTTTGAACAGGAAAACTAAAGTGAATGGTAGTGTGCATTTTTTTTTTGTATTCTTCTTTCATTGGCATAAATCTACAAGTACACACATAGCTTTGATGAACTATGGAGCCAGAGTTTTGCAACCACACCTCTTATTCTACATAACCTGTGCTATGTTCGACGTCTCGCTTGTACTTGTTGATATTTCTTGTGAACTGCAAACCATGTATTGTAGATGAAATCAACATATTCACCATACCATAGATGAATAAATAGTCGAGGATATTTGTTTGGTAAACATACTAAGAGTAGAGCGTATGCATTTTTACCTTTGGCCTTGTCGGTCTGCTGATGTCTGGGATGATTGACTTCTCATGGCCATGTCACTAGTCCAAATTTTTCTAATGCAAGCATGTGCAGATGAACATCAGGACTAAACAAGCATATGCATTGTATACTTTCCATCATAAGGACTAAACAAGTGTAAAATTGTATGCATCTGATTTTTTTGATTGGAAAAATGTGTAACAGTAAACATGACGTGAGGGTGGGGCACCACAACCAATATGTATATTGCGGACCCCCGGAAGCCAGGGGAGAAATCTTGAACCCACCAATCCGGCACACGCAATCGAAAAAGTGGGTAAGTATGGAATAAGGTAGAAGCGTGACCATACATGTGAAACCGTTAGTCCACCAACCGATGCACCAAGGCATTTTCAGAAACACTACTAAGCAGATCAATTAGAAAACAAAAGGGAAAATAGAAAATGGAAAAAGTAGAAATAAGGAGGGAAGAAAGGCCCATTGCAACCCAGCCATCGTTTTCTAGTCTAATATTATATGCCCCCACCCTGTTTGTATATTTAATTTACCAACACAGTTGGTATACCTTTTCGAAGATTGTACCATAGAACCCTCTTCTGTTGCACAAAAAAATTCATCTTCATGTCCAACCAACATGTTTCTTCCAAGGTAGCAATGTCGAATATGCAATGGACATGAAGGCAAGTTAGTATGAAGACATACATGTAAAATAAAGAGAAACATTTCTATTTATTCCAATGTAACAAAAAACAAAATATGATTCACATGAGAATACACAGAAAGATATTATATTTGAAGGAAGAAAAGAACAAAAAAAAAAAAAGGTGCAAAGCAATAGAACAAGCACAACAAATATATAGACAGTAAATGAAAAAATTAACATTGGAATATGAAATAAGAGTACATGCATCCACTTCTGTAATTCCTCGTCTACATTCCCGCCAAAGAGTCCATCGTCCTCTCCAGCCATTCTATTTGTTTAAATGTAGCAATGCAGGAAAAATACAACAGACATGAAGTAGGTTAGTATGCAGGAAGACATGTAATGAAGATAAGTTATTATGTAGGAAGGTACACAACATCTACATACAATAAACTAGGTGAACACATATACAGGCAATAAATGAAATACAAAACAACGCAATATGAAATAACAGTACAAGCATGCACCTTTGTATCTCCTCTTCAACCGATGCAGTCAAGACTCCGTCATTTTCTCCAGCTATTCTGTTTGTTTGAATGTGGGAACACACAAAATACAATGAACATGAATGGAATCTAGGATGCACCAGAGAACAAGTAATATGTGCATATAGTAAAAGAGACTCAACGAATAGTCTAAAAAATAGGCAGAAACATGAACCTTTGCGCTTCTCCATCCATAGTTATAAATATGTAATTTTTTTCCCTGCCCAAAATATATTACAAGCCACAAAATATTACGAAATTGCATGGTTGTAGCTAAATGATTTATAGTTTTTAGTGGAAAATTATCCAGATATGCTTCCACCGATGGAAATACATTTTCTTTATCCTCTACACAGACTGTTGTGTCCATGATACAGGATTTTAGTTTTCCGTGGCAAACTACCCAGATATGCTTCCAGACATGGAAATATAATTTTGCAGAATCTTTGTTGTACACATTATATCTCAAGTACAAGACAAATTGTATAATGGGCACACCAGTCTATGTAGAGGATAAAGAACATGTGTCGTCATATGGGCACATTTCACCATACATGGTTTATAAATGCAGCCTGCATATGTTTTATTTTAACAAAAAAACAACGGATATTACAATTTCACATGTACTTCTCGAACTATTTTTCATGCAACTATTTTCTTTCATGTCAACACTGAAGCGCCAGCAAAATCTCACAACATAACTGATATCGACCTCGCTAGATAGGGAAAATAACACAACTGCATGTTGACTCGTGGGTGCTGGGGCTGAACACCGTAAAGTGTCCAAAAAATAATAATAATCCAAAAAAAAAAAAAAAAAAACTAACTCCAACTACTGGTGCAGGACCCCAACCTTGCAAATACGAATCAAACAAAAGAAAACAACAAGCACCAAACCAGTGAGAAAGCACGAACAGGCCCAATTGCAGCCCTAGGGCTCCAAAGCGTAAACTTGAGCCAAACAAACACAACCAGCAACCGACGAACCAACGAACAAGCAACAACCACTGAACCAGTAAACAACATATGTATCTCCAATGATTACAAAACTGCAGCCAAAGCACAGAAGGAACCAGAAACATATGATGAGCATCCCAGTAGAAAAGAGCAAACATTCTTACTTACAAACTGCAAACACTGAACATCAAACAAGGAATAGAAAATGAAACTATGGCATGGAAACTTACTCCGAAACAATGAAAGACAGAAGCACGGGTCGAATTGTGAACCAAACAACAACAACAAGCAACAATCAACGAACCAGCGAAGAAGAAGCACTCACCGAACCAGTAAACAATGTATGTAGCTTCAACGATGATGAAATTGCATTGCAAGGATAGAAGAATGATGAAAGATACAATGCCTATTCAACTGGCAGTGGACAATAATATTGTGCAAAATCACTGCAACATTGTATGGAAAATTTCGAGGAAAAATGTACCATGAGAAGCGTATTAGATAAACATTTAAGGGTATCAAGTTGTCTAAGGACCTCGTGGTATGCAAACATTTAAGTTGTCAGGACTGTTGGAGGACCTCGCATCATGTAAACATTTAAGCTGTTAGGCCTATTCAAGCACTTCAAAAAAAATGTCAATACATTTCAATACAAATACATGCAACAAGGACATTATAAACTTTGGAATTATCGATCACTATAAGGCTTGGATATATAAACATTTCAATATGATTAGTACAAATAAAAAAAACACTGTATATGATCTAAGACAATGCTAACAGAAAAATGCTAAGACAAACATTCGAACTAATGCTAGCATTAATCTGCCTTCAAGCAATGCATAAGAAAAATATATGATTCAAAAAGACTGTAGATGATGAAAAAGTTTGGATATGCTAACATATAAAACATTGGGAATAGTGAAGTTGGCAATAAGACCTTCAATCTGTTATCCAATCAGATCACTACATATATGGTACTTTTTATTATATAAAATTCAATGTTTTTCGTTCCCTAGCTCCAACAATAGATATTATGAAAATATTTATGGTCAAAGGACAAACTAATGTGAGGACAACGAATTATCGATCACTATAGTCCCTCTATGCCTACGATAGGGACTAATAACACGGTAAGAGTATAATTTATTTGTTTAGATGGTCAATCTCTATTTTGTCATTAATTTTGACATGGTAAATATGCACAATAAAGATTTGCAAACATTTTAATGTTTGCAATGTAATCAATGTTAACGTTTAAACAAGGAATAAAAAGAGAAAATGGGTCCTATCAATGTGTGATGTGGGGTGCATTCAAAGAGTATGTGTAAGACTGATTATTAATTTCATTGTTATTAGCAAGACTAGTTATTAATTTCATTTCCTTCTATCCATCCATGGTCAATTTCCCCTTTCAATGGATAACTGGATAAATGACTGTAGACAAGTCCCACTTAAATGCTTCAAGCCTTTCCCACTTCACACCTTCAAGTCCCTTAAATGAACAAACACATTAAAGCCCTCCTTCCCTGAAATGCCTGTAGAAATGAATGAATGACCAGAACTAATGACTTTTGAATGGGTTATCCCGCTCACCCCGGGAAATTGCTTTGATGGGGAGCCAGGAAATAGCTAAGGCCTTTGATAACGAAATACGGTTATCCCTTTATTTCTATCTCTAGTTACCGAAATGAAACGAGTCAATACGTTCAAGTAAAGCTGAGTTAGCATATGAAAGCACAGGACAGATCTCTGTTTGATCCCACTTCGCTAACGAACTTCATTAAGCARTGATTTGATTCCCGCTTTGAGTCAGGTGACTTCGGTTCGGGCGGGGAGCAATATCAGAATACGCAATTTCATGGTTCATCCATCCCACCCTTCCTTCATAGTACGTTATTTCCGTGTGYGTTCGAGATTGAATTGAGCGGTTGAAGGAAGTGTTTCACATMAATTTATCCCCTTTCGCSAAAAGCTTATAACTAAGCAGTCCGGGTTCTCATCCATCTCCTTGAAGTGAGGTAKATACCTTTAAGTTTACCTTTAAGTGTAGTCGTACTTCCCTCCATCCATCATCCATCTCCATCATCCATCTCCTTGAAGTGTAGTCGTCCATATTGGCGTCAGGAAAGGAACCAGAATGGTGTAAGGAAAGGAAGAAAGAAAGAAATCTCATTAGTGATAGTTTTGGGCTTTCCCGAGAGGGGGGGATTCCGTTGAGCGTAGCGAGCCACCCTCTCGGGGCGAGTTAGGGCTTCGCCTTCCTTTCCCACTTAATCAATCTATCCTTCCCTTTCCAATCCATATCTTTCTCCTTCCCTTCCCAATCCATTTGATCTAAGTAAGTTGGCTTTCCTTTTATACGATTCATAGCACGAGTGATTAGCCTGTAAGCTCAGCTACTCTCTCTATGAAGGGCGGGTGGGCTACCAAGTCACGTGAGCAAAGCGAACGTCTATCAGTTTCATTAATTTCATTGTTATTAGCAAGACTAGTTATTAATTTCATCAAGGTGGAATGTTGTTATTAATCTAATATGAGTTCTTCAACTAACATGCTGGTGTCTCATGAATTATAACACCATATTTCCACCTTTCAAAAAAAATAATAGATATTTAATCATCAAAACACGAATAAATTTTTTAATACCTTTCTTCCACATGTGAAAGTTATAATTTTCAATATTAAATCATAAATAGGACGATTCATATTGAAAGTTATAATTTTCAATATTAAACTATAAATAAAATGACTCACATTGTAATAAATTTAATATATAAATAAAATGACTCACATTGTAATAAATTTAATATGAAAACAATAGGATTTAAAAAACAAGTCATAAATCTATAAACATTACCAATATAACATTAGATAGAAAAATGTGGAAATTTATAAACATTACCAATATAACACCAAATAGAATGGTGAATTTAAACTTATGCAATCCATTAAATATATTAAAAAAATAAAAATAAGTATATTAGTAATAATAATGATTATTTAAAATTAGATATATTAAATATTCAAGAGTTTATTTGTACGATTAAAGTGTGTTTAATTTTAATGTTAATGAATTTTAGATTTATCATCTCTCAAACAAAGGAGATGTAGTATATCGATTTGATGTTTGGTTAAATTATGTTTTTAAATTAAATTATTATTATCATTATAATTATTATTATTATTATTATTTAAAGATCTAAGGGAATTGGTAAATAATCATGATAGGTCCACATTTAAATAGGATTGTTTATCACTATAAATTTTAGGCTCCCAAGCTAGTACCTAGTAGGAAACTTAAGACTTAGAAAAAAATTGATTATCTACCACTATAAACTCACTCTTCGGGGCTCCTACCCTTCTAGTTTTATCACAATGAGTCAAATATCTCATATGGGATTTGAATTCAAGTGAAAAAAGTGTGAAACCTACCTTCCAACCATTCAAGCTATTGCCCCTCAACATTGTTATTAATATTTTCAACCCAAATAAATTAGATCCAATGATGAAAAGCCTTTCATCTTAAAGAAAGATTCAATTTCTTTAAAAACTTTATCTAAATTTATGAATAAAAAACATAATAAAACAATTTTTAAAAAATATAAAATATATAAAAGTATACTTACTCTTTTCAAAATACACTATTAATAATATATATTAAAAAATTATAAAAATAAAATAAAATATATAAATATTAGGAATGTACTGACTCTTTTCCATTTTCAATTTACACTATTACTATTGGAAGGAGCAGATAATAATGGATATGCGCTTCATTTCCAGACAGGTTCAAATGAAGCGCGCCCATCGGCCCTCTGCTACCGGATTCTTTTCTAAGCGGCCGATCTCTCACCACGCCAACAGCTCGGCTGGCCGCAACGGAGTTAGAGTGGTTGGACCATCGAACCCCAGGATCGGTCGGTCGGTCGTTTACGTCTCTTTTGGCAGCCAAAGTTTGTTCTCTTCTTCTCAGATAATCGAATTAGCGTTGGGTTTAGAAGCAAGTGGGAAGCCATTTCTATGGGTGATAAGACTCCCATCTTCCGATGAGAAAAATCCCAGCCTGGATGGCTTTTACAGGCGCACAGAGCATCAAGGCCGAATAGTAAGCGGATGGACAGATCAGTTAGCCATCCTTTCGCACCCTTCTGTGGGTGCTTTTATTACTCATTGTGATTGTAACTCTACGCTTGAAGCCGTCTCCGTCGACGTTCCTCTCATCTGTTGGCCATTGTTCGCAGATCAACAATTCAATGCGAGGTTTATCGTGGACCAAGCCAAGGTTGGGATTGAGGTTGTCAAGAGTGATGCTGACGATTAAATAGTTACAAGGGACGAAATAGAGAAGTCTGTGAGGATTTTGATGGACAATGATCAAAGTGGATCAAAGTGGAGATGAAAGACTAAAATCTTTGAAGGAAAACTGTAATTAGCTCAAGGAATTGGCCAGGAAAGCCGTATCGGTAAATGGATCTTCATTTAAGAATTTTGATATGTTTGTAGAAGACATTCTGTCACTGCAAAATTGTAAAAGAAGCCCAGCTTCAAATTCCATGTAACTGCACTTATGACAGCAGAGAAGAATGGCAAGGGCACGTACACAAGTCGTTCGGTAGTTTTATGGATGTAGGCAATAAACCATTCCTCCCCTGGCGGATGTGCACTATGGTATATAAGCTAATTAGGCATTTTGCAATAGATTATATGTGTGACGAGTGGTTATATGTGTTCTCATATAACAAGTTAAAGTTAAGTGTAGAAGGATATGTACAAATTCAAATCCTGCAAACCAAAAAATAGATTATAATCATTTATGTAATAAATGTATTTCAATTTCAACTTAGAATTTATTCAGCATTGAATTGAATACATTTTGATTGATGTGAAAATGGTTTATTTTGATAAATAAATGTTTAGTGAATAATATTATTAAAAAGTATGAAGTATAAGAGGTGAATATTATTATTAAAAAGTAAGAAGTATAAGAGGTGGAAAACTTTTTTTTAATGTAAAATAGAGGAATAGAAAAAAAGTGTGTAAAAAAGTTTTGATTTTCTATAAATACATAGTTAGATGGGTTTGTTATGCTAAGGGTAGTTGAATCAAATTAAAAGTTTGTAAAAGGGTTTTGATTTTCAATCAATACATAGTTATGATGGTTTTGTTATATCCATGGTATCTGAACCAATTTTTTAAATGATCATCATTAACTTTTTCATATTTTTATTTTGATTAGATGAGAAGGTAATAATAATAGTTTTTTTTTTTTTTTCCAATCTCATATGTTCTTCATGTTTTTTGTTTTGAGTGTAACTATATGAGAGCTCTCTTCATGTTTTTGGTTTTGATTGTAATTATATGAGAGCTCTCTTCATGTTTTCGAAACTTGGAAAATATACCATCTTAACCATTAAAGGTTTTTGCTCGACATTTTACATGTGACAAGTTTGAACATCACAAAGCTTGAACTTGTGACCTCCCCCATATCGAGAGAGAATGTGCACTTCTCACCAATTGTGCTATCCCATGGGGCTAGCTAGGTTATTAGTTCAAGATAACTATAGTCATCCCCATTTTTATTTACCATTTTTCCAACTGGACCAAATTTTAGCGAGACAGGGAGGGGTGATGGTCAATTTTCAGCCTCTTGGAACCATTGGCTCTTTCTCGATGTCTTTTAATTAATTAATAAAAGATTCTATCTTGATTATGAGACAATCTATTTTGTGTTGATTTCATCAATCAAAATATTTTATCTTGATTAAGAGATTTTGGGTAGATTTATTTTGACTATGGTTCATAATTGACTCAATATATTACATACAAAAGTGTATGGACACTATTGGTACTTGTTTGTATTTTTTGCAAAAACAAAAGTAAATTATTTTTTAAATTTCTTGCAATATATATTATTTTACAAAGAGAAAGAGAACTTCAGATGGTATAAACATCGACATCAATTTAACTGTGGGGTTTATAGTCCATTGCAAATTCCCTAGGGTGTCACTTTACTGCTAAATGTTTTCTCTAGTTTGAGGTTTTTCCCATTGTTGCAACTCTTGTAGGCTTGCATCTTGTCTTCAACTCACTGCAAGCTCTTTGTCCTAAAAACAAGTACTCATTCATGTCCAACATATTTAACTTTGATAGCTGATCAAATTCCATTGGAAGGTTCTTTAAAGACATGCACAGAGAAATATCAAGAAATTATAGTTGTTGAAGTTTGCAAATGGAAGGAGGAAGCATTGACAAGCTTGGACATGCAGACAATCTCAACAAGATAAGTGGCCTTAACCTACCCAAGTCATCAGGAATTTTTGGATAAGATGGCAATTAGTGATATACAACCTCTCCAAGGAAGTTAAATTTCATATATTTCCTAGCAATTCCTCCAAACCACTACAGTTATCAAAGTTAATTTCTACAAACTTTGGAAACTTTAGGACTTGTTCCTTATCAAATAGAGTCATATTTTCCAATCCCTCACATAGACAGACATACAACTTTTCCAAGCATTCCCAGGATCATAATAGTCATAAAGAACAGGAATAAGGGTGTGTGCACAAAGTTGGTGGACGAAAAAGTGGCAAGGGGGTCAACATGAACGCATGTGCATTCTCAGGAATGCACACATGTTCCTAATCCTATAGGTTTGGCAAGGGACGAACCTCCAATCAACTTTCCATGTAGCTTCTTCGGCAGGAACGTGCATAAGTTCTTAAGAATTGGTCCAAATTTCTGTTGTAACCGATTTTTAAGGGACTTCGGGTGTGTTTTGTGCTCATTTGCACACCGCGCCTCATGGTTTTCCCACTTGGAGAAAGAAAATATGATGAATATAGGAGGAGCAAAGCCTGAGATCTTGCCACTATCCATTGCAAGAAATGTATGGTTGGTTTTTTGTCATTTCCTCTCTTGGCTTTGGAAAAAATACAAAACAATTAGTCATGGGTTATGGATGTAAATCCCAATGGAATTGAAACTTATTAGCTAGGTTCACTACACATAATTAATACTTGAATGCAAATCTCTCAACAATTCACTAATCTTGTATAAGTTTTTTCAAATTCATTGTAAAGATAACACATAGTTTTTCTTTGTTTTCCACAAAATTATGTTAACGATTTTGTTGGGATAAAATGAAATTGTTGTTTGTAATACCTTTGTTGTTTTTTCTCTCCAGGCAATTTATTGGTTTTTTCTGCCGACTCTCCCCTCCCACTGGTTGGTTCTTCTCTTCACTCCTGGTCTCCGATAGTTCCCTCCGTCCCTTGTTCACTCTTTGACTCCATTCCAGTGGGCTTAGATGCTAATGACTACTTGATCCAAACTTTCTTCATTCATGCCTTTATCCTTTCCCAGATCTACCCACCCCTAGATCCAAAATTTCTTCATTCATGCCTTTATCCTTTATCGGATCTTCCCACCCCTACAGGTCATGATTCTAATCCCCTCAACTCTGGTTTTATTGCCTCTTTCCTTGACCCTTAAAACCTAAATGGTTGGGACAACATTGTGGATGTTTTGGTATCGAATCCAGCTCTTTCTCCTTTAGATAGGCTCTCTCCCAAAGGAGCAAGGGCCTGCCACTATTTTATAAAGGCAGTTGCATAAAGATATTGCCCTGAAGTCATAAAAAGATTGTGGCTCATATGATTTTGGGATAAGTGCAATGAAAGTGGAATTTATAGGGGCGTATAGTATCCCATTTCTCCTAGAATCTTCCATCACTTGAAGAAGCTTAGGTCCTATGAGCTAAAAAAATCCTAGGTAGAATTCATGTTAAGGTCCTAACCCGCACCTAGGTAGATCAATGTATTCGGATGTAATAAAGGTCAATATTAATAAGACCTTTCAATAAAATAGAATAAGGCGGATGTAAGAAGACCTAATAGAAGCTTCCGCTTCTAGAAGGATCTTC